>CM045588.1:2802919-3322550 GCA_024721215.1 Cheumatopsyche charites
AAATTTATATAAAAGTGTTCATAATTCATTAATTATGAATCACTATAGTAAGGGCTTTAGATTCAACTTTAATGCCATATAAATGTGAATATATTATAAAATCTTGTATTCAATAAAAACACAATTATGATCAAATAGCTAAAAACCGAAAGAAATCATGTCGATATAGCGCGCCATAGAAAGTTCGAAAGCTCCTACCGGCGCGAGTAATTCCGTTCCGTGCCCGAGCGCGAGCCAGACGCAATTAATTTTTCATACTGCTGTGACTGACGATCATAATGAAATATGAAATTCATACATATTAGAAAAGAGAGAGACGGCGGCGAAGGAAAAAATCGTATTCGTAATACGCGTATCTCGCACGTCAGCCATTGTGTGAAAACGAGGGGTCGTGAGAACAGCCACCGAATGTTCCCACGCGGTTATGTCTGTCGGTATATTTTTTTATTCTCTGCTACGTTTTAATATTATTTTGTATTTTCATAAAAATATATTTATACGCGTCTTCTCTTTTTTGCTGTCTAATTTCGAATCGCTCTAGAAAACTACACGGTGAACTGCGATGTTGTGCATAGGCGTGATGATTTTGCAGTTTGGATGATCTCGTGTGGGTGTGCTTGCGAGGCATATATGTTTTTTTTAAACGTTTCGTTTTGACTTCTGGCAATTTGTATCTCTGTATGTGCATTTGAATAAATTTTATTTGAGAATTAATCAACCGATTGAATATAAATTATCGATTTTGTATTGAGTATTAGACACGTTATAATATATTTGTTTGTAATTTGCCACAATGCTACAACTCAAACGTCGAATGATCTAAATCATATCAAATGTTTGTTTGAAGAAATTATTCAATCAGTTGTCACAGTACTATATCGTCACACTGAATAAACAAACGCCTAAAATAAAGCCATTGATAATTAAATAGAGCTAGATTAATAAAGAATAAAGATGTAACTGTACAGTAAAATGTTGGCAATTTTAATAATTGAGTCATCAACACGACAGAAATTCACAAACCAGAAAATTCTTAACCGAACCGAATATAAAAATAGCCATAAAATAATTAAAAAGCACGGCAATAAAGCGTTTCTAATCCAGCTGTGGTTCTTCTATGCAGTGACGGCTAAGTCAGGTCACCGCGCGAAATGAGTTCATCGCGGTTCATTATTCCGAGTTTTCTACGTTTTTCATCTCACACACACAAACATATCTGCAATATACAGCAGTGATTTTTTACTTCGGCTCAAGTAAAGTAATATTTCTAGTACAAGTTTTCTCTTGTTTTGCGCGGCGACTCGGAACGCTTGACCGGTGAGAGGTTACGCTCTCGCATTATCCGCGTACGCGTACTTATCGCATTTTGTCATTATGACGCTGTTATAAATAGCTTTCACGCTCGAAATACTTTCTTATTAATACGAAGTGATTTTTTCAAGTTTGGACCGAAAATATATTCGTTTTGTAATATAATATACCTACAGCCGTTTTCCTATTTGCACACTTAATTGATTCATCAAATCATTAATTAATTTTCTTATTTTTGCCTAATTTATACAAACAACCAAAAGAGCATAACTCTAATATTATGATAATTACATCCTTCTATATCACGACCTGCTATATATTAAACGGACTACTTTCTTCTATAAAATCTTTCATTGGAACATCAATATTAAAACTATAAATAAAATAAGTTATATAAATAATAAAACAATAATTTTTATATCATTCGCAAAAATGTTTTAGCTGAAAAATTACTGATATGATTGCAATTAACTGTCTAAGATCGAACGTATTTTTCAATAGAATAGTCTTATATTATAGAAAGACCTTATTAATATCACAAAAAAATTCAGACAGCGACAATTAACATCGAATTAAAAAAGAAAAACGGCATCGCACCGATAATAGAGACGTCAATTTTCCGTTTTGTGGCGAAATCGCACTCGATCATAATTTTATTGTGTTGTATGTACGTGTCATGAGAAAATCGTATGCAATATCAAAAGGCAACACAATGGGGTCCGACTCCCTGGACCCATTGCCCAACTGGGTCGACATTGTTAATTAGAAGCGAGTGGACGAAACGCTGAATAAAAATAATAATGGAATGAAAATAAAAATGAAAAAAGAACCGTATTAGCGTAGAGAACGCAATGACGAACTTATGCGTGCGCGCCGCTTTTATTAGCGTTTTGTATGGAAAAACGATTCCGTTTCGCAACTCGTTTGTGCGTTATTTTTGTGCAACGCTTTATTGTTCGTTATCATTTTTTTATTATACATATTTATGTATAAATGTTATGCCGTTTTCATTATGTTATTCGATTTTTAATGATGTGTGATTTCGTTATGTTTTCTCATAGATATGATTGTTTTTTATTATTAAGATTTGTATCGTTATCATTGAATGCTAGATATTTTAGCATGAATTTAATATTTTGAGATCTGTATTTGTTAGGAGTAAATAAATGAGAATTTTTCTTGATTGGGTATCTATGATTTAATTGATTAATAATGTTGATAGATATTGTATATTTAAATTCAACACTTTGGCGATCGGATCGTTTTGAAAATTACATTGCATTTTTGAAAACTAAAGAGTATTGATGATGAATTTCATGAAAAGTATTGAAAAATATATTAGAAATATATTTTCACACTAAATATACAGCATGCTGGAAATTTGTCTTATAAATAAAATATACTGTAAGTCTGTATGTTTCTTAAAAGAATTTTGATGTTTAATCCTTTCGCAGTGAATCTTTTCATTACATTTTACAATTTACTTTTGATATTTTACAAAAAAAACGGGATTCCTATCATTTGACAGTTCTCAGGGGTGTCTTTTTGTAGCCTATTTGTAGCAAATATTATGCACGGATTACACATGCCAAGTTAATAGAAAATACTTCACAACAGTTTACAATCGTCTTAAAAACCAAAGTATGTATCTCGAGAGACTTTGAGTCACAAAAACCATCAAAATATAAAATACAACGTGATTCATTATGCAAATCTAAATATACTATTCATATATTAATCATTCTATTCAACATCTGAATCATAAATGAAATTCATAAAACTCTTTTTTTCTAAAATAATCTGACACCGTTTAACAAATCGATAAATACAAGATCGACCAATAATACAACCGATATCCAATATTTACATAAACATTCCATATAAGGCGTACTTTTTTCGAAAATTTTCGACCGTTTAACACACCGTAGATTCAGAGATTGGCTTAACACACATTTAATTCGTTTATTTATCGATTTTTTCCGGCTTTAATCGCTCCTAATAAGCGCCGATCGAAAAAGTTCCCTATGAATCATCGCGTGCGACTCGAATATATAGTTTGTGATTATCGATTATTTTTTATTTGACGACTGAAAAGGCCAAGGGGTACGAGTGACGTTTTTGCCGAAATTGAGTTATGCACAAGAATCGCTTCTATGTAAACTCATTTATTTGGTGGCAAAAGGACATAAACGAATTCGGAACGTGTACCGAGATATATCATCAAATCACTCGACCTCCTCCTAATACATGTTTAACTTTGAGCGCTTTTTTTTCGAAATCACTTGTACCCCTTGGCCTTTTCAGTCGTCATTTAATACATTTTATTTTTTTCGTTACCACTGCCTTATAAGTGTTTGAGCTTTTCAGGGGTATCGAACCGTTACAATGGTTAGGTTTAATTGTTTTTTTTTTGCAGAGTTTAATCCGTATTCGATACGCGTTATTGAGAAGCATAAATGGTTTGTTTGTGTTTCTTAAATATTTAAATCCGTTTTAGATTAATTTTTTTTCAAATGATACGTATTTGTGTCTTTATCAAAAGTAGAATAGTTATTCAAGTGAATTTGATTGATTTAAGTTAGTCATATTGCTTTGATTATATGATAATAATCATTTCCAATAAACTTTTGCTTATACAATGTGTATTTACTTATATTGTCGCGTATTTTTCATATGATTTAGGGAAAAATTTGCAATTTCATTCATTGTATAAAATTAAAATACAATTTATTTAGATTTTATAAAAGTTTATTTAAGAATTTGATCCGTTTCTGTGTATTGAATTATTCAAGTGTTTTGAAATTTCATTCATCAATTTTTACAGATTTAACCAAAACTACTTAAAGTCTTTTCAATTGAAAATTCACTATATAGATCTTAATAGAATCACTCAAAATTTAAAAAAAAAACCGCAACACAAAACGAACAATAAAAAATTATGTCAACTCAAAAGCATTCAATCTTGCAAAGGAAATGAAATCATATGTATTGAAAAAAAATGAAATTAATTAGCTACGACTTTCCTCAAATGACACAATGGAAGCCACATAAGTTTATAATATTCACATAAACTCATATATTAATTAACGAAGTACCATTATATTTCAACACTCGCGCGGATTTTCGACAGTTCTTTAATGGAAGTATGCGTGTAAATAGGTTTTTTTCGAATCTTTACAATCGAAATGTTGTAAATACGCATTCGTTCGTATCTCGGTGTTTTGTATGAAAAGTACGCAGTGAGCTGTTGAACAACAAAGAGCGTTTTTCCGACTTTATGAATTATTTATTTTACGAAGAGATTCGATCGGAACTCGAGTGAAGATGTAAGCTGAAATATAACAATCTTATGTGAAGTGTCGGTTCGATGTGAAAGATGTAGAAATGTTCGAAAAAGAGTCGAAGACGATGACGAGAGTCGAAATTGATTCGTTAAATTTTGAGTTTTTCAATTGAGAATTCGTTTATATATTGTATTTTTAATGGTTTGATATAATTAATTTTAAGAATTGTCTAGTGCGATTCGTAAATTGTATGAGAACTGTATGAGAAAGAGGAGTTAATTGATTTATTTAAATCATTAGAGTTGGTTGTAGAAATCGTTTTTGAATATGTTTATTCGTCTGGTTTCAAAAATTATATGATTTGTTTCGATATCTGTATCAATATGCTATAACTTCAGATAACTTAAAGAAAAATAGTCATATCTATGATTGTAATTGACTACTGAATTTTACAAAGGGCATAAGTGGCATTTGTAGTATTATTATTAAACTTTGAATATGGCTTTATCAATAATTGTTCATGTATCATTTTGCATCTAGAGTTCTAATATGAATTTTTTTTCTAGATACACGTAGTTATTTGAACATTGAAAGCACTTACAAAGTTTTATGCTATTACTATACAAATATTATATAAAATTCGTTCAAACGCACAGACTAGGGATCCCGTTCGATATTGAAATACTCGATACACATTTTTCTGAAAACAATTACTTTTCAACAGATTTTTTTCATCATACACAGTAGACTTCTTGTACTCTTTTAATCCGCATTATGTTCATTTATATAAAAAAATCGAATCAAACGACAACTCTCGCCAATTTCATCGAACATAGACCATCTTTTACTACCAAAAATCAAAAATTTCGAAACTCCGACCTTGCATCTATGTTCAAAGTCTATGGCGAATTTCTCAAACCGCGCGTTAATTGGATCAATGGGTCGCCATAGAAGAACAATGGTACTAGTGCCGTTGAGGCTGTTTGGCAATTCTTTCGCCTCTGTGTGTATTTTTTCATTCTCAACATCCATTCCATTTGCACAACAGTTTCATATGAAAACGACCCGCGAACAATGGGATCGGAATTGATATCGATGTCGAGGGGAAGTGGAGCGGCTACTGTGCCCATTGTGTCGGATGAACTTTGGCCAAAGTGTTTAGATGCACTTTTAGATGTTGAAATATTAGGTGATTTTAGTCTGAGTGTGTTAAGTGATTGATTTTTCGAATCAGGGTTTGGTTTGATGGGAAGTTTGTTCGGGATTTTGCGAGGTATTTGCAGATTCTAATGATTGATAGAGGTTCTTGTGTTTAGATGCACTTCGAGGTGTTGAAATGTCGGGTGATTTGAGTCTGAGTGTGTTAAGTGATTGATTTTTTAAATCATGGTTTGGGTTTGATGGGAAGTTTGTTTGGGATTTAGCGAGGTATTTGCAGATTCTAAGGATTGATAGAGGTTCTTGTATTTAGATGCACTTTGAGATGCTGAAATGTCGGGTGATTTGAATATGAGTATTTTGGATGATTGATTTTTTATATCAGGATTCGGGTTGGAAGAGTAATTTAAGTATGAGTAAAAATCACAAAACCATCATAACACCCCAAAACATAAACAAATCACCATATTCCACTAAAATTATTCAATTTTCACCAACTAAAACATCCCAACCTCTCTCACGAAACCACCATAAAACAAACATATCACCATATTCCGCCAAAATTATTTAATCTTCACCAACTTAAGATCCCAACCTCTCACAAAACCATCATAACATTAACAAATCACCACATTCCGCCAAAATTATTCAATTTTCACCAAGTTAAGTATCCCAACCTCTCACAAAACCATCATAACACTAAAACATCACCATATTCCGCCAAAATTATTCAATCTTCACCAACTTAAGTATCCCAACCTCTCTCACAAAACCATCATAACATTAACAAATCACCACATTCCGCCAAAATTATTCAATTTTCACCGACTTAAGTATCCCAACCTCTCCCATAAAATCATCGGACACACTCGAGCACCACAAAAAGACCAACTTAACCGTGATGTATGCGACCCCTCGTACACTTTCACGCATTATAACCCAACACACAGGTGTTACTTTACGGGTTTTCTTATGGGAGATGCCCTCCCATTGTGCGGCCGTCACAATATTTAACCCCCACGCCCCGAAGTCCTCAAAACGGTTCATTATCAGACGATAAATCATAAAAAATCAACCCCCATTCGGAAAAAGGTTGAAAAAAGTTGAAAAAAGTCGAAAAAGCCTCGCTCCTCTTCGGGCGTTATCTGATGACGGTTCGAAAGCAGCGCATCATCGTCCGTTTGAGGAAAATAACTGTTGTTTAACTAGTGGTTCGTTGTACAAAAATGCGGTTTCATTCAAGGGTTTTTTGTTTTTCGATTTATCAGATTCGGGAAATTTAATGAATTTTTGACCTCTATAATCCCTATGTACATTATAATGTAAATAAAGTTATGTGGAAGATTTTTCGATAGTTTTTAACATTGTATAAAATCGAGAATTTAAATATGTTCTTTCGAATTTACTATATGAGCTGTTCAGAGATAATCAAGATTAACTTGTCGAAAAAAAATGTTTAAATATCAAATCACTTCAGTTATAACATTCTATGTGTGTAATATCTTTCCTAATTAATAAAGATAAACACCATTTAATGAGAAAATTTGTTTGGCCACAAATCATTAAAAATTAATTTTTAATACAGTGTTGAATGCACTTGAAAAAAATTCTTCTTCTGAAAATTTTCTGAATCCTCTGCACTTTTTAAATCTTGTGAATCTTAATCATTAATCTTCTAGTTCTGAAATGTTTATTAATATTTATAGATATTTCCATATTACACTGAAATTATGATATCAATTCTGTTACTATTTTCTTATAACATCTTCATTATAAAAACACCTACACACGTTCGAAAGGGATATCTAAATATAAAACAAATTACAAAATTGAAAAAAAAAACACATGCAGAATTATATGCACAGGATCTAAACCAAATTTCAAACCATACCAACAATAAAAACAAAACTCAAAAAAAAAAACGACAACAAATGACGACCGAATTTCACAAAGGGCACATGTGGTCATTTTTATCGATATTGAGTTAAGTACAGAAAATGGTTTTAGATATGATACTGAACCATTTTCTGTACTCAACTCGATTTCGATAAAAAAGGTCACTTGTGCCCTTTGTGAAATTCAGTCGTCAAATAATCGCCGGATACGTACAATTCAATTATGCAAACGGCCATTTCGCGCGCGAAAATTCGAAATAAAACACCGTACGCCATTTTTTTCGCGAGATCATTACGCCACTTTTTTTCTTCTTTCATATACGACGACTGAAAAGGCCAAGGGGTACAAGTGACACTTTTGCCGAAATTGAGTTATGTACATGAATCGCCTCTATGCACGCTCATTTATTTGGTGGCGAAAGGATATAAACGAATTCGGAACGTGTGCCTCAATATATCATCGAATCACTCGACCTCCTCCTAATACATGGTCAACTTTGAGCGCTTTTTTTTCGAAATCACTTGTACCCCTTGGCTTTTTCAGTCATATATATATATTACAATATTATCCGATGCACCTTTCTCGAAAATCGAAACGCGTACATTAAATACCCCGGCGAGAGGTTAATGATATTTAAATTACAACGTTCTGCCTCTGCGTCGCGATTCTAGACGCCCACGTGTCGTTCGAATAAAATCCGATACGTGCCCACTATTGTGAAAATGGTGTAAGTCCGAAAATCGTATAATTCATGTGTGTGTGTGTGTGAAGCGTTTGTGAGCGCCGCGTCGGGATTCGGTGTCTTTGTGATGCTGGTTTAAGTCTTTTCGAGAGTCACATTTCGTTTTTTTTTAATTGATATGATAGTTTAATTTTTTGATTTTAAAAAAGTGTAAACGTAACTGTTTTCGAAACGAAATAGATATTTAAATTATTGTAATGTATTTTGAATTCGATCGATTTTAAGCCCAATTTTCGTGTGTTGATTATTCTTTTGAATTTTTGGCTCTAGTAACTGCTTTTTTTTACTTTAATCAAAGCGAATGATTAACTGTGAAATCAAATTAAAATTATACTAGAATCTGTTATAATAAAGAAATATTTAAAATATCACAATATTTTTAATTTTGCGAAATTGAAAGTACTATATGAGTGTGTTATTTATTATTTTCAATTGTATCAACAAAGTTAAGGGTAAAACATTTAAGTACAATTTTTCGATCACATATTACAATTTGGCAACACATTTGCGATAAGAACTGTCAAATTATATGACGACTGAAAAGGCCAAGGGCTACAAGTGACATTTTTGCCAAAATTGGTTTATGTATCTATAGGAATCGCTTCTATGTACACTCATATTTGATGCTAAAAGTATATAAATGAATTAAGAACGTGTACCGAGATTTATCATAAAATCACTCGATCTCCTCTTTATACATACATGTAGGTACATGCTTCAACTTTTCTCGAAATCACTTGTACCCTTTGGCCTTTTCAGTCATCATATAGAAGAATACAAAGCATAAATACGTCACTAAGCTGTTGTAACATGCGATTGAAAGATCGAAACTAAATAAATTTATCTATATATGTCGGAACGAAAGATATTAGACTTAAACCATTATCATAATTAAGTGTGCACATATCGTCACGCCTTTTTCCCCACATTTTATTCGGGATATTTATACACTGTGTGTGTATAGGCCGTAAAATCAATCATCAAAGTAATAAATTATCAATTTTGCTACAGCTATGAATCGGGACGAGTTCCGTTTTGATGCTTGGATGAGGATCGTTGGCTAATTTCGATATATTTTTTAAAATAAATATTATCATTTGATTAAATACAGTAATATCTTTTTTTGTACGATTTTGTACAATTCAACTTTTATGGGGCGATTCTAAATATATCCATACATGAATAATAGGTTGACTTTTCAGAAATATCTTTTTTGACTTGATTATAGATCAAATCTGAACAAATACATAATTATTGCTGTTTATTATGTATATGATGATAAATTTTGTTTGACATATTTTGAATTGTCGATATTATAAGAAAAAAATTATCAATGTTTTTTTATTAATAGTCTTATTTTTTAACTGATCGTGAGTATAATTTTCAATTAATATTCAATTTATGTACAAAAAAAATAAATATGATTAATTTTTGAAAGTTGAAGAGTCATTTTTAAATATTTATGAGATTTATTCAAATGTAAAATTTTCTTGAAAAAAATAATAATTGAAAGATGCAAACATCATTTTTTTCATCAATAAAAAATGATTTAAACATACGCATCTAATCAAACATTACGTTTGCATATTTTTTTCCTTTTGAAAAAATATTTGTACAATTAATATTTATGAAATTGAAAAGGTCATAAGTACTTCGCATAATTTAGCATTTATTGAATTTTCTATTAAAAACACATACAAAAATGAATACGTAAAATTCAAAAAATATATTCAAAACTGTAACAAATATGAATCAGTATTTTAATTTGAACAACCGTGAAATTTATATCACTAATTAATTTTGGATCAAATTATTCACTGATATGAATAATAATATTAAAGCATTAAAAATATATCATACATTTCATTCAAAATTATTAGGTGATCTAAATTTGGTGGAGTAATTTTCCGATGGAATGTATTTTTCACAATTTCTCTATATTCGAAAAATACATAACGATAAACACATCATATCGCACGTTATACATAAGTATGTGTGCTTATTTAAAAAATAATAAAATATTAAAATATTGTACATATCAAATTTCTTAAACCATCACTCAAAAAAAATCTTCCTCTCCGCAAAACGAACAAAATATATTTAAAATGCAACAATGTTATCACAAAATCAGCCGAATTTCCTCAACTGGGTGTGTCTCGATTGAGAAGTTCCGTATATTTTTATTCGAAACCGTCGAGATTTTCGATCGTTTATTTAGGACCTCTAGATTTTTTTCTATATTTTTTTTCGAAGCACTCTGTATATAGAGAGGTCGAGGTTCGATCTCTGAGTGAATACAGGCATTCCTCCATTGACGAACTGTCAGAAATTCACTCGAATGACCAAATAGATAGATGTACGTACGTATTATATACAAATTTTGATTATAATAAGTCATAGATATGATCAGTTCACATTTGGGTGAAGAATTGATTAAAATATATTCTGAAATAAATGATTTATTATTCGTTGACTATATGTCGACTGGAAAAAGGGTACAAGTGACAAGTGATTTCAAGAAAAGCGCTTACAAAGTTGAGCATGTACCTACATATATTAGGAGGAGGTCGAGTGATTTAATAATATATCTCGGTACACGTATCAAATTCATTTATATCCCTTCGCCACCAAATATATAGAAGCGATTCCTGTACTTAACTCAATTTCTGCAAAAATGTCACTTGTACCCCTCGATCCTTTCAGTCGACATATAAATATTGCCATTTAACGATATTTATTCACGAAAGATATTTCACACATAGAAAGTTATGACTATACAAAAGTACTTTGACAATGAAATTTCAATTTTGTCGAAAAGTGGAGTTTGACGCACGGCTCTGTCTTTCGTCACTCGCGTGGATTTCGGACAGTTCGTCAATAAAGGAATGCCTGTATATATATATATATATTTCTGTCGATCGGAATTGTTTTGACGCTTTTTTTTGTTTCGATTTTCATCATAGCTGAGGACGTTCTTGCGTAGGTTTCGTTCGAAGCAACGGCATTTGACCTCGGCAATGTACGAATTAAATTTTGTTAGAGTGTGTTTTGAAAAAATGTTGAATTGCGATGTGTAAAGAATGGTTTTTGCTACGATTTGAATTTTTAATGATTTTTTTATTCGAGGGTTTTTCGTTGAAAATTCACGATTCGCGCTTGAAAAAATTGAATAATCATTTTCGTGTGTGTAAGTCATGTATAATTCGATTGAAAAAATGTAATATTCGAAATTGATTTTCTTTACTAACTGTTTGTTTTGTTTGTTACAGGTATGTACCGATTCATAGTCGTTCGAATAATGATCGTTTGTTAAGTAAGTATATATATAAGTATAAGTAAGTACTTATGAATTGAGACGATTTAATGAATAAAAAGCATTATTTCTTATGTATTAATTAAACTTATAGTTTCTATCGACACGATTTAAAATAAAATCGGTGCTATTAATGTTTATAATAATCTGAATTAAAAAAAAACGTAGATACATTTTGAATGCTCTACGAACCTAAATCGAAATCGAATCGAACCTAAAAACAAAACTAAACATCACCTAATCTAACCCAAAATTAATAAACAAACTATAACGTAACTAGACTTGGTTCACTAATAATCATTATTTTCAACAAGCAATCAACTCGTTGAATATATCAACGCAATTTCAACCCGTTGAAAATATAAACGCAATTTTGGAGCGTCACATGGAAACACACAGTTTAGCGCTATTATATAGTTTATACAATATTCTCGCTCTAAATTATTCGAAAACTGAAATATAACCTTTAGAATATAACACATTCGCAACGATCTTTATACCTTGAGAAACGATAAATAATAAAAACACACATAATATTTATTACGAAAAATGAAAAGATCCATAATTGAATTGCGGTCCCCGAAATGTGCGGTCGTCTTTCTTCGAAACGAGTACCGGGTGACGCGAAAAAAAACGACGAAACATCACAAAAAAGCGACGAGGAAACGAATAAATCGGGGAAAATAACGCAAGAGGGGGTCCGAGTGGTAATAAAATAAATAAAACGTAAATAACGTACAAATAGAAGAAACGTTCCATATAATTTAGCGGTCATTAGGGACCTTTAGGGTTCGCCTCCATTGACGATTTTTTTTCCTTATGTTAATAACTCTTTCACGCGCCCTTTCATTGGGCGTCGCCGATCAAGGTTCTCAATCTTGTTTTTTTCTTTTAAATATTTCGATTATATTTTCTTTATGACGACTGAAAAGGTCAAGGGGTACAAGTGATTTCGAGAAAAGCGCGTTCAAAGTTGATAATGTACTTACATGTATTAGGAGGACGTCGAATGATTTGATGATATATTGAGGCATACGTTCCGAATTCGTTTATATCCTTTTGCCACCAATATGAGCGTACATAGAAGCAATTTCTGTACACAACTCAATTTCGACAAAAATATCACTTGTACCCCTTTTCGGTCTTCATATATCTCGATTCAAAAGAGTTGGCGAAGTGTAATATAGGCGGATTAAAAAAGCGCCATTATTCAGAAAAACTATCCAGCCTAAGATTAGACGTCTAATTTATATGTTCGGTCATATTTTTTCAGATAAATCTTGAATGGGTTTAGATGAAATATTTTTACTGAAAGTACCGTGTATTGTATGAATATTTCTGATTATAATTTGCGAAAATTCATGTTTGGAACATTGAGGGTTAAGCTAGGATCTATCCGAGTTGCCATAGGCTATTCGTTCGTGCATATTGAATTATGGCAATATTAAATGATTTCGTTAACATCGAACGATACTCGCATTACTAGTATAATAAATCTTTATTATTCGATATCAGAACGTGCCATCTAAATGGTACGTTTGGAGCTAAAAAAATAATACGAATAAATAAATATGGGACTTATGCTCACTTTCTCTGAGTGGATATTCGTTTTAACATTTGATCGGATTCGATATTGATTGATTTTTTTAAATATTTCAGTCACTGTCGTATTATATTTTTTGTATTGTGATTTTTTAAGTTCGAATTTTCAATAGTTAGTTACTCGAATCGAGTGTTTGTTGATGTTTTTGAACGCGTTAGAAATGATAATTCTATAAAGAAAAAAACACTCGAGTTGAATTATTATACTAATTATCGTAAGTTCAGTCTAAACATAATTAAATTAATATTTTGTTAGCGACACATTATGATAAAATAAACAATGTCACTTATAATTGAGTCAATTCTGCGATGTCGTGATATTTAATACATTTATGTAAATGGCGAAATTCTTTTGATTTTCATGCTCTATAATCGATTAGATTCGATGAAAATATATAAAATGATAGCTATATCAAAAAAGTGTGTAAAATCGTTCAATTTTTTATGTGACGTTCTTATGTCATAATTTACAAAAAAAAAGTTTTATTAATTTCAAATGACGACTGAATAAGTGACCCATTTTATCGATATTGAGTTAAGTACAGAAAATCGTTCTATATATGATACATAACCATTTTCTCCATTTAACTCAATTTCAATAAAAAGGTCACATATGCCCTTTGTGAAATTCAGTCGTCAAACAAGAATCAATCCTAAATCGAAACTCACTCATGTTAGTCAACGACATTTTTTAATAATTTGACAACTCGCGAAATCCATAAAAAAATATTAACAAACACTAGAATTAAAACGATCGGCTCTCACATTTTCGACAGTTTGAGAGGCTCGACGATTCTCAAACCTCAAAAGCCTCCATACACACAATGGAACCGTGTCTTTTTTTAACTTTCGTAATATCCACCTTTCGTTACCTGCACAAAATACACGTAATTAAATTGACACAAGGGCGTGAAATCGATTTCGCGCCCTTTTTTGCTTTCGAACCGTTTATTTTTCGACTTTTGCTCGTTCTCGAGATAAATTTTCACTAACTTGAATTTTGGATGCGACTGTTTTATTATAACAGTGGGTTAATTCTTCGATCACCTGAGAATGACTCATGCATACTTCAATGAGTGTCGGATAGGTTCGATTTGTATGCGGGCCATACACGTTCGATAAACGTATCGAATAATCGTTTGAGACTTGCTCTTATTGAATATGATGACTGAAAAGGCCAAGGGGTACGAGTGATTTCGAGAAAAGAGCTCTCAATGTCGATAGTGTACCTACATGTATTGGGAGAAGGTTGAGTGATTTGATGATAAAAGAGTTGTCCTAAATATGGAAACGTCTAAGCTTTAAGCATGTATTTTCCACAAATTAATAATAATTAATGTTCTTAAGAAATAGATTGAGGCCAAATATACTTATTATTGTGTTGATTATAGTAAAAGGAAGAAAAAATCTTTCGAATTTGAAAAAAACGACGATAACTGAAAAATGATTTTTTCGTAATTTTTCATACGTGTCTCAAATATGGAACAGTGGTGTTTTAAAATACGAAATAGTCAAAGGGTAGGAAATATGAAATACTGAATTTCATTTCAATGTAATGCGTTTTCGATCCAACAAATCTTCAAGCACTTCAAATCTTCTTTAAAAAATATCACATTTCAATGTTATGGCTGATATTGTTAAAAAAAAACCCAGTAAAATCCTCAATATTTTTAAACTCAATGTGGATATTGTTGTTTTTCTTTTTGAAATATAATAATTATACTATTGATGACCGATTTGATGCAAAATTAGCAGATTATCGAAACTGTAAGTAATAAATATCATGGTGTTCCATATTTAGGAAAATTCCTCTATATCTCGGTACAAGCTCCAAGTTCGTTTATATCCATTTGTAATTAAAAATATGAGCATACATAGAAGCAATTCTTATACATAACTCAATATCGACAAAAATATCACTTGCACATATATTTTCATTCAATTTCACACACAAAAAAAATCACCGGTGCTTCGATCCGAACAAAACCTCGATTTCAAAATTTCGCGGGCTTCATATCGAACGTGTACGATCCGCACATAGTCCATATCAGTTACGAGTTTTTTTATACGTATTATGTTGAATATTATTTATGCTATGCATGCTCAAAAATAATATGTACCGTACGTATACGAGGCGGGCAACCTTTCTCTTTGCGAGATATCAATCTATTAATTGAGCCACCCGTGAGACGCGAAACGCCCTGGAAAACATACATACGTACATATATACAGACATTATTATATATAAATAGTATTAATATTACAGTAGAGTATCGATTTTCCGGATTTTAAATCGTTCGGATCGTTCGGAATCGAAGGAAATGACGATTCTGTCGATTTTTGCTGTGTTGAATTGTGCTCGTTGCCGTTTGCGAGTGATGATTTTTTTTGTACATATTATATGATGATTGAAAAGACCAAAGGGTACAAGTGATTTCGGGAAAAGATTGTTCGAAGTTGAGTATGTGCCTACATTTATTAGGAGGTCGAGTGATTTGATGATATATTTCGGTACACGTACCGAGTTCGTTTATATCCTTTTGCCACCGAATATTTTAGCGCACATAGAAGCGATTCCTGTACATAACTTAATTTCGGCAAAAATGTCACTTGTGCGTCTTGGCTTTTTCAGTCGTCATATGTATGCTTATTTATTTTTTATTATATTTTGAAGTCAAATGTTTTTTTTATGAAAAAAAATGTTGTCTTATCTATATTTCGAGCCACTTGGCATATCTTTGTTTTTCTCTTCGTATTTTGCTTCTATTCACCTCTTTCGATCATTAATCAATTCATTTTGAATTCAATATACTCAAAATGCATAAAACGAAAGATAATGTTCAGAAAAAAGTTAAATAAACATAGATAATATGTCATTAACTGTGAAAGTTGTAGAAGGTAAAAGAATTCGTAGGATTGAAAGCTTTTCACGCATTGTATTTAGTAAAATTGTAAGAGCTTAAACTATGATTGTAAGACATATTAATAACAAAAATGCTTTCATTTCTCTTTCATTTTTGCGAGCTCGTTACAAAATTTATATACAAATTAAAATCTTGCTTACACTGTATAAACTTAATTAAATTTTGAGTGTTTTGACATTATCAAAATACGATATCCCAAAAGGGAATTAGAGACTAAAATCAAAAGCTCAGCAAACTGTCCCAAGCTTTCCCTGTATATTTTATTTCAAGTCTGAACATTTGATTAAACGTACATAATACATTCATCCCTGATTATTCTGGATTATCGAGGTTCTACTGTACTATAAGTCAGTTCGATACGAATTTGTTTATGTGCTGGTTCAGGCTATCGGATCGGTCGAGGGTTTTAATGTTATCAACGGTAATTGCTTCATAACACTGGCAACTCGACGTTATGGGCTCGAGGGTTGATTGAAAAGTTATTGCCGTTTCGATTTATCGAAAGTTTCGCGGTCGTTTTATTAGTTAGAAGTCGCTGTGGGAGTGAACTAGGGGCTCGTTCACACGAGATGCAGCCAAATTGAAAACTGAATCAACAGCAGAGACATCTTCGTATACGAAGAAGTGATGGTTATTTATGTAAAAAGATAGTTCTTTCGTTTTATATAGGTCTGTCTCTGTTGGTTTTCGTTTCAGTTTGGTTGCATGTTGTGTGAATGCGTTGTAGTGAAGTGAAGTTATTAGTTTGTTCTCGTAGACATTGATGAAATTTGGTCGAAATTTTGAGTCAGTATGAACATAAAATAATAGTCTGTATTGAAAATTTAACTCTCAGTAGTTTTCATAGATCAAAGTTTAGTATATTTATCAGAATAAAACAATATTTTATATGATTTATTCAATATGTGTTAATATTTTTTTTCTGCTTTTTCTATGTCTTTGGCAATGAATCAAAATACTAGATGTAAAACATTATTTTATTAGTATACCTAACATATTAAATTTTGATCTTATTTTCGGTAAAAAATATCGAATCAAAATACATTTTTGTTTTTCGCCGTTATTCTATTTCTATATTTGCACTACATTTCAATCATAATATAACAAACAAGTGTGTTTTATTAGTCAATAAGTTAAATGTACATAAATGAGAGCCAACATTACCAAAACGGTCCAAGGATCGATTTTACGTCAGAATACATCCTAACGAAAAAAATCAATCTTCATTTTTCACGTACGTGAAACTTGAACTTTCATTTATATCACAGATTCGAGCGCACATCATAAATTATCATAGACCCGAACAAAAATCAAAGTGAATATAAAAAACGAAAATCAAAAAAAAAATCCTCCGAGTATAATTTGGTCGACGTGACAGCTCGCGTACGACCATTAGCACGCGTCGGCAATCATGTAAAAACAAAAATCGAAAATGAATAACACGGTAAAGATAAAAACCAAAAAAAAAAACGATCGTTTCGAAAGCCGAAAATCGAGCGTAACTATCGTACGTACGAGCATGAATGAAACGCGGGTAATTCTTCACTTTCGAACGTTTATCTATGTTTTATTCTATTTGGACAATTTTATTTTTTTGCGTAGATATGTTATTTTGTTGTTTTTTCGTTATAGTTTTTCCAATCGAATCGATATTAATGAAATTCTAATCGGTTCATTTGAATTGTATGAGTGATATCGACGCGCGACGTATAATTTCTAAGCGCGAAACCCATTTTTTATCAATTCGAAAAAAATGTTTCATACATATTATTATATGCATAAATATATTTTTTTTTATTTGAAATTATATTTGTGAAAAAATAAATATATTGAAAGTGAAATTAATTTTATTATAAATGTAAAAATATTTATTAATTATTTTTTTGTTGTTGTTTTTTCAACTGAGTGTATAATTCAATTGAAAACGTGATGTGCTACACGCGTTAGAATTAACCTCGACATATGAAACATATAATCGAAACTTAAGCAAACATTCATAGAAATTGTAAAGCAATACGTTTTCGTAATATTTTTTATCAATTTCACATAAAATTATTTGTATTCTGTTTTGAAATATAAAATAGCACAACTGCACTAGAAACATCTCAAAACCTTAAAACTAAAATGATCCTACTAGTCATTCCATTCAGATGTTCATTCGAGTTATTGATATTCATAATTCGTCGAATTCTATCAACTATTCGAATGCAATTAATTTTGTGATAATATATTATTAAATTAATATTTTGAATATTATGAAATCTATATTACGATATAATTTAAGAATCACTGCAAAATTGCAACACAAACGGTAGAAATATTTTTTATCAATTCAACAGAAACATCGATCATATTCATGATTTTGAAAAATAAATGTTTCCCATCAAGTATTTGGTATAATAATTTGAGTAAATTTTACATGCTAGTGAAACTAAAATTTTTTGAAGAATTCTTCGAAAAATCTTTATTTAAATCGAAACTATCCCGCTTTTTTCATGAAATAAGAATTTTTCGAACATCCTACAACATCGAATAACACCCAGAACTCTTCGTTCACGAACGGACGACAACCAAAACGAAAACCGAACGTCGACTTCGAATTTCAATAACGGCTTATCGGCCTTAACCTCAATCTCGCTTCTAAAATCGGCTCGCGAAGGATTCCCGTCTGCCGTTTCGACATTGCCGAATCGTCCATCATCATCGTCGAAGTTGCGGTGTTGGTCTTCATCGTCGTCATAGTCATCAGTATGCTTGGCGAGGAGTCGCACGTTCGTCGGGAATTCATCAAAACTCGAAGGTGACGTCAGCTATGGTTGCGGTGACCATGTTTTTGTTTCAGTGAAAATTAAGGACAATCTGAAAATTTTCATGGAAGGGAGTTGGTAATTTAAGAAAATCGAAGTACTTGTATGTTTTAATGTCAGCAAGATGCTTAATTTGACTTGAATGAATCTGAAACGTAGTCCGATTTAATCAAACACGATAAAAATGAACAAAAACCTCATTTAATTTAAAATTAATCTTTATTAATTGACCTAAAAGAATCGAAAATTAGTATTTCAGTGTATAAATAATAAATTTGAGGCACTTGTCAGATATCATGCCAATAAAATGCTCTATTTAACTTGAATGCATCTGAAACGTAGTCCGATTTAATTAAATATTAAAAATATAAACAAAAACATTACCTATAATCTAAACTTAGTCCAAACTAATTACCCTAAAAGAATCTAAAATCAGTATTTTAGTATACGAAATATCAATATTAGAAAATCGATAAAGTTTGATGAACTTTTCTGTGTATAAAATGATTTAATTCACTTATTGAAAGAAAATCAATCTACTTGGTAAAGTCATATATTTTTATGTGTGAAATATCTTTCCTAAATAATAATCATTATATGACAAAATATGTACGACAACCGAATATTTAATCATTTATTACACAGACCATATTAATTAATTCTGTACCCTTATGAGAATTGATAATATCCATAGCTTATTATAAACGAAATTTATACATTTATAATTTCGAATAAAAATAATAATTAATACACTTAAAAAACGCATCGATCATGATCCATCATTTTCACTAAAAGACTCAGAAATCGGAGCTTCGATATAAAGAGCTGTCCTCTTAAATGAAAAAAACGCATGACCATCTCAACTATGATTTGCGTCTTGTCGGTGTTGAGAGTTGTCGATGTTTCGCAATTGGTATCGCATTCGAATCGTGTTTCGTTTTTTTATACCATTTCGGTGGTTGTAGTTCATAGTTCATTCATAGCTCAAAGATATGGTATTATTGCTTACATTTTTTTCAATCGAATAATGAATATTCTATTGCGGTATCCGATCGAGAATTCGTTCTGAGAAATCGAGAGAAATTCGGACGATAGTTCGTCATGATTTTCCGATGAGTTTTCCTCGTAATTTTCGACACTTTAGTTCTGTGGAGCGTGATTGGAATATTGGAGATGTCATTGTCGACAAGGACGCACTTGTTGAAACGGTGTCACGATCAGCCAAACGAATATTGGTTATTAATTATTGGTGATCGATAGGCATGAAAAATATAGTTGCACATATTTGATTCGATATAACACAATTTTAGGACGTATCAATTTTTTTTTCGGTGTTTGGTCATTGGAACGATGTTTAATGGATTTCAGATCAGATTATGCTTTTGGTCAGTTTATGGTGATTTATTGATTGGTTTACTCATGAAATGTATTTTTTGTGTATTAGGTAGAATTATTATTAAATATTTGATTAACATTCGGTTTAAGCTTCGCTTTATCGTTTTAAAATTGTCGTTGTAATAATTAGGTTCTTATGTGGAGGTTGAGGAATAAGTGACGTAATCATTAGAGTCGGGTGCAGAAATTGTTTTGAATATATTTAAAAAGGAATTGAATAGTTTCGGTAACATATTTTTTTCAGATCTATAATGACTTTTTAATAATAGTTTAATTATAACTTATTATCTTCTGTTACTCGGTCTCTATAAACTTTGAGTCAGTTGTGAACTATTTTATAGTGTTTTCTCGTAATAAATTCCGTTGCGTGTGAAAATCATGCATATTTGCTGAGCTATAAAAAGGCTCCTTTCAGAACTTTCGAACAATAGAAATCTCTTAGAATTTAAAATGTTTAAATGTCAAAAAAAATAAAAAATCAACTGTAAAAAAATCTATAGATTATAAACACACAGACATTATTTATATGAATATTCAATTTTGAATACTTATAAATACCTTTCGCGAAATTCTATCGTACGAACTTACACTTAATTTCTAGACCGCTCAATTAAAAAACCGCCAGTAAAGTCGACAATTTTTCCTATATTCATTTATAGAGCAAACCTTTTAAAATTTAAAAAACACAAAAACACATAAAAAACTTTTCAAAAACCCCAAGATTTTGATCGAAAATCGCGGTCACCTCCAATTACACAGGGTCGGCCATGTTTCTTCGGGTTAAATGGCGGCGCGCGGGTCGCCGAACCTCGAGAGACATCCGAGGGCACCTCTTCGATTCTCGATCTGTGTATAATATATTCCTTATACAATGTATTATATATGTGCAGTAGAGCCTCGATTGTTCCGATACTCTAAAATTAAAAAAAATAATGGTGATTTTCGCTGTAATGAATCGCGTTCGTTGCCGTTTGCTTGTATCACGAATGATAAAATGCAAGGCGTTGTTTTTAATTCTGAAGATTTTTCAGAATGAAAAGAGTGGACTATTTCCTCAAAACATTCTAATTTTATAATAATTAACTCATTATGATCATAAAATATTGCTATGATCACATTCATCCAAGAAATCAATGTATTTCATGAAAAAAATTGCATCCTTGGGTTTCGTTCCCCCGTAGAATGATTTAAAATCGATTTTCCATAAAAATCCTAAATTTACAGTTAATATCTTCATAGTTAAAAAAAATCATGAGATTACTAATATCTATCGATTGAGATTTGTTTTAAATCTGTTAAGTGAAATTATCCATTATTAGAGTACATACTATTTGCATTGTCTTTAAACTCTGAACGATTCAGACGATTAAAAAATTGATCTTATTACACATACTCCTTTGCATTATCTTTAAACTCTGGACGATTCAGACGATTAAAAAATGCATATAATCATATTACACATATTTACTCCTTTGCCTTGTCTTTAAACTATGAACGATTCAGACCATCAAAAAATTCATCTTGATACACATACTCCTTTGCATTATCTTTGAACTCTGGACGATTCAGACGGTTAAAAAAATCATTTTTTCATATCACACATATTCCTTTGCATTCTCTTTAAACTCTGAACGATTCAGACGATCAAAAAAAATCACACAATCGAGGTTTTACTGTACTTATCGATTGTGTACAGAGAATATGCGTTCTTCGGTTCCCTTTCGAGGAACGGGCGCGTGCCGCGGTCGGCACGAGCGACAGACGCGTGCCCCGCATTCGATATAAGCGGTGATTTGTTCGATTTTTTCACATTTAGATTTCGTATAAAAATACGAAATACGACCGAATGGTCGTTTTTGAATTTCGCGGTGTTTTTCCGAAGGCTGTTCGGGTCGTTTTCGCGGATTTTTCGCGAACGCGCCGAGAATTTTAGCGAACGAGCTTCGTTGCGTTGTCGGAAAAGCGCGTTGAATTTCAATCGGTTTTTATTCAATGAATTAGTTTTTTGTAAGGATTGATGATTTTGAAAATGAAATGGATTCATTTAGTATTAATGTATGCTTACTGACGTACAGTTTGTTTAATAATGATATGATGAACTATAAGGGAATCGTAAAACTAATCTAATCGACTTTATACACTAAAAAAATTGAATCAAAAATATAATAAAAACGTACTTTTAAATCAAACTATTGTTAGAAATAATACGGATTTAATTGATTAATTCTGCATTTACAATTTGAGCTTAAACTGAATCGAACCTTATTTTATTTGAAGTCAAACCATAATGAATTCAAAGACATTGCATTCCAAATTTTTTATTGAAAAATAATTCTTTAAAATGATGAGTTTAACTCTATATTAGAGCGTAACAAATAATCAAAAAATATTTAGATATCAAGCAATACACTCATTCATCCATTAACGAACTGTCAAATATCGCTCGCTTGCGAGGATATTTGACAATTACAAATCGTCAAATATCCCGGCAAGTGAGTGATATTTGATAGTTAGCAAACGGAGTAATAAATTAACTTCAAAATCCATACGATTTCAAACCGAATAACACAAACTCGGAACACGAAACGTTTTAAAACCGATTCGGCACTCGTTTGATTTATCGTCGGCTTCGTCAATTAAGGCGTCACTAGCGCATTCCGATTTCGACACACGTCCCAACACACACTCAAACAGAAATACATATGCGAAGATTCGAACGAATCCTTCGACAGTTCGAACGTATTTTCGTATTGAACGTTTTCATATTGCACGTTTTGTTAAGCGCTGTGCATAGACGCCTTACCGTTAGCCGGTGCGAAGTTCGCGCCACCCACGCAAGCCGTACGCGTGACACGCATTCGCAACTTTGAACAGACGCCACGGTGTTATTTTAAGTCAGTTCTGATTGAATTTGTGACTCATTCTATGAAGAATATTCTTGAGATTGTTCTGTGTTGATTTCGGATCGATCGAAGCTCTTTTGAGCGGTTTTCGGGGCATGATTTCAGGTCGATTCAGTAGTTTTGTTAATGTTTTGTATACTCGACGCAACTTTGAACAGACGCCATGATGTTATTTTAAGTTAGTTCTAATTGAATTTGTGACTCATTCTATGAAGAATATTCTTGAGATTGTTCTGTGTTAATTTGGGTTCGATTGAAGCTCTTTTGAGTGGTTTTTGGGGCAAGATTTCAGGTCGATTCAGTAGTTTTGTTAATGTTTTGTATACTCGACGCAACTTTGAACAGACGCCATGATGTTATTTTAAGTTAGTTCTAATTGAATTTATGACTCATTTTATGAAAAATATTCTTGAAATTGCTCTGTGTTAATTTGGGTTCGATTGAAGCTCTTTTGAGTGGTTTTTGGGGCAAGATTTTAGGTCGATTCAGTAGATTTACTAATGTCGTGTTTTCTCTAGAGTAAGGCATGATGTTATTTTAAGGAAGTGTTGATTGAATTTGTGACTCATTCTATAAGGAATATATAGTTGTTATTCCCAAAATGACAAAATGTCAATAGATCACCTAAACGATTCACTGATCCATAGATCACGAGCGAATTGTCATAGTTTCGATTGAATCGTACAGGATACGAGCTCGATAACTAACAATACTGCAATCTTGTCACGTAGTTATACTGACCAGATCTCATCGGACACGAGGAAAATCGAATCGTAGAAAACGACTAGGATGTCGTTGCCGTGGCGACAGTTTCCTCGACTTACGTACACACATGAGAACCCCAGAAGCCAACGTGCATAAGCAAACAAAAACACAACTAACTCTCAATTGAATTCTAGTTATCGTAGGTCGAAGTTCGATATATTTGTTAGATGCATTGTCAATATAAAGTCTATATTTTTGTCTTTTAATCCTCAAATCTTGACTCGTGTCAAAATATAAACTATCGAAAGTTGAGTTTTCGTTCTTCACAACTAATTCATATCAACGCTTACACTGTATATGTACAAACTTTCATAGAAATCGGCGAAAGTCTTTACGAAACCTCATCTCGTGGGTGATTCAAATTCGTCACTTGTACCGCTTGGCTTGTGAGGATCTTGCGTATATGATATGTGCAGCTGATGATGGCACGTCTTCGACTTCCTCCCCTGGTTGGCGTGAATCACGACTCTGTGGTAATTCGGCGATTTGTATTTGAGGGGAAAGTCACGGGTATCCTCGTCCTTAGATTATATCTAATGGTTTTTTGAACGATCGGCTCATTTGTGGGTTTTTTTACTGCAGGTCAAATGGTTCTGTTTACTATATTATTTACAGAATGTCAGGAAATGTTTTCAATCAAAATTTTCAGATTGTAAACATATGGAACTTTGCTTTTGTACTATTTGCTATAGGTATAATATAATAATAGTGCTAATTTGTCTGTCTGTCACAATGGTACTTGAGCTATAATTTAATCTTATTCACTATTATGAACTTATGTAGCTTAAAATAAACAAAAGTAACGTAACGTATAAATCTCACGACTTTATTCTAACCAGTTCTTTGGTATTTTCAAAAGACATTACTCGTTAATCTACTTTGGGAAAATTATTTGAAAAAACTCTTCAATGCATGATGCTAAATTACTAAAAAATAGACTTTATAAATACATACGTAAATAATAGGTCATGTTCTTTAATTTTATTGCTTTCATCGGATTTACTCAAAGTGATTATTTCTTCACTTAAGTGATGAAATGATTTAAAATTCAGCTTCTGGAAAGTGTGTTTTGTGATTTCATTAAAGTAGCTAATTTTCTGATATTGAATATATTTTTATTAATATTGTATCGCGTGTCAACTCGAGAACATGAAATCCTTGATCCAAATCTTCGATCGATTTTTTTCGCTTATCCCAAAGAACCGCCCATATTTATAGTTATTTTTTTCTACTCTCGATTCTGATACTTATCGAATAATTACTATATATTCGAAGTCAGATCGCCTTAGAAGTCACGAAGTGGACTTTTGGCTACCGGTTGATGGATCGACTCTTGCACATAATCCCGTTCACGGTGACCGATCTGAACGGTAATAATAAAAAATGAATTTTATTTATACACGGTGAGATAACAAATTGAATTGTCGACTGTCTGAGTTGTATATTTATATAATTTATTTAAAATTTTCAATAAATACTTGCATCTAAAAGAGAAACGAGTTGGAATTGTATAGTTTTAATGAAGTATTTTATATTTTTTCAAGTCAATCATAGCTAAATTACAATCTAAAAGATTCAAACTTGGACAAAGCATTAAAAAAAGACATTAAAAATACATATATGACACAAAAAGAAGAGACGTCTCGGGACAAAGTGGTCATATCCCGACGCATGCATGAATTATTTCAATCACGTACTCTTCGTCGGAAAATTTGAATGCCGACGACATTCGCTCGCTCGAATGTGTTTTATTATATTATTTATAATATTTTATGCACTTTTGTATTAAATTATCACTCGGCGAAGAATGTGGCTTCGATCGATGCAAAAAATACGAACACAATCCGACATTTGAGTCGTTCACTGCATAAAGAGGATACGTATATCAAACAAAATGTCTAGAAATTCGATGAAACATGTTTGATGCTTTTTTCTAAATTCTATTTATACGAAATTATAAATATAAATATAGTTTATAATTAGTCACAGATGTAATCGGTTCACATAAGAGTGCAGAATTGATTAAAATGGCCTCTGAAATAAATATTTTACTCTTCGGTGGCCAAACTTTGTCATTTATCATAATGATTAGTCAGGAAAGATATTTCACACATGAAAAGGTATGTCTTCACCAAGTGTTTTGACATTTAAATCTATTTTTTAAAGCGAAGTTTTAAGTTACTTAATGTACTTTACTTGTAAGAGGGTCACTTTCCGCAATAGTAATATATATATTTTCGAATATATTGATTTGATAATTTACGGCATTGTAAATATTTTGCGGTCGCTTCGAACGAACGTCGGATTATCGTCATTCAACTGTACGCAATAACTTTTTCTTCGACCGAAAAAGAATCATAATAAAAAGCGTCGGTTGTAAATCATGCGATTTGTTGTGAACGTATTATGTTATAATAAGTTCGAACCTTTTTTATTTTTCATTGTGATTTTTTTTCCCAATGTTGCCTTTTGGCTGTGGCTGTTAAACACGATTTTCGCGCTTGCCAATTTGAGTTGTCGAGGAATATGAAAAATTTTATTTTGACACTTGTTTATTTATTTATTTTAGGTGCTTGTATACTATTCTAATATTTGATAGATCGAATATAGATTAAGTTGGGATAGGAATTTTATATTTATTCATGTCATTTTAGGATCGGCTACGTTTAAGTTTCTGTTAGGTTAGTTCGAATGTTTCATCAATCGAATGATGCAAAAATACCTTTTACTATGTCTTGAAGATTTGATTGCAAAATTCAATTTTAAAATAATGATTTGATCCAAGATCGATTATTTCAACTATCGTCATTCAAAACAACAAAAATCGATCACCGATCTACGACACCCACACATTCGATTCTAAATTGCGCAAGTACGAATCCCAATCGATCTATCATTTTTTTAATAGAATTATGCAACGTCATATCAGTACTTGAATTAGCTACAAATAAGTTTAGGTTAGATTTTTTTCAATTTTTCATGTAAAGTTGAATTAACGACGTTTTAGGTTCGATCGAATTTCGGATCAATCGCATTACATACGAGCTTCTGTGACCCAGTATTGCTTGATATTATGGAGTTTAAGCCGATAGTGAACTGTTGTATAGTATTTAATGACTGAAAAGGCCAAGGGGTACAAGTGACTTCGCGGTGATTTCGAGAAAAGAGCGCTCAAAGTTGACCATGTACCTACTTGTGTTAGGAGAAGGTCGAGTGATTTGATGATATATCTCGGTATACATTCCATGTTCGTTTATATCCTTTTGCCACCAAATATACGAGCGTATATATGTAGAAGCGATACCTGTACTTAACTCAATTTCGACAAAAATGTCACTTGTACCCCTTGGCCTTTTCAGGCGTCATTTATAATGAATATAAATTTAGTAAAGTGCTAAATCTGTCGAAATATGTTAAATTACATTGTGTATGTGAACTCTGTATAATGTTTGATGTTAAATGGGGTGACGATAATATATCCATTCATTTTACTAGTTCATATTTTTGGAATAGGTCTTATATTAAGTCCGTTCATTGAAATTATACTTAAAGCAAGTCTTATTTTCGAACTAGGATTCATTTCAGAGATGGGCCTCATTTCAAAGATAGGTCCATATCAGAGATAGGTCTCATTTCAGAGATGGGTTTAATTTCAAAGACAGGTCTCATTTCAGATACATATATCATATATAGATACATATATGTTTCATTTCAGATATATTAAGGATCTATTCTTATTTAAGGAATAGATCTTATTTTCGTATCAGATCTAAAAGTCTTAATTTCTGGGAGACTCGACAGCCACGAAACGGACACCGATTCCGAGTGGTGGTGGATTTCATTGACGATATTCGAAGTTAGGCGCGACACAGGGCGTGTCCCACAAATGACAGGGCCCGTTGTGCCGACGAATTAACATAATGTGGCCAAAGGGTCAAACGAGATGTGGATCCCATCCCAACCCATCGTGTGTACGTTTCGACTCGAACGTGACGCGATCGAGGATTTCTTGTGATGTATCGCATTCGGGTCGGCGCTTCGGACTGTGAGAGGAAAATCGATCGGGTTATCCGAAGAATGTCATAATTTTTAATTTAGGTGACTCTCAGACGATCTGCACTGTTGTTGATAGGTCTTTTTTAATGTTGGACGTGGGTGTCGATATTGTCGCTGGTGTTCGTTCTGGTTAAGTTTGTGCTGTGTGGTCGAAGCTATCGATGAAGCTTCTGTTTGCTAATTTGTAATTTCATTATAGAATTTTTCAGTATTTTTTTTTTATTAAATTGCATTAAATTGATATATAATATTCGAAAATTGTATTTTGAACTTGAATCGAAGAAAATATTAATAATACGAGATAGATAAAATGTTCTTTGATATTTACACAAAACGTAGATCTGTCAATATTAAAAGAACCTTACAATACTATCTTTGAATATCAATTTGATTTTTCATCAATATTGAAACGATAAATTGATAATATTACTAGTAAGAATTTTATTTTCTTTATTTGTTCTGAATCCAGAAATAATGTTAACATATTGAGTCTAAATGGAACCGCGAGAATCGAGTTCTTTTATATATTTTTTTAAAATGTATTGCACAGGTTTTGTAATAATATTTTTTATAAAAACTAAAACGTATGTATATATTTACATCAATTAAGCACATTAATTATTTCTAAATTACTTTTGATAACAAAAATTATGAATTTTTGATAAACTGATCCTCTGCACTACTTTCAAACCCCCCAATTTTTCTCTGTCAATTTCGCACATCAACACCGATCCACATCAACACTGCCATCTTCACAGTGCAAAACTAACAAACTACAAACGCGAATTCTCTAAAAGCCTCACAGCATCACAATCGGCACTGTGGATGAGAGACAATAATCGTACGCAAGAGACCAGTTATCAACGCTCGTGCGCAATTATCGTTATGCGGTCATTATGGGTCATTATCGTCTTCGACAACTTCGAAATCGCTTCGGAATCGAAGACCACACACTTGACCTTTCGATTCGAAAAGTCGAGTCAAAGAGCGGAAACGACAAAACGAAGCATTAAATATGGAAATAAATCGACGCTCGAGTCATTCACGGGTTACCTACGTTTTTTTTTTGTTCGTTTTCATTTTAGACGACGGATCAATGGGTTCATGTCGATTTCGATAAACATTACCCATTCTATAATTTTTTTGTATGGAATTATCGTACGAGTGATATTTGAGTTGAAAATATTTTTTTGTGTTGAGCTATGGTTTTTTTTATAATGTCCATGTGAATTATTCAAGTTTAATATGGGTATTTTGTTTTTTTTTTTCTTAAATTTATAATGATAAAAATCTTTATATTTTAAAATCTATGGTTTGAGAAGTTTTACTTGAGATATTGTCAATAATAGGTATGTGATTGTAAAAAAAAAGTTCAAATTGTATTAGAGACATCAATGCATGGTTGTATAGAAAACCCAAATATTGATTAGATAATATTTTTTCATTTAAAATTGTATTTTTTTATTTAAAATATAATATTTTCAACAATATTAATTTATTCATAACTATTTTTTTTTTATAATCAAATAATATTTAGTTTAAAATCTAAACTCTTTGTGAAAATTAATATGCTTCATCATCAGTGTTGGATTATATGGGGGAACGTTTTTCTTTTACTTGGTAATAATTGTTATATCTTCTTCTTTAATTGCTTCAGAGTGATAAATGCAGAGATGTAGTGCTAGGAAGAACGCTTATTATTTGCCAAACAAGAAAATATTACCTTTCTTACTCTAGAACTAGCATTTAAAGTGAGAATGGATATAATTTCTAGATTAAATATATATGCATTTTCTCTTGCATCACATCTTTCGCAAAATGAAATAATTATATTTGACTGATTGATGAATGATTTGAAAAACTGAAAACAAATCAAAATAGTCACTTAGCCGAATAAAACTCCACGTATACATAATTTCCTCGAACAATTTCATGAATTACCACATCGCGGCTTCAATGAAATCGTATCGCGATCGGAACCGTTTATTTCGCCGCTTTTTTCTTCACCGAATTCAAAACCCACTTTATCATTACACCACGATTTTTTTTCGTCGCACTTTTGTTTCACGAACCTCACTTTTTTCGGGGACCTATGGTCGAATGACAATAATCAAAGAGCGATCCCATAAACACCCGTCCGCCTTTGATGGGGGAAAAAAAAATGCAGTGCGACGCCCATCTCGTACGCAACTCGCATAGGTGCCATTTATTATTTCGTCTTTAATGAATGGTGTTTTTTTCATTTATTTCATTTTTAGTTTTTATTTGTCTTTTTTTTCCTGTGCGATTTGGTTTTTGTCCGTTTCGAAGGTGTTTTTAATGCATGGTTCGGAGTTTTCGCGGTGCGTTCGTTGAAATGGTGATTGTTCGCGTAATTGGGCGATGACACGTTTTCTTTGGGGTTTTTCTGATTTAATTATGTTTCATTGTATGTTTTGTGATATGCATTATTTTACAAAGAAAAATACTTTCTTCTGAATGAAAAAAGCAATTGATTAATATATAAAATAATCATTTTGTGTTTAAATTTCATCTTTGGTCATTTGATGCTTTATAATCAAATGAGATTCTTTGCAAAATCAATATAAATAATTTTAAAGAGCAATCTTTTAGTTATAACGAAATATATTAGATTATATTTGGTGTTTAAGTTGTACATAATATTTGATAATCAGCTACGAAAAGATCCTACTGTGAAATTATAGATATGTTAAATATACATGTATGTAAATTGTAAAATTTAACTATGCAGAAATCTTTCCAGAATAATTCAAATATCACTATGAAAAGATAAAGTCTATACAATAAATAAATTCATACGAATTGAATGCAATTATAAAACTCGAGCCAATCATAACGATGCATTATTTACACACAAGTATGCAGACGGTTATTGCACTCTTAATTGTCCGTCAACACATTCTTCAGATCGTCGAATTTCATTCGTCGCAATTATAAACCGAAGCTGAACATAAGTTTTTTACAAATCAGATACGATTTCGATCATCTCGAAAAAAAATTTTGGAAAAATGTACATCCATTTCCTGCACGAATATCAATCAATTCGACGAACGCGATAGTCCACATTTGACACGTTGATAAATACGCTCTTCGCGTAACCTTTTCTTTTTGTCAAATCTCCTAAATAAAAAATCTGACAAATGACTCACCCCAACGGTCGTCCATTTCGACTAATGACATCTCATTTAGAGGGATCGAAAAGGTTTTTATCCCCTGAGACATCGACAGCCACCCCCGATGATGCGAAATATACAAAACACACTATTGTCAGGAATTTTGGATACTTTCGATGAGTACTTTTGCGAAATTTTCAGAAATGGGTTTGTTATTTATTTTATAATTTGAGTACGGTTTTTAATATTGTGTTTGAAATTGAAATTTGGAATGATTTCTATAGAAAATAAAAAGATTGTGCAAAAGAAGAGATTATTCTTGGAGTGTAAAAAATTAATATTTTATTGGATAACTCTTTTTTTTATACATTGTTTCGATTAATTGAAATATAGATTTACGATAAAATATTATTTTTGTGCACTTAGACAATATCTTCCGACTAACGTAAAATCATTTCATATATTATTGCCAAATTCATTATAGATAACAACTTTACTCGATCACCCTTTAAAGAAAATTTGCAAAAAAATTTCAAATTCATAAAAAAGTGTTCAGATTTCTTCACAATAGTGTATTCATAAGTTTTCTATTCAGTTTCGAAACTCATTTCTGATCTGACGACATTTTTCTCTGTTGAACTTAATGCTTCTTGCTGACCGTATCAGCTTGAGGTCGTTTGTGTTGAGACGTCGTTATCTCTTGCTACCGTCGAGCTTCGAGCACCTTCCAATTTATCGTCGATTCGTCTGAATGTTGGCTCATATTTCAACTAGGAAATTCTTTGCTTTTTTATAATATATACTGATGCATTTTTTTTCGTTGTTGCAGGAAAGAAATGGCGATCTTTGACGCCTCAAGATCGACGTCCTTACGTCGAAGAAGCAGAACGCTTACGCGTGATTCACATGACTGAGCATCCTAATTATAAATACAGACCTCGCAGAAGGAAGCAGAACAAGGCCAGGACTGCTACTCCTAATTCCAATTCGACAGCTGGATCCAGGCAGACCGAAATGGAGCCTGAGCCTTCCTCCAGGTACCAGAACAGGATGTCACCTAGCAGCGGTTACGTGCCCAATTCGAGCTCGTTGTCTCCTACGACCATGAATCACAACAATTTCAATTCTCCTCATCACGTCGATTACATGCAAAACTCTAGCTCCAACGATTATTTGGCCAATTCTCCTTCGCAGCAGACCCTCGAGTCGTCAATGAGACACCACAAGTCAATGAGTGTGAACAGTCCGTTGATGCAGTATTCGACTTCTATGCCGCTGGGGAGTCCCGATGTGGCTGCTTATCAAAAAATGCAAGATGGAAGCAGCTATTCCAGCTCGGGATTCTCGCTATACCAAAGCTCTCCGCTGGCCAGCAACAGCTACGAAGGTTTCAATAACGATTCCAAGCCGCCTCAGTATTCCGGAAACAACCATCACATTATGCACACTCCGGAATCGTCTCCGACTCAAAGTCCAGAGCCAGACGGTTTGAAGGTTCCCAAAACCGAGCCCGATGTTAAGAAATCGAGAAGCCCAAAGACTGCCGATAAGAACAGGAGTGGAGGAGCTGTCGACGATACGTCAGCAGCTCTGCCGACTCCCGAAATGTCTCCTATGGAGTTGGAGAAGGAAAACTATCAGATCAGCGAAGAGAAGAGACAGGCAGCTCTGAACGCGTCTATGATGGCCAACCAAAGCAATAATCTTAATTTACAAAATGTGTCACCGCTAGTTTCGAACTCGATTCCTCCATCGTCTGGGGCGATGTCTCCTGTTGTTGGCTCAAATTCAGCTTTTCAGCACAAGCTGCCTCAGCAGCTGTACAGACAAGCTCCTACTCTGTCATACTCAAATCATACTCCGATAAGAGCGATGGGTATGGCGAACGGAATGTACGTCATGTGCACGCAAAGGGATCCTCTGGACCAGGGGCATATAGTCACTGGAACGTTCTTCCCACCGGTGGCCACATCGCAAGATCATCAAACTCTTGGAGCTTCGACGACGACAGGTACTCTATCTACAAGCATGTCGACGGCGACTAGCCAACATTCTTTGGGTGTGAATCAGCAGAGCAGCATCCCTTGCCATGATACGACTACGATGATCTATTCGAACAGCATGTCGTATCCGAGCTACAATCAATACGCTCCCTACAAATCGGAAGTTTACCAAAACATTCCTTACAAGCTCGAGACAAAACAAGAAGACTATCAAACCATGCAGTACGAAAAGAACCACTATTCATACATAAACAGTCCTTTACCCGCTGAACATGTCAGTTACATCCAAGACCATCAACCGAGGCATTTGCACAACGGATCACCAGTATCGGATGTGGACACAGGAGAATTCGACAAGTATCTAAAATACTCGAACAACGATGGAATCGTAACTAGCAGCCCGATTCCACCGAGATCCACATCCGAGCAGATCGGATCAGATCCTAGAGATGGAGGATCGAACTTGGACACAAACCACAACTACCAAGACAACAGAGGAGTGCAAGAGTACCAGAACCCTCACGAAATGTATTCGACCAGAGAGGACTACCACAACGGAGTGGAATACAACCAAAGCGATTATCACAGCGGAGCTCGCGTTCCTGAAATATACGCCGGAGACAGAGGTATATACGGCACATACTTACAACCACCGGGACACACATCTGTGATACTTCCAAACACGCAAATATATCCTGGAAAAGCAGCAGAGATGCCACCCCCAGTCGTGGCTGGTTCTCCTTTGCTACCTGAAGCACCAGCTACCCAAGCTCTCAGGCCAGAAGATGATTTCAGCAATATCCTGGCTGGAGTTCGACAAACTTGTTATAGCAACTGATGGTACTGCTTATTCCCATGTCACTTATCTACTTTAAACACGTTTTAGAAAAATGATATTATAAATGAAGGAAGGAAAAAAAAGGAATTTTATCAAAATTTCAAAGCACTGAGTATGTGATGTATTTTCTATGCTATTTAATATGTACATTTTATTTTATTCAATCATATTATATTGTATAATGTGTTAATTTGTAAAATTTATTAGGTATATTAAAGTATTTTTTATATTGTAAAATACTTAAAAAGATACTCATCATATTAAGTTTCATTATTGAACTTAATTAGCTGATCAAAAAAAAAAAAATTAACTGTATATTTAAAAATATTTTCTTCCACCGAAAATTTTTACACTATTGTGATAAATTTGTATATAAATATAATATTTTATCAACCACACCAAATATATCTATGGTCTTATTCCATATTTTTAAATTTTATTCATACTTATGAAGAATATTCAAATGACTGTTATATTGTTCAGTTGATGTATAATTGTGTGCATTGATTACTGTATTGTAAATATTTTTGTAAGTTTTGTAAATTATATGATTATTATCTTTTATATGAAACCAAATTATGACATGTATATAATTAATATTTAAAGAAAAATATACATATATATCTCATATAAAATTGTATAAAAATAAGATATTTGAATATGCAATAGTAATTAGTTGACAGTGATGCAATAATCATTATTTTTTATAATCATTTCTTATACATACATAAAAGTATCTATTCTTTGTATATTAAATATATAAAGATAAATATATTTTTATACATTCAATTTATAAATAAACATGTGTATACACATGTATAATATATAAATTAATATAAACACATAGCGATGTTATATTTTATATTAGTTTATCGACACTTTTCAGTGTTATTTTTATATTATTATATTTTATATATAATTATCATTAATCAATTTAGAACAATTATTATTCATATGGGATATAGTAATGCAATACAATTTTTTATGTAATAAAATTTGCGTTCTAGCAACGTAGATGAATTTATTGATATTGTATGATTAATTTTATATATAAAAAAATAAAAGAATTGTTTAATTCAAAAAATGTTTTCATTTATAAGAATAAAAATACTGATTACATTTATCACATACCTAAATCTTGATAAAATAATTATTTATTAACTCGACACCGAATTATCGACACACAATTAATGAATGATGTGTATTATCAGAACATATCACTTGAATTTACATCATGATTATTTATAAATAAACAAAAGACTTTAGACAGATATTTTTTTTGAATATTCATTTATCTTCAGATATCGAATATTAATCAAAGATTTTTCATCATTTTCAAATGCATTTAGCGTGCGAATTTCATTAATTGATTATTGATCTTCTGTATAAATAAAAATGAAAAGAAAAATGTAGAATAATGAATATCTGACTTAACAAACTTAAACTAAAACATACCAAGAATAAAACATACAGAGGAAAACTTCTCGTTTTCCTAGATAGAAACTGTTTCCTTTCTCGATTTAGTGCTTGCATTTGCCTACAGCAAGAAAAACAATAGTATCTAAACAGTCAAAATAAAACTGTTACCCAAATATTACAACACTGTGTACTCTACGAGTAAAAATTATTCACCTTCAATGTACAACACAACTCTAAAGTTAAATTACGAGGGGGAACGATTTTCGTTTGTCTAACTGAAAATTATTGCCTTTTTTTCAAAGGTTACATCATTTATATCTATCTATAGTCTTATATTTCTCATCTATAGTCCAGATTCTTAATCAATTTCACGGTTTTTGCTGGCAGAAAGCATATAATTTGACATAGAATATATTAAGTTTTCTATCGTGCAATTCGATCTAGAAAGAGAAACTCATTTGGAGAGTGAGTTTTTACCCGTTTCGCACCCCTCAATGTATCAAATTGAGGTTTTCATATTTCAAATCAAATCATATATATGCCAAATCTTATGCATTCTGCCAACTTAACCCATCGCGTCCCCTTTTTGAGGCTAAGAACCTGAACTATTTAGTCTACAGGTGAAATCACGAGAGTCGGAACGAACATACACGTCACAATCGTGTAATGTCTGTGAACAAACACGCATCACACGTCACACTACGAAAGCATTGCGATTGCATCTGTCTATCTCTATCGCGCTCATGAGTACGAAATGCTTCTTTTCGTGCAAAACATGCATCACATCATATACTACGAAAGCATTGCGATACATCTGTCTATCTCTTTAGCACTTACTGGGTAGGATCAAAAAGTAACGATAAAATCTGTTTTGTGAACAAAATATTAAGGTTACATTAAATATGAGTTTATATTCTTCAAAGTACTCTCCTTGACTAGCTATACACTCATTCCAAAGATGCTGCCATGATTGGAAACATTTCTGGAACGCTACTTTCGGAAGGGCTTTTAGCTGTCTTGTCGTAGCTCTTATAATATCAGAAGCGACATGATCGCTTCTAATTCGTGAATATTTGGCTGAAAAAAATATTCCTGTTTGTCCACACCCACCTTATTCACTAGATTTATCACCATGCGACTACTGGATCTTTCCAAAAATTAAATTCGTGCTGAAAGGAAAACGTTTTGACACCATATCCAATGTTATAAGAGCTACGACAAGACAGCTACGAAAGAAGCGTTCCAGAAATGTTTCCAATCTTGGCAGCATCTTTGGGATAAGTGTATAGCTAGTCAAGGAGAGTACTTTGAAGAATATAAACTCATATTTAATGCAACCTTAATATTTTGCTCACAATACAGATTTTATCGACACTTCTCGATCCTTACCGTATGAGTGCAAAATGTTTATTTTCGTGCATCATCCCAACGTCCTATGCAACAGCGACGAATCCTTCGAAGATTCCAAGCCGGACCGAAAACCGTCCCCCCTCACAACCCATCCTGAACCTCTCCGACCTGAAAAGCAAAACCTGAACCCATACAGAGTTCGTGTTTCGAGGTGTGGGCGGGTGTGTCGGTAACCGCCCCCCGTGATGAATGTCCACGTAATTGCGCGCCCGCCCATGGCCCACCGCCCATATATCACACCGTGGACATAATGAGCCACGACCACGCCACGACTCTCACGTGTGTGTACGTCCGTCTTTATATATGTGCGGTTTCGGACTTACATAGATACTGAAGCGTTTGTGCACGCCGTGTCGACTCAGCGTGCTTGCGGTGCGCGAGCTCGACGCTTGTCTTGTCTTGGCGAGAGTCGCATGTTTTTCAAAATCGATTGGTTGATATTTATTTTTGATTGCCACTAACAGACGACAAAAAATAATTAATATGTACATAGTAATGAATATATCTAGATTGTTCAAGACAAAATTTGTCGTCCTTAGCAGTTGTGGACAACATTCAACAATCGTTATCTCAACCAGCCATTACAACAATATAAGTAAAATAAATGAAATGAAATTAACAGAATGAGCAAATACCTGTACTGGAACATAAAAAGTCAGTAATGGAATATAAGAAATACAAAAAGTATGAGAAACACAATAAATGTAAGAGATGTAGAAGATACAAGAAATGGTCGTTTATTTAAAATTCGTTTGATTTAAAAATATGTTTATTTGAAGATTCACAAACGATCATCACCTATACCTTTCGTATGTTTCGATTTAATTCGAGCTATTTAGTGACACCTTCGTGCACTGACTTACTCTTCCAAGTCTTGCATTAGGACTAATTTTATTTAGTTTAAATTTAATGATAATTGTGTAGGAATTACCTGTATAAATAGTTTTAATTATTCTGTTTGGTCTTTCAAGCGTTTTTGTGAGGTTTTTCCGACTTTTCCGGCAGTCTTTTAGTTTTATACGAGTTTTTATATTATGTCTGTTTGATTCTATCAGGATTTCCTATATTTTTTTTTTTGATCTTAGCGATAGTGTATAGTAAATACATCCGTTTGTCTACTTTTCCGATTTTTCCTATCTGCGTGAGTTTACTTGTTATGTCTGTCGAGTTTTTCACCTCTTTCTCTCGTCAATATTTTTTTAATTTTTCCTCCATTCCTATTATCGATCGACCTTTAGCCGATAATATCAATAAAATCTTTATTGAAGTTTTCATCAATTTTATTATTCATTAAAATATTAAAAAAAAAACGCAAGACAACATCCTCTAGATATTCCTACATTGAGAAAAAATCACACACCTAACAAGCCGAACTTCATACTTTCCACCAGTAACAACCGACAATCGATTAAAACGCCTGTCATGTCACCTAGCCGAAAAGCAAATCCACGATCAGACTCTAGCATCCAACCGCAGCATCTACGAAAACTTATCGCTCGGAAAAATAAAAAGACATTAAATCGCCTCGGGTCTAATCAATTTGCGGGCGAACGTGAAAATCGTATCTTGGCCGTAAGTCTAACGAATGTCGATCGCGCAGATACGCATCGGCATAAATACATTCATTTCAATAAGTATACGACGGGGATGGGACCGCGGGCCCTGCGTGGGCGTGCCCTGCTATCTGTAAGGGCGGCATCTGGCGGCACCCAAGGCGGCCAGGGGTCGAAAACCGAGAGGACGCGGTCCGCTTCGATATTTATTCGCTATTATTGTTCTATTCGACTCTTTCCGGTCGCTATGATTGATTTGTGTTAGACCCGTTGAATATGTCAACGCAGTTTTGAAGGGTTACATGGACACGCAGACACTCACACAGATAGACACACACAGGCAGACACTCACACAGACAGATTATACATATATATTATATAGTTAGATTATCATTCGAGGCCGTGATCAATATTTAAATCTAGCGTTAGACCCGTTGAATATGTCAACGTAGTTTTAGAGCGTTACATGGACACACAGACAGACAGACACACACACAGGCAGACGGATTATACATATATATTATATAGTTAGATTATCATTCGAGGCCGTGATCAATATTTAAAACTAGCGTTAGACCCGTTGAATATGTCAACGTAGTTTTGAAATGTTACATGGATACACAGACAGACAGACACACACACAGGCAGACGGATTATACATATATATTATATGGTTAGATTATCATTCGAGGTCGTGATCAATATTTAAAACTAGCGTTAGACCCGTTGAATATGTCAACGTAGTTTCGGAACGTTACATGGACACACAGACAGACAGACACACACACAGGCAGACACACACATGGAAAAGCGCTATTATAGTCAGATTATCATTCGAGGTCGTGATCAATATTTACAACTAGCTTTCGACCCGTTGAATATGCTAACGCAGTTTTGGAGCGTTACATGGACACACAGACACACAGTAGACATACAGATAAACAGACACACACATTAAAAAGCGCTATTATATGTATAGTCAGATTATTATTCGAGATCGTAATCAATATTTCCAACTAGCTTTCGACCCGTTGAATATGTCAACGTAGTTTCGGAACGTTACATGGACACACAGACAGACAGACACACACACAGGCAGACACACACATGGAAAAGCGCTATTATATAGTTAGATTTTCATTCGAGGTCGTGATCAATATTTACAACTAGCGTTCGACTCGTTGAATATGTCAACGCAGTTTTGGAGGGTTACATGGACACACAGATATACACACAGTCAGACACACACAGGCAGACACTCACACATACAGACACACACATGGAAAAGTGCTATTATATGTATGTATATGTAGTTAGATTATTATTCGAGGTCGTAATCAAAATTTAAAACGAATAACAATAATAATAAAGTTATTAAAACTAATAATTAAACAATATTTAAACGTTGCATGGACACAGACACACACACACAGACACAGAATAGCGCTATTATATAGTTAGATACTTGAAAAGTAATGTGCAGCTTTCTATGGCGAGTGGGTTCTCCTTTTTAAGTGTTTTAATTTGATAATAAATACACACGTAATTACAAATTATTTGGGAAGTATCTTAATCGATTTTTTTAAATATTTTATTTTAAAAAATGTAATTATTAAAATATAAAATTTTATGAATAAAAATATCAAATTAACGAGTCAAACCGTATCACATGGAAAATATTGAGGATGTTTAGGTGACCCAATAGACAAAGACAAACTGAGTATGTCTCGATCTTATAATTTTCGCCCAATAAAACCCTATATCGTGAATCTAGAACTGAACGTAGGCATTATACATTCCCATATGTTCTATTATTCAAAATCCATTTCATTTACAAAATCGAAAACGTTCATGAATAGAGATCGATCGGGGCTCACTTTAGAACGTCGCGAATACGAATCGAGACTCGTTTCCGTGAAAGGCCTTAATTTTTCCTTAATTTTTTCTCAAACCTTCGACAGTCCGAGACTTGGCCACCCCTGACATCCAGTTCTCTCGGGTGGAGTTACAACTTAATTTATTGCCGGGTCAGGTGTGCAGAGCTCCGGTCACGCCGCGAGCCGGGCTCGTCCCATGGACACTGGCAGTCCGAGGATGGCCATCGTGATGATGACCACCGCATGAACCATCGCCTCTTCCATTCTTCCATCCTCTTCGTATTGTTCGATTGGCGCTCGGTGTCCATCGAAGAGCTGGCTCGCTTAAGGCTCGTTCACACCGAGGACATTAGACAGTAGACTTAACCGATTTGACAGCGTTGGTCTTGTAGGTTACTTGATGGATGCGCGAGTTCGAGTCCTATCTTGGCGAGTGTCAAAATGTCGTTTTTCTTAATTGATAAAAATTGATATGGAAATGAGGTCGTTTCTTTCGAATGTTTGGATTCATTTGATTCGAAAAAAGTGTTAATTTAACGCTTTACGAAACGGCTCCGCAAATGATCACATCACCTACACCTTTCATATGTTCGATTAATTCGAACTATTTAGTGACACCTATGTGTGCACTTCTCTACTCTTAGGAGTCTCGTCTTCACTATATATAAAGTGAATGATACTAACCATTCAGGGTTATCTATGTCACTTGTGACCGATTAAAATATACGGTGTGTATATAAAAAATTGGGTAGAAATTGCCCTGTTCAAATAAAAAAAAAAATATATAATCGAATGGACCAATGTTTAATTTTTAATTTATACAGGTGATTTCTACGCAATTATCATTCATTATATTAGTGAAGACAATTAGCCATAAGGCATGACTCCGAAGAGTAAATAAGTGCACATATGTGTTACTAAATAATTCGAATTTAATCGAAACATATGAAAGGTGTAGGTGATGATCATTTGCGGAGCCGTTTCGTAAAGCGTTAAATTAAAATTTCATATAAATAAAGCCACATTTATTTATATGACATCTTATCTCATATGCTGGATTTTCGAAGATTCTCTTCCCCAATGATGATTCATGGAAAATCAATGAAATTTATAATCAACTCTCATATAAATAGTTGTGATTCAGAAATATTATGAATATTAATCACATTAAAATTAAAATAATAATACGAAAAATGAATAACATATTCAAATAATTCACTATCTAAAAATAATATTATGACAAATCGAAGTGTAGACAAAGCAAACCGCAAAAGAAAACTTTCCTCAACAGATATTTGCATCATGATCGTGTTGTACATCAAACGAATTGTCGAAAATGCGACTCTTCATCCGAAAAACGTCAATGACCAAACAACACAATAATTGAACGATCACTTTAGACAAAACCTATCGCGTTGCGTTTCGCCAACTTTTTCCATACTACGGTCATAAATCAAAATTTCGGTTGTCGAAGAGGCACAAAAAAACCAAACCACGCTCGAATCGCTTCTGAGAACATTGAATTTTTGAATAAAACATAAATATGGAAATGCGCGTACGAAACGTATACGAAAAAAGAGTTTTGGATTCGCGTCAATATCGTTCGAAATGAGACCTTTTTATGCCAATAAATTTTGAAATGTACGTATTTATGATGCCATGAGTTGCTATAACCAGTGGTGCATCGATTTTCTTTAAATAGTGATAAATGTAGTGATCGAATCAAATTCTAGAAAAAAATTGAAATATAAATGTTATATATTATGCAGGTATTTTTACACAATGATCATTAATTAATATCATTCACTATATAGTGAAGATAATTCACCATTAGGCAAGCTACTTCGAAGAGTAGATTAGTGCATATAGGTGTCACTAAATAGTTCGAAATTAATCGAAACATATGAAAGGTGTAGGTGATGATCATTTGCGTAGCCGTTTCGTTAAGTGTTAAATTAACTATTTTTCGAATCAAATGAATCCAAACATTCGAAAGAAATATCCGAGTTTCCATATCAATTTTATCAATTAAGAAAAACAACATTTGACTCTCGCCAAAATAGGATTCGAATCAAACTGATCACATCTATTGCTTATTATGAACAAAATTTGTATGTTTGAAAAATGGAATAATGAAAAGAATTTCAGATAATGCATTAAACGCTTGTGATAGTTTTTTTATAGAGTTTGCGAACACACGATGAAAACTGTCAAATTCTGTAGAAAAAATAAGTGAAAAGATCAGCTCTAAGTCTCAAATTTGATCAATAATTTAAACTACTGTTTGAAAACAAGAAATTTATTAAACCAATCGAAATCGACTCTCCGAAACTCAAAATAAAATCCATCCCTTCGCAATTCGACTTACATATCATTTCACGCGCATTGATCCGTGACTTACGCCGACACAGAAGTCAGATAAGAGTCCGTCATCATCATCATTATCATCATCATCATCGTCGCGATAGCCAGGGCCGAAATTGCCCTTTGATGGTCAATTAAACATCAACGAAACGACCGGACCTCTGAACCGTTGCCTAAGAACTGCTGCTTTTCATAATCGTTCACATGCATGTGAATGGACGACTTTCTTTATAATCTTTTAGTAAATTCGTGATTTCTACCGATTGAAAATAAATTATTATTCGAATCCAGTATCTCGAGAACATTGAGCCCGATCTAGTATGCACAAATGTTCTTTTATTGTCGACTCAACGAAATCAACTCGAGGTCGATTGGCAGCAGCTTGATCTTTCGATCGATTGGATCTATAAATCGATAGATCTGAGTCGTCATCGATAATTTTGATTTATAAAAACATACACATTCAAAATCCATATTAATTGAAATTAACGTATGAATGATTTTTATAGACTCTTAAGACTCTTTCACATTGAAACTTTTGTCCCCACTTTTGGAAAGATTCACAAAGGGCACAAGAGACATCTTCTATCGATATTGAGTTAAAAAATGGTTCTATAACTGAACATTTTTTTCAATAAATTTCGATAATTTTCACTTGTGCCCTTTGTGAAGTTCAGTTGTCATATAAGAAGAGCACTGAAGCGAGAACGAGACCGGCACAGTGTGAAGATCGGTATCCGATTTGACCCCACCTTTGGCCCGGGTCGTTGCGCAAAAGTGCCGTTCTATCACACTATATGTACGTATATATAATATATACAGGGTGTTTATTCAATCGTTTCGATGTCAATTTTGTCATGGAAGGTGTATTCGTTCGATCGTGTTTCGAAAAATCGCGTAATCTGGGCGCGAATTTTAACCGTCGATTCGTATGCGGTAGTCGTATGGATGGCGTTTGAAACGTGTGCCCTTTTCGATATTGGTGATTTATTTGTTTTTGAGTTAATTTGATTCAGACGAAATTACTTATACCCTGAGTATAAGTAATTTCGAGAAAAGCACGCTCAAAGTTGAGTATGTATTAGGAGGAGTTCGAGTGATTTGATGATATATCTCGGTATACGTGCCAAGTTCGTTTATATCTTTTGCTACCAATTATATAGAAGTGATTCCTGTAATTCGGCAAAAATGTCACTTGTACTCTTTGGCCTTTTCAGTCTTCATATGTATATAGAGCAGGATGCAAATCTGAAGCAAAGTAGCTCTGAAAGGCTCGTTGAAAATTTGATTGAAAATTGGTGATAAAAATTAATTATGAGAAGTTTGTGTTTATATATTAAATGGTCAGTATCATTAAATGATCATTGTTTATGTTTAAGTTGTCAATATTTAAAATCTAACTAATTAAATATTTGGTCTAATGATGTGTGTCAATAACGTTCGTCAATAAAATTCCAATTCTATTCAATTTTCATACCAAATTAACATAACTTCTATCCTAATAATTAAAAGGTTTCTAAACAATATCTAATTTTAATTAACCTACCGATTTTTTTCACTTATTTACTCTTACACATAAAATCCAATTTTCATATATTACATTTAAATCAATTTAAATATTGAATTATTAGTTTTTATTTATTATTTCAAATCTAATTTCATAGTAAATGTTATACAAAACCTTATGAATTTATATATGTACAGATAACAAATATTTTTTATACTGACCATTCAACCTGTCGCGATATCAAACATCGAATAATTAATAGTTAAACTGCAATTAACGCTTCAACGATTGGTTTATTAAATATTTGCATACTTTTAACAAAATTTCCATCACATGAATGCCCATAGTTTACACGGCCTCATGAGCGTTGTTAAGTAACGTGTAAAAAAAACTTGTAATTAGCGATCTCATGGTGCAATGAATGAGCCTTCTACCATAAAAATGGTTGTGTGTTTTGATAAATAACGTTTCGAGCGTTTATACGTGTATCGTTTGAATAAAACATTAAATCTAGTCGTTATATAGGCAGTGGTTCTTAAAATTTTATCTATTTAAATTCTCAGGCTCAATTATTTAAGATAAAAAATCTTTTAAATTAGTATGAATTAACTTTTTATGCTTTTTTTAAGTACTAGTCTAACCTAATCTGAAAAATTAAAAGAAGTCTAAATTCAAATCTGTCAAATGTGTTGATCGTTTATTCCAAAAATAACATTTTTATATCTAAACTGAATAAAATTGTATAAATCAAATGAAAATTGATCTATCTGTATATTGTTTAATGTAAACAAGAGTATTTTAACGTACTTATTTAATTTGAAAATAATTTAAATTTGTGAATTATTAAAATTAATATCAAAAAGTATAGGGAATATAATGCGATTTTGTAATTTTATAGTTTCACATTTAATATTTTAGTAATGATTTTTTTTCTTCGTACCTACAGATTGAGAAACATAGGTCTATGCTAATACTAATTTCACACAACGCTGTTCCATATTGTTAGGTATTTTAATTGTACACAATATCGCTAATATCTTTTCATCAATCAATTTGCGGATTCGCTCTAGTTTTTGAAGAAATTACTTTACTGTACGAATTTTTTTAGCAAATATGAATATTTGAATTGAAATTTTATTAATATTATTCACTAATTCACAAGATCAAAAACTATCATCCATTTACTTGGTTTACTGACTTTATTCTTTTTAAATGGATTGTACATATTATAACAATAAATGTAAACTAATATTCGTGGAAAAGATTAAAAATTAGATTCATCCGAATGACATTTTCGTTATTCTAAAGTCTCGATAGATTAGTAAATTGTAATACTTTATAATCAGCATCAACTATATACTTATTGGTCATAAACGAAAATGACTGCATGTTAATTATAGACTCCGAAACGGCTCATCCTTTCGACGTGAAACTTTCTAGAAAAGATTTTTACGTCATTAAATTTGAATTTGAAAGAAAAAATGACATTTCATAGGGACTTGAAAACCTAGCAAACACTAGAATAGCCAGCATACAGAACGGGAATTAGATCAGAAATGGGAATCGAAACAGAAAATACTATACAATCGACTTAAAGTCCATAGTCTCGAGCAACATCGGGTCACAGAAGTAAGTTGTTCATTTTAAAATTCTTCCCTCGAAACCGAATAACGATAATCGTGTACTGAAAACGCGGAAACAACGAAATTTTAATAGACACTTCCCATTTTCGTGAGTTCCCCCACACGACGCTGAACTTAATTAGGGTGACCATGTGTCCCATTTGTGATAAAATTGTTCAATTTATTCCGTTTTGCATATATTTTTGACATTTACAGAATAAGAAATTTAAAAAAAGTTTAAAAAATTTCTTCGCCTGCGGCGCCAATTTTTTCAAATTATCTCCGAATTAACTATGTATTCAAATATAAATCGCCTATTTTAGATTATAGAATTATATGGAAAAAAAAGCATGATAAGGGGGTGCGAAAATAAATAAAGAGCACTTCGTTTCGATACTTGGGAGATATGGTCATCCCAAGTTTAACCCTTCGACACACGTGGGATTTTTAATTATTTTCGTCAAAAGTCACGTCACCGAAGGTGTGGTCTTCGACGCGTGTTGGTTTGAATCATTTTTTTCTCCACGTTTCATTTCATCGACTTCAACTCGAGTTGTTATTTCGAAAAAACTTATTTCCTGTTCACAATCGAGCTTTTTTGTGTTGAGCATTGTGACGTTGTGCTGTCGCAGTGACGGCTCGTTGTGTGTTATTGTTGTTTTCGAAGTTGGTATAAGTTTAATTCTTAAAAAAAAAATGTTCAGACGACTCAAAGAAGAATGTGTAATGACAGACTTTTCCTCTCAAAGAATTGAAAATGTGTTTCGATCGATAGATCATGATTTTTACACTATGACGACATTCAGTGTAGATTTAGGGTTTTCATAGAAAATCGATTTTCATATCAATTTTTGTTCGCGAACTACATTCATTTCGGTTTTGAATGTGATCAAACAACTCCAATTATGGGCTGTCAAAATCTGAGGGACAGAGACGGATGTATGTACTGTAAAATGTCTGTATTTGTTAAAATCCGTTTTGTTTTTGTATGTTTGTATTTTGTATGTACAAAATATAATTTTTAAGATTTTTTTATGTTTGAAAAGGAATACACATTTTGTTAAGGAATATTCGATTCATTTGGTTTTAAATCAAGCATTTTTCTTATACAAAAAAAAAGTTTAAACAGTCTCGAAAAATTCTTATACATATATGACGACTGAAAACAGAAAGAGTACAAGTGACCTTTTTTATCCACACTGAGTAAAGTACAGAAAACGCTTCTGTTTAATACATAGAACCATTTTCTGTACTCAACTCAATTTCGGAAAAAAATTCACTTGTACCCTTGTGCTTTCCAAGTCCTCGCATATTATCAGCTGATGATTCAATTACAATATTATAAAAATCAGTACGACTTTATTACTCGACACATCTTCGAACGCGACACTGAATCGTCGTTGTTGACAAAAACCGATTCGTCGCAAATTGGACATGTCTTATTCGCTATGAGTATTTTGAAAGCGTAGTCTTCATCATCATCAATTTTATTATACATTTATACAGTCATCAATAATCCATATATGACGAACGATGGACAAAGACCTTCGAGCTCGTATTTATTACTCACTCGTTTCGGATGTGCGCTTGAATGCTTAATTATTTTCGATTTCAGTCGACATTCGAACGCCGCCTCTGAAAACTTGGCAGAAATCGATGCAGGAAGTCGCCTTTCGATAAAACGCCATAACGTTCGATACCATAAGGCGTAAATATGACGTCCTTGGAGGCCAACGGGTGTAAGTGCGCGCGATCATTGAAAAAGTCACGACGAACGTCTAATGTTTGGCTCACGAGTGAATTTTGGGAATGCTGAGGATTCGTTGTGCGATTCGATTATTCAAATTAATGTTCTATATTTGTCCGTTTTATTGCTAGCGTAAATTTTTTAGAATGATTGGTCTTTAGAGTCAATTTGAAAATCGACTTTTTTGTCTTTCTTGTGCTTATAATTTAGTACATGTCTTGAGATGTTTTTCAAAACTAATAATAGTAGAAAAGAATGAAAAGAAAATGATTTAAGAATACAGCTGGAAAAATATATATGCAATTTTAATGTTTTAACAGAAAATGTAACGTGAAGTCGAAAACTTTGTCCGTGTTTTTAAGCATTAATTTTTATACCAATTTGCAACTGTTTTTTATACATTTTTATAGCTTTATATATATATATATATTAATACATATTATAGAAACTTTAATATTCATTTAAAAAATCAAACAAATTGGCATATTCAATATCAATTGTTACACTCGACTTAAGTGATTCAACAAGAGAATAGACAAAATATAACCAAAAACAACCAGACATGCATGTCTTTGACAAGCTCTTTTCACGAGTACCATTCATTATTATGGCGGTATAACGACATAAATCTAGTCGTTACTAGTCACAGACATTTTCGCAAGTCCTCGTTTGGCACTTGCGCCGCTTGGCTTCTGTGGCCCTCGTATAATTATTCGTTCGAGAGTTCGAACCGAAACGGTGAAATATCACGTTTCACTCGTGTAATATTTTTGCGTCGTTGGCGCTTTTATTGTCGGTTCGAGTTTTATTGTTCGGGCAATGAAAATCGTTTCAAATGTGAAAATTGTCGCCGATGGCGAGTTTCTAGAAAGCCATTTTCCTTCAAGTTAAAATTGCGTCTATGAATGTTCATTGTAGAAGGAAACGAAATGAGTCATGCGTTTTCTTATACGAAACTCTTTTTGTCTCATATGAACGAATCCTGCGATAGGATAATAATTTTTATTTACTTCGAAATTCACAGTCAATTTCTGCAATATTCGAATTCAATTTTTAAGATTTTTATGACTTTTAAAGTTTTTTTTTTATATCACCAGTGGATTTTTCTTAAAATTATCTGCCATCTTCAAGGTGTTAATGAACGTTGATAGCACAGTTCACATAAATATTTCGATAAAATTAGATTCGTTTGTTGATAACTAGTATCTAAATAAATCAACGATAAATGAATTTTGTCTTTTGAGATGAGCAATGTAAGAAACATGAGTCCATTTCAAAATTCATGATTAAATATGGGTTTTATATAATTCAAAAAATATAAAATGATATATTTTCATCGAAATGCGTACGCCACTGTGCATGAACGGTGGGCCAATATAATATTACACTTTTGTCAACGACGTCAATTTTTTCACCTTTGAAGATTTTCAATTATGATGTCTGTGCTTCGACTCTCCAAATATATTCATACGATAAATAAACAGTTTAAAATCTGACGTATAAATTATTATGATAATAAATGCTTAAATGTAAAAAAAGACTATTATGACTAAAACGAAATTATCAATTCGGATAGAATCTTCAATGCATTTTAATTTTTTTAGCACTGACAGATGAAATAATTGTTATAATTATAAGAAGAGAGCATTTTTCATAGTCTAATCGAATAAATAAATATCAAATCAAAGACATTTCAATTGTATGTAAAAAAAATATTTAACAACAGTCAAATTCTTTATTGTAAAAATATATATTAAGTAGTTTAAATTAGATTTTTGTTGAGATTTGATGTTAAGCTTCTTATTAATTGAAATGCTAATTCTCAATAGAGTAATGAAAAGTAGAGCTACAATTTCCTACAAAATAATGATTCAAATTAAGTCTTTTACATGAATTGTTCAGCATAAAGCGATATTATTATTATTGCATATGTCTTATTAATAATTTGAACTCTTAACTATTCATATAAAACATTATTTTGTTAGTACATCAACAAATACACCTACCGAACTTTGATCTGCGATGATAGAAAAACTATTAGGAGTAGCGTATAAGTTCTTTATAACTATATAATACCCATAATTACCTTAAACAATCCTTATAAACGAAAATTCGAAAACGTTCCATCGAGATCGGTGAACTTGTCAATTTGCAAAAGCATTCGACCGAATTCGCAGAGGTGGTAGTCATCGTAGTACGTGATCAGAATCTTGTCAAATTCATCAAACAATCACATATATAGAATCGAATTTCGAATTTAGAAACATACTAGTGACTGTAAATTGTCGCATCGCTAGACATTGCCTAGCATTGTTGACATATTCGTCAAAAATTTTCATCAGATTCTAATAATTCAGAGACATATGTGAATGTTTATGATGTTAAGAATAAGATTCGATTCTAAACCTTGGAATATTGTGCCGAATCAATCAACTTAACCCTGCGTATATCTTGTATGGCGAAGTTCCGTTGCACAAAATTGCATTCGAATTTAAATTGAGGACGCGTTGATGGTTGTGCTAATGAGTCACTGAACTATCGATTGTGTGTACGAATATATTTTCAATATAATTTTTAAAATGTTAATGTCAAAGTAAGCTTAATTTGCTAAAGTCGTACTGCATGGTTGTTGAGGATGTTAGACGTGGTCGTCTTCAGTTGAAGATATCCCAATGTGTATTCGACAGATGTTTTATAAACATTTGATTCGAGAATATTCTTCGTAAAAATTAGAATTTATAAAATTTCGTACTATTTAAAAAATATATATACAATTCAAGAATTTTAACGATATATGTATATGTGATTATATGAACATGATCCGTGTGCAAATACTGGGCTATGTACACATGAAACGTGTACGAATACTAGGTTATATGTACATAATCGTGTACGATGTATATGCATGTATTGGCTTATATGAACACAATACTAGTAATGAACTGAAGTTAGGTTAAAGTGTGCTAATTGTGAAAAAATAGTAGTGTTGTGTACCCTGTTTTCATTTTTCGGTTGAAATAAATGAAAAAAAAGTGCAACATGAAAACCTTATATGATATTTAGATTACGAAAGTTGCGAATCAAATTACAATTGGATAAGCATTTACATGATTTTTTAAGCTATTTAGAGAGAGACGTCGTATTCCGAAGAGTTACTGTAACTGCAATACGGCTTGCAGCCTTCATGATGTTAAGGCCCTCTTACCCAAAATAGAAAATTTTCTCAACAATTTTGCAATTTGAGAATGTCCGTTCTGAATATCCTGGAGCCGTGAGCTATGGTCGCCCGAGTTAAGTAGCAGTCCAGTTTCTTAGCGGATAAGATAAAGGACAAACTTCATAAGCGAATATCGGTGTTGATTGGCCGTCGGCAGATAGTGGTGTTAAAGCGCAAGTCGTGTACAGAGAGAGGACAAGTCGACAATAAATATTAAAGCGCTGCGTATTTGTAAAGCGGATAAGCAAAGCCGCTGATGCAGGGCTGTGAAGATGTTGGAAGAATACCTGATTTCGATTTTTATTCTGGACTTACAATGAGACGCTTCTTTAAGGTCTTCGTCGATTTTTATGAAAAGTGTGGTGTACATGAGTATGGATGAGAAATAGTAATGAAAACGCCACACATATTATTTTCTTAGTTATCGAAAATCAATGTCGCTGATGCAGAGCTGTGGAGTCGATTGAAAAATACCTGACTTCCTTATAATGAAACTCTTCGTTTTTTTAGCGTATTTAACAAATACATAGGTATACTTAACATGACATGCGATAACTAAATAAACTTTTGAAAGTTGCGTTTTAGCTCTTCACAACTATATCATGTATACTAACAAATAAATAAATAAATTGAAAAATGGCTGCGATTCAGACTCATATTCTACAACCCTGCTGAAAGTTAAAGCTGACTTTGTCGGCAATGGTGTTTATGGTTTGCGAGGTTAATTTTGAAGAGTTTTGTACGAATTTGCAAACAGATATATTTGAACATGATAATTCAATTGTGTCCATTATTACAACAGTAATATAAGTTACGCTTTTTACGTTTCGATATATTCATGTACCTTCAGTGACTATATTTTTTTTACAGGAAATTAAGAACATTCGGATTATTTTTAATAATTTTAAACTTCAGAGAACATAGATTATCCATCTGACCTGTTTATTCTTCCAATGTAGGTACTTAAATGTAACAATAATATACAGTGAGAAGACTAGCTGCAAATTATGTTTTTATCAAAACAATTATGTTTTTATTAAAATAATTATGTTTTTATCGGATTAATTAATAACTTAATGCATTAAAATAAGATTTTCAGAACTAAACGTAACCGATTTCATTCACTATGAAGGCGAAAAAAATTACGATATGCATTTGATACGTTTTTCGACATTCCCTTTATTATTTAATTTTTTAGAATTTTATATCACACAAATATTGTTTGCAATAAGATATGGATATTACCAGTTTACATTTGACTAGAGAATCAATTAAAATGGCTTCTGAAATGAATTAAGTATTTATTATCTGGTGGTCAAATAAAATTTATCATTCAATTATATTTATCATTAGAAAAGATATTTCTCAAACAGAAAGTAAAGATTATATCGAGTGCTTTGACATTTAAATCTGTATATTTTCATCTTCAAAAGCGGAATTAATCATTTAATGGGCGACTCAAATACATATACTCCTTCCTCCATTTTCAAACTGTTGAAAACCCTCGCGAAAACTCTATCTTTGTTCATCCACACAGATTTTCGACAGTTCATTATTGGAGGAATGAGTATATGAAAAAACACATAAATTATGAGACTCTACGAACGTTCTTTAGCAGTGATGTTATGCAAGGAAGAAGAATTGTCTTTTTTAGTCAGACTCCAGCTAGGAATTATCACCTTTCTCACCTTAAACTCAACCACTAGAGCTAGAAAGGTAATAATTTCTTCTTAGATAGTTCCTCCTAACACTATATTTTTGCTCTCTAGATTTCTAGAGATCGAACGTCGCTGAGAGCAGTCGCCTCTAGATTTATGCGTTTTTATTTCAGAGCTCTTTTTGCTTTTCTTCTCGAATAAAGGTCCAGTCTGCGAAGGGACGACGCAAATTTATGCCCAGCTCTCGAGCCTATTTATCGTACTTATATTTATATATTTTATTTTTGCGTTTATGCACATCGTCGGGTATGTGTTCGCATTCCGATTGGGCTTAAAACATCGCGTCCGAAACGTCGGTGATCTTTAACACAAGTACAACTGAGTATTACGCATATCGAGCGTCAACCGAGCGGCTACTTGCTAGTGGTTAACCCTTCGTTGACTTTGCACCATCGCAATTTGTGTAGGTCGGTCTTAAGATTCGTATGTTGAGGAGTCATACGTCATGGAGATGAATATAGGCACGAAGAGTTGGATGAAAATTGATTCGAGTCGAGTTGACGTTGGGTTGAATGTTGAAAGTTGGGTTGAGTTGATCTAGGATTAGTTGAGAGTGAAATTTTTGTTTTGAATGTATAAATTACGACTGATTTTTTTCACAGTTCAGTTAAGTACAGAAAATGGTTCTATATATGATACATAATCATTTTCAATACTTTACTCAATTGGATAATTTTTTTTGTAAAATTTATTTGTCGAATGTTCGAAATACCCAATACGATTTCTCGTCCGATTCGATGATCAGTGGGGAGAGTAAAGATATTTGTTATGTTTTTGATCTTTTACCTTTCATTTCCTTTTGAAAAATATCAAAAATAAAAAAAAACTTTTCATTCGACTATCTTTAAAACTGGAAAATTCCATTGCTGTCAAAAGTCATCAAATGAAAAACTCCAAGTGCTACAATTAGCGCTCTCAATAATAACGCAAATCGGGTGATACAAATGTCGCATATGCTTCGAGTGTCCCCAACATTCCATAAACTGTATTATTATATATCATTTGACGACTGAAAACACCAAGAGAGACATTTTTGTCGAAATCGGATTATGTACGAAAATCGCTACTATGCACGCCCATATATTTGGTGGCAAAAGGATACAAACGAACTCGGAACGCGCACCGTTATACATACATCATCAAATCGCTCGACCTCCTCCTAACACACACTCAACATTGAGCGCGCTTTTCTCGAAATCACTCATACCCCTTGTCCTTTTCGGTCATCATATCGACAGCATCGAAATTTATCCATCGAAACATAAATCCGATGTCCACTTGGCTCGCCGCAGTCCTCGACGCCGCTTCTTCTGCCTTCTCCCCTTTCGAGGAGTTCCCTCTCGACGGTCCGATGCAGCAAGAGAAGCACTTCCCTCGACGGTCCGATGCAGCATCAGGGCGTTTCCTCCGGTCGTCTGAGGGTTATTTTGTGTGTCGTTGGGGCGGCGTGTCGTAATGACCGTGCGCGGGATCCTTTGTGCGACCGCTCATTACCATATGTCCGCAACCAAATATGCGACCGGGCTGCAAACAGAGAGCAAAGAAAGAGCAAACCCAGACACGATATTTCACCATTCGAATGCGGCAGAGTATAATTCTCGACCGTGCGAGACGCGGAGAGATCGAGGGATGAGGGATGCTCTTCGTCATGATGATTTGTTTTTGAATATCTCTTGATCATCTTCTTGATATATTTTTTTTCTCTCAACAGGCCCAGGGGCCCAATTCCACATCGATCAATATTCGCCATTATGGCAAAGACTACTCCGAAGAGTAAATTGCAAGACCACTCCGAAGAGTAAATTAGTGTACATAGATGTCACTAGAATCGTTCGAATTAATCGAACATATGAAAGGTGTAGGAGATGTGATCATTTGCGGAGCCGTTTCGTAAAGCGTTAAATTAACGCTTTTTTCGAATCAAATGAATCCAAACATTCGAAAGAAACGACCGTGTCTCCATATCAATTTTTATCAATTGAGAAAAACGACATTTTGACACTCGCCAAGATAGGACTCGAGAACCCACGCATCCAAGAATGCTGAATCGACACGACATGCACTAACGCTTTATACCGCTGCGCTATCGGCTCATATTACAATTTATTTATCGACTTTTCTGTTATAATTTGTCACTAGTCAATTTCTCTAGTATGTCTCTAGTAGTCTCTAGTATGATTTGAATCTACTTACAAAAGCTGATGGAATTATGATTCATTCAATGGGATTTGCAAGCAGCGAAATTTTTTTTCCGTAACTTTTATCTTTTCTCAGTTAAATTTCTTTAATATGAATATTTCATAGTTATGATTAATTTTAAACTTATCTACTATATTAAAATATTTCTTCGAATTTTCATTGTTTTTTGCTCATTTTAACTTTTATCATTTTGCATCTGATGTTTGTCTGTTATGTTTGAAAAATTTTGTTGTTTTTTATTATAACCACTGTGGTTGCTAAAATCAAATCTTCCTTAATATTTTTATGGTAGATCTGAAAACTTCAATTAATCTTTGATGATTCCCATAGATCGAAAGACATTGAATAAAAACCGAAATGACGTAAAATAGTTGATACAGTTCATGTATTATACATTGACAATAAAATAGATTCAAATGTCAAAACAGTCCAAAATAAAAACCTGTTAATCTAATATTTTTTTCCGAAAAATAAAATCATATATAATTCCAAAGATAATAATACAAAACAACGCCAAACATCAACAATGACCTCGCACGCGAAAAACTCAAATTATTTCCATTTAAGACGCATGCACACATAACGCTAAAAAGCCGCGCATAACTCAAGCATCAAGGTTTATTTTGCAGATATTTTAATTACCAAAACCGTGGTAATTTGAAGAAAAAAACGGGCATTGTCTTCGCAATCTAACGCGTCTATCTGTCTCGCGCCAAATAATGTAGAACGTAATTAATCTGATCGCCGATACGGGGGCTAACTGTACAAGCGGCGTTTCCCTAACTAACGCTATTTTCGCATTATATTCAAATTTGATACGCTTTTGAGAAAAGTTTGAAACGAAGGAAAAAAACGTTAACGGAAACGATTAAACGCCATTTTATTATTATTTCGCATTATAATCGTTCTCGTGTGCGGGGAGGAAAAACGTTGGCTCGAGCGAACGTGGGTGGACAATGGATATTACCAATTAAAACCGTAATCTTGTGTTTTATATATGGAAATCGTACGTGAAGTTCGTACAAGACTTGAGTCATAAAAATTATGCTTTTTTTGTGTCTCGAAAAAAGTACATATGAGCTTAATCGACGTCATGTGATGCAGTTTCGGTGCAAAATTAAATGACGTATTATTATTTCAGTTTGTTTTGGTGATAAATTTATTATTTAATTAGTATTTATTTGATGGTGAATTCACTGTAATTTTGTATAATATACTCAATACTTTGAGTTAAAATATTATGTTTTATGTTTTAGGCTAATTTTGGTTAGGTTTTGTTTTCTTTTATCATGTTTAGTTAGATTGGATTAGGTTTAGTAAGTCGATACTATTTTGCAATAGTATCAAATTTATAATATAAATATCTATATTATTTTTTTTATTTTGATTGAAGAAAATTAGTAAATAATTATAGTATGCGAGTATGAAGAAAAATTAGAAGCCGCATCAGTATTGAAGTTATTAAATGATATTTGCGACTTTTGCATTTCATTGTGATATTAATATAATAAAAATATTGAATTTTATCATTTTCTATTACAAAAAGTATTTTTTTTTAATTAAATTCATATAAAAGCAAGATTTGTAAAAATTCAGAAAAATAATAAAATAAGACATATTAAACATCGACGAAGAGGTATACATGAAACCCCATCTAATATTTAATTGTGAAATGATGTATTATACATATTTCCGAATATTTTTTTTTCAAGATTTTGATTTTAAAATATTAGAAATAATATGTGAATGTAAATTATATCACATAAACATTCTGTACGAAAACATTGTAGGCAAAGTTCGACCTAAATCAACTTCAACCCCGCGAATCGAGCGCAATAAATAAGAATGAAAATCGTTCTTTCTTTTTTTATACGTGAAATACATAAATAAGTATTTAATACGTATGTATACGAAAAATAAAACATATTTTTTGTATCATTTTCTTTTTGCTGTATACGAGCTTTCGCTTATTATGTAAAAAGCTCGCCGGCACATGCGAGCAAATAAATACACTCGACTTTTCATTTATACATATCTTAAAATAAACCAATTAATAAAACTTTCTATTTGGAAAAAAAGTATTAAAATGTATAAATGAAATATATTAAAATGTTTTTTTTTTTCATTAAAATGAAAATATTTTTGTACAAGATTTCTTTTTCATTATCACTTTCCCTTTTCACTCGAGAAAAAAGTCCTGAATGTGCTCTAATTTCTCAAAAAATCATGATACTCGACGATCATAACTGCAATTAACATAGCTTTTATTAGAGCTTTTCAATATGAATGATTTTCATAGAAAAATTCAACGAAAAAATCAAAATACTCAATAGATATTATTATAGTTAAATTAATTAGTTAACTACATATGTAGACTCTCCGAGATACGAGATGCGCTGAGTTTATCTCGTTCCAATAGCTTCATATAACATAACCAGTATAGTTAACTGACTCGAGGGTTGAAAAATGATAAGATCAACCCTTACAAATGTGTCCAGAATTCAAAACCAACCCTCTCGAACCAAAAGAAACCTGCAGCTACACGACTCGATCTATTCCGTTCTTAAGATCGAGCGCTCGTAATGAAAACCCCTATACAAATTCGAAGCCGCACATTCGTGCGAATCACGATCGCACTGTACCGCACACACACGAGCCGATACGAAAGTTAGAGTCCTCCGGGTCCGGTTTAGCAGCGCTGTTGGACATTTGCCGACGATATTTGACAGTGGACATTTATTTTCGTTCGGTCCGCCCAGTGCCTCCTTGTCCACCTCGCTGCTGGCCGCTTCTGCCCTTTTCCTTCCTACTCGTATAAGTATTTATATTTATTTGTCTCTCGCACATGGCCACCTTACGTATCGGAGCCCTTTCGTACAGTCGAGCCTCGATTGCCTCGAAGGCAGTCCGGACGATCGAAGCGATAAATGACGACTGAAAGGCCAAGGTACAAGTGATATTTTTGCTGAAATTGATTCACGTACAGGAATCGCTTCCGTGTATTTGGTAGCAAAAGGATATAAATGAATTTGGAACGTGTGCCGAGATATATCATCAAATCACTCGACCTTCTCCTAATACATGTGGGTACATGTTCAATTTTGAACGCGCTTTTCTCGAAATCACCGCAAAGTCTCTTGGTTTTTTCAGTCGTCAAATAACTAATTTCTATGATTTGGCATCGATCGAAACTCTATTGACTTCGATCTGTTTGTAGACTACAGTGTATTCAAACGATAATGATAAAGTGTTTGTGCGTGCCGTGGTGATTTAGCATACTTTGGGATGCGTGAGATATAATCTTATTTCGGCGAGATTTACATATCGTTTTTCTTAATTAATTGATCGATATTGGAGACTCGGTCATTTTTTAACTTATTGCAGTTGAAAATCAACAAATTCGTATATTTTTTTTACTCGAACGATCCAGATAACCGATATGTAACCTTTTTGATTAGATACACCAAATTACCTTAATCCGGATGATCGAAGTTCTACTGCACATTCGATGTTCGTCCAAGTGTATATGTATGTATGTTCGTCCGAAGGTTGTTTCCCTTCGATGGTCTCTGCTTCTGCTTCTTCTTCTGCTGCTGGTTATATTCGTTTTTGTTTATCTTTGTTGCTTGAAGGAGATAAGCGCTTCGGTTGTCAACCGGGGTCTGCTTTTCTACATTGGGCGTGACTGCTGAAGAACTCACCCTCTCACTTTAATCTCAAATTCAATCAATTAATGCAATCGGATCGATCAATACCCCATAACGCCATCGATCCCATCGACGGAGGCCTATCGAAATAGCCAATGGATCGATCGAATTTAAGACTAATCGGTGGTCGATAAAATTGCGCTAATTTGCCTAAGAAACGAGCTAGTAATGAGCGAAGGAGAGTCGGGTAAGTGCGGTAGAGACTTTGCGGTAGCATCTTTGTTTGACCGTCGAGCGGCCAACCTCTGTGTTGGCCCTTTTTATGCATATCGGCGTGTGCTGTCACGGTCAACGCGACTTCCAGGGCTCGATTTGCCAATTTGCTTTTCGATTTTGATTTTTTTTCATATTGCAAAATCTTCGTCAATTCATCAGCTTGATGTGTATAAAAAATCATTTTATTTAGAGCTTTATTTGATGATATATTTATGAATTTTTCAAGATTAGATTTTTGACACAACATTAGATCGCACATAAAATATTGTTTTTTTTTTTATATAAAAAATAATATTTTATGATTTAAAAAATATTTTTTTATTGCTTAATAATGCAATTTAATAATAATATATAAATCAATAAATAAAATTATATATTATAATATAAAAAAAAATGTGAAATTTTATTAAACTTGAACGATTCTATCATAATTTTCGATCTCAATTTTCATATATAATCAACGAATTTTTCCAAAATATTTTTATATCAATAGGAGAATAATTTAATATATTATATTTTAAATAAGATTTTGATCGAAAAACATCGAAGATTAAATAAAAAATTGTATAAATTCGAGCCCATGTTCCGGTCTGGCGCGAGACGTTATTTACTGTCGTCGCATGCGCCTCTGTGCCGCTGCCGAACGCCGACGTCCACAACAACCGGGTGACCACGAGGTTGAAAACATCGTATCCTCAGGATACTATATTCTAAAATTCATCTCTTGGCTCGTACGAGTGAGGCTATATAGCCTGTGGATGTGTTGGAAGATCGCCGAAGCTTCTGTGCTGCTTCGGACGATGAGGATTCCGTTTTCGCAAATGCGTCGAAATGCAATGTGAAGTTTTTAATAAAGGTAAATTATTTAGTAAAATACCGATTCATATTTCGGTAGGAATAAAACAGGTAAGGGTAGATATTTCAAATGTTTTAGTTAACTAACCGCAGAGTTACAGACAATCCTCCAACTATAAACTGTCGAAAATCCGTGGAATAGAAACGGATGTTTCGATATTTCGATGTTGAAGGATTAATTCTACGGTTATTTAACTAGAGAGTGACAATATCGGCCCTAAATGGTCAAAATAAAACACAGCAACCATTATAGAAAAGTGAATGCCTGAGAAATCATTGAATTTCGATTAATTTATATTTATTCCATATATATATATTATTTTCCATTTTAACAGCAATATTTAACATCGATATTCAATTTTATGACAAGATCTGCAGTAATACCATCCAATTGTGTCGAAAAAAACACTTCGATAAATGTAAGGGAACAATTGAATAGTGAAAGGAAATTCATACTAATATTCCTTGTACTATAAATGATCAATGAACCATTAACACTTTATGTAAATATAAGTTTACATGCAAACTTGTCAAAATATTGAATTTATAGATTCTAAAATGATTGATTTGACACTACTAAAAGTTTCGTCACTAATCAATTAAAAACATGGCATTACCCTAGCATCATTCGATTCGATCTGAAATCGTTAAATCTTCATCTAATTAAAAAAATATATATTAGTCTAAGATCTAATCCAATTTTCTTCTCATATACAGATGTTTGTCAGTATACAATGGTATTTGACTAACGCAAAATTTCAATAGAAAAAATGTTACGAAAACTTAATTTTTCAGATCATCATCTATCATAACTCTTATTATTCCATCATTAACTATAAATAAGCAAATATAGTCTCACAAATCGAGGGTTTCCGACATCTGACCACCGCGGCCGGTGGTCATCTCGACGTCGTCCTTACCACATTCTTCGTCTGAATACGACAACGACGATGCGCAATGGAAACGCCGTTTTCATCGACACTTGGCTATCTTTCGCTTCTTTTTCATTATTTTTCAATGTTATTGTCAATGTTGAGAACGTGCACAGGTAGTCGTAGAGAGTCGTTCAGGAGTCGCGGAGGAGTCGCGCAATTTTCCGGTTAATCGAAACGCATTGCTGAGATAACATCTGTTAGGAGTATTAGATGCTATTCGAATCGACTACTAAATTAATTTAATTAATGGTACGAATAGGCGATCAATAATATTGACGATATGTTGCTTCAATATTGAATCTATGTGTGAATATAGAAAATATGCCATAGTATCGGTTCGAATGTTCACTGACAAAAAAATTGTGTTGCAAATTGTTAAAGACAGTGATTACTTTTTTTTTGAAAATTTCATTTTTTCATACTGAAAATCAATTTTTTGAAATGTTTTGAAATTCAGTCATTGCAAAGATAACATCTTTTAGGAGTATGTATTAGTTGCGGTTTAAGTAAAGCATTAAAGGAAGCTCGTTTAGTTATTCAATAAATTTAATCAATGCTATAAATTGATCTATAGTATCCAACACAAATTGATTTATTGAAATTATGTCATACAAAGTTGAAACTTAATATTGATAATGTTTAATAATATCATTAAAAAAATTCCATTGATTTTGTAATGAATTTCGAAATGATTTCGAACTTGGATTTGGGATTTTCAGCATTTATATTGAGTATAAAATTCTTATCTATTGTTTCTGAAACCATCACAAAATTATACACTTTAATTGAAGAAAACATTGTTAATAAATCTCTGAGGCTTTTGAATAGTGGTATAGCACTGTTAAAAAAGTAGGATTCTAACAATATAAATCAACATTGATTTGAATCTTCGATACGCTTCTTTATAATTAAAATTACAATTACATTATGATCACATTTACTATATTTTCACACCATTCCGCTGAAAAATAATGATTTTATCGATATTGAGGCGACACATTGATATTATTATTAATCTCATTAGAATCAGATACGAGGAGATATTAATAATAATCTTAAATAATTTAATTAATGCTTACATACATACATACATTGAAAAATTGTAAAGAACAACGACATCTATCGATTCGTTTTGAGAAAATGAAAATATTTTTCATTCGCTTTAGTTTTGAAGCAACTCATAATACCCACACTTTTAACATTAACTGTTACGTAAATGAAAATCCATATTTAAAAAAATAATAATTAAATTATAGATATTTTTTTTCATGACCATAATTCTGTGACACCTACTGACTATATGGTTCTGACTGCGACTCTACGACTGCGAATTTGATTACAATTTCAACTCTGACTACAACTTAACTACTCCACTTCAATCATACGATTCCAATGCGATTATATGACTCCAGATCTGACTCCGATTCTACTGCGACTCTACGATTCCATTACAACTCTACGACTTTGATTGCGACTCTACAATTTCCCTGCAATTCTATGACTCCAGGTCCGACTCCGATATCAACTCTACGATTCCACTGCAATTCTGTGACTCCAGGTCTGACTCCGATTGCGACTCTACGATTCCACTGCGACTCTACGATTCCACTGCAATTCTGTGACTCCAGATCTGACTCCAATTGTGACTACGATTTCACTGCGACTCTACGATTCCACTGCAATTCTATGACTCCAAATCTGACTCCGATTGTGACTACGATTTCACTGCAACTCTACGATTCCACTGCAATTCTATGCCTCCAGGTCTGACTCCAATTGTGACTACGATTTCACTGCAACTCTACGATTCCTCTGCAATACTATGACTCCAAATCTGACTCCGATTGTGACTACGATTTCACTGCGACTCTACGATTCCACTACAATTCTATGACTCCAAATCTGACTCCGATTGTGACTACGATTTCACTGCAACTCTACGATTCCACTACAATTCTATGACTCCAAATCTGACTCCGATTGTGACTACGATTTCACTGCAACTCTACGATTCCTCTGCAATACTATGACTCCAGGTCTGACTCCGATTTCGACTCTACGATTCCACTGCGACTCTTCGACTCCACGGCGACTCTTCGACTCCAGATCGACTCCGCAGCCCTGCACACAACACGAGACGCCAAAAGAGCATAATAGAACACCAGAAACAATTCCGATTCATTCCAGAACAGCATAAACACGGCGAACCGCGCTTATTACCCTGGAGTAAACGAGGAGTGCGTGCCTCACATCTCCGACATGTTCTGCTTTAGGTAAATGCAACAAATCAGACCTCGGCCATAATTAGCTGGGACCCTCGTCCCTTCGAGGAACACCCTTCAAAGACGCCAACCGCTTTTGCCGACCGCTGCTTGTTAGGGCGCGTTCACACGTATGCAACTCGTACACGAAAAGAAGTTATTATATACCCGAAACATAAATATATACCCATTTCAATTTTTTCGTATAGGTCTGTCTCTTTTTTCAAGTCGTAGTTGCGGTTGCAATGAGTACGTGTGAACATGCCCTATTAAATGATATTGGAATAATTGTGTAATTGCGAGTATTTATTATAGAATATCAGAAGAACGATACTTTTTATGACCTTTTTTTTTCTACTGAGAAGAAAATAAGATTCATATGAGAAGATATGATTATTGAAATTTCTGTGATTATAGAAATTCGATCGCAATGCATTTACTTTGTCATTTGAGATGATTAGAAGAAAATTTTGTACCAAAGTTAAAAAATAAAATGATCATCATTAGAATGTCTACTATTGGAAAATCTTTATACTAAACTTAATTAAATTAGATTGATTTTTTTATAGAGTTCTTCACGGTGAGTTGACAAACATATACAGAAAAAAAACCTGGTTTATATTAGATTTTGAATAGGCAATTATATTGACATTGGAGCGCGTGTGAAAACGCCCTAACAGCTACTGTCGTCGAAGATATCGGTAGATATCGCAGACAGATGGTAATTCGAGTCTTCGGCATGCTCAGAGTCAAAAATCGTACATTAAATTAAATTCGAGGGTTCGAAGTCAGGGGTCGTCTATCTGATGGCCAATATCAATTTTCTGACCTTTCGCCGAAAGGTCGGAGAAGTCGCAATTTGGCCTATCGTTCGATTAAAGTTTACTGTCCGATTCGATCGGTGGATGTTCCTTTTAGGTGCTTTGTGTTCTATAGATGAGATTATCGATGAGTTAAATTATGTTAGGTATGAATAAGTTGGGTTTATAATAAATTAGGTTTTTTTATGTGAGGTAAGATCTAGTTAGATTGGGTTGAATGTCGCGTCGATCGCGCGTTACTCAAGTATCCATTTTTTTTATTGAATAAATGATTAATGGAATTATCATAGGTACTTACTTGTGGTGAAGAATATTTGAAGACCTAAAATTAATATTCAAAAATTTTAGGTTTGAAAAAAAATCCAGACTATATCTAATGTAGGTATGTTAGAACCAAATTTAATTTAAATATTCGAATATCTTGCCGATATAAATAAGTCAAAATTTGATATATTGATGCAGTGTAATACTTATAAGGCCTCCTAATTATTTAGGATGTTCAAATAATTAATTAACGAATACTTGCAATAAAATATTTAAACGATTGTATTTTCTGTAAATAAATCAACATAACTCGTAAGTATTTTACATTATGTGATGAATGTAGTTAAAAACTTTTGTTAAAAAAATTGCAACATTCGAAATTTTTCCGACTATTAAAATTGGGAACTCTAATATTTACAAATTATCATTATATCAATTATTAATGTGAACATGTGAAACTTATGAATCATAAATTTGCATTATTGAATCGGCACGAAACAAAAATTGATCGATAGACCAAATTCGTGCACGATCGGAAAAAAAAACACCAGTCCACCTACACACAGCTTAAAAACGATATCCAAACTTAAAATAATATAGCGAAAAAAATATGTATTACAGATTGAAAATAGAAGCGATTACCGCGGGCGCCTAGTACCCACTTCCTATAGAACAAATTGATTTTTTCTACGATTTATAGCACATTTTGAGCTTATAAATTCGAGGATGTATATTTGAGAATATGTGGTCACAATCTGGCCAAAAGAATCTTGCCCAAATAGCCACGAGTGTCGATCGTATCGAAAAGATATTGGATTCTTCTTGAAACGATAAAATTCTCTAGTCGCACGCGCCGTCGAATTATAGCGTTTTTTTTTACATGTTTTAAAATTGAAATTTGTGCGTATAATTTATATCTATATTTTTTTTATACTAGCAATTTCATTTTTTTTCAATTAATATCATTCACTTTTTTATGGTGAAGAAGTAAGGCATAAGGTATGCACTACGTAGAGTAAGATAAAGCGCACACAGGTGTCACTAAATAGATAGAATTAATCGAAACATATATGACGATTGAAAAAACCAAGAGGTACAAGTGTTATTTTTGCCGGAATTGAGTTATGAACAGGAATCGCTTCTACGTACTCTCATATATTTGGTGGCAAAAGGATATAAACGAATTCGGAACGTGTGTCGAGATATATCATCAAATCAATCGACCTCTTCCTAGTACATGTTCAACTTTAAGTGCTCTTTTCTCGAAATTTCCCCAAATTCACTTGTACCCCTGGGCCTTTTCAGCAGCCACATGAGGTAAGAGATGATCATCTGCGAAGCCGTTTCATAAAGCGTTATATTAACAATTCTTTCGAAAGAAACTACCGAATCTCCATATCAATCAATCGATTAAGAAAAACGATACGAGACTCTCTCACGTGAATGTGTTCAATAATAATTGACGATCGAAAAGGCCAAGGGGTACAAGTGACATTTTTGCCGAAATTGAGTTATGCACAGGAACCGCTTTTATGCACGCTCGTTTATTTGGTGGCAAAAGGATATGAACGAATCCGAAACGTCTGCCGAGATATATGTATCATCAAATCACTCGACCTCCTCTTAATACATATGACGACAGAAAAGGCCAAGGGGTACAAGTGACTTCGCGGTGATTTCGAGAAAAGCGCGTTCAAAGCTGACCACATACCAACATGTATTAGGAGGAGGTCGAGTGATTTGATGATATATCTCGACACACGTTCCGAATTCATTTATATCCTTTTGCCACCAAATATATGAGCGTGCATAGAAGCGATTCCTGTGCATAACTCAATTTTGGCTAAAATGTCACTCGTACCCCTTGGCCTTTTCGCTCGTCATATACATAGGTACTTGTATGTATCATCAAATCAATCGACCTCTTCTTAATACATGTACAGGTACATGTTCAACTTTGAGCGCTCTTTTCTCGAAACCACCACGAAGTCACTTGAACTCCTTGCCCTTTTCAGTAGTCAATTGAAATACGTTCAGTTTAAAACGGCTCGCCTGAAAACTCAAACCGATACTAATCATCGTAAAGTGATTTTTTCTTCCAAACACCGAATCGCTTCGAAGGGCGATCGACCGGCGACAGCTAACAGGACTTTTCCCCATGAATTCCGGTCAAAGTGTACATGACCGAAGCCTTCGCTGGCAGATCGAACCTCGCGATACCATAATGAAATTGTGGTTAATCGCACAGGGCCCCGAGAATCGAGGGTTCGCTGCACCTGGAGGAGTGGTCGACGACAGTGTTGTAGTCGAGGGGGAGCGCACGGGAGCGCGCTCCCTTACCTCTTTCTGGCCGGAGGAGCGCGCTCCCACTTGAAAATTTCAAATATCAAAATAGCATCAAAGTTTCAAACATATTGAATTCAAAAAATCTAGACAAAGGCAATGAAAGCACATAAAATTCTAAGCATTTGCTGCACATAACGAATTTTGTAACAACGTCCTTTGAATAGTCATCTCTTCATTCTCTCATTTCCGGTTGACAAAATTTATTGCATGTTATTGTTTGGTGAGTTCGAGAGCCATGTGCGTTTTCGCAAAAATCGAGCCCAATTCAATACGGTAGCAGGTAGAATTTCTAGGACTGGCTATAAAAAAAATGACTTTGTTCGCTGAATTTGCGTAAAATAAGCAATTTGTGCCGACTATTTTTTTTTCATAAGTATTGTAAATATGGTTTCCATAAGGATGTGCAAGAAAAAGATGTATGGGGGGGGGGTGTTGAAAATCAAGCGCTCCCCCACCTCAAAATTTACCACTACACCACTGGTCGACGAGGACAGCCTACCAAAGTGGAGGTTCACGAGATGGGAAACGTTTTCGAAAAAGGGCAACGGGCGAATCGGTACCCGCTCCGATAAAGAGTAGTGTCGTATGGAAGGTCTCGTCTCATGCGTAGTCGAAAGGTCTTGTCTCAAAAAAATATTCCTGTTTGTCCACATCCACCTTATTCATCAGACTTAGCACCGTGTGACTTATGGATCTTTCCAAAAATCAAATTCGTGATGAAAGGAAAACGTTTTGACACCATTTCCAATATTATAAGAGCCACGACAAGACAGCTGAAGGCCCTTTAGAAAGAAGCCTTCCAGAAATGTTTCCAATCATGGCAGCATCGTTGGTATAAGTGTATAGCTAATCAAGGAGAGTACTTTGAAGAATATTAATTCATATTTAATGTAACCTTAATACTTTGTTCACAATAAAGATTTTATCGTTACCTTTTGATCCTACTCTGTATATTGTTACTTCTTTATGTAAAAAAAACTTATGTTTATATTCGTGATGTGTTATTATTTGATAACGACAAGTATGTACTGAATTTTCGTTTATTACCAATTCGCGATAACACGCCGTTCACGATAATTGATTTGTTTCTTATTTTTATTCATTTTAATAATATTATAAAATATTTAATTACCTTTTGGCGATAAGCGGATTTATAAATTTTTTGGAAGAAAAAAACTTTTTTTTTTGGAATATTTCTCATTTAGAATAGTGGAGATGTAACCTATCTATCTTCTGTCTATATAAATAAATATGTATGTACACATGTTACTAATAGACTCCTAAACGACTGATCCTGTGCATATCTGGAGAGGTTTCTGTATCGTTATATTTTATTTATCGTAAATTTCAACATTTCAAGGAAAAGGCCCTTGAAAGTGACAAAAAATATGCATAAATTAATATTGTGAGAAATATTGGACAATAGAGAATAAAAACATCTCCACCTAATAGTGAAATCTAAAAGATAAATTCAAAATGTATAAAAATTAATAGATACCTTTAGGCAGTTAGATAGTTTTTCTCTGTGACAACAACTATCGTAGATAGGAGATTTTCATGGAAAATATAATTTTACCATTAAAATCTTGTTATACGCACTACAATCGATAATTTTAATACATTTCTTTAATACTATAGATATATACATAAAAATTGATTATTTTTCAAAAAAGCCAAAATGACATCTGCATTTCTCGCAATCACAATATTCGCAGATTATTTAAACTCGAATAGAACGAATAATAATAACACATTTTGAAAACGATTCGCATAAGAAAATATAACGGCACAATTCGGAAAAAAATCAACAATATGAAAACCAACAAAGAGCATTTCGATCGTTTCGTGTACGACCCACACATTAGAAAATATCACAAATGAATACGTCACTTATTAAATGACGACTGAAAAGGTCAAGGGGTACAAGTGACTTTGCGATGATTTCGAGAAAAGTGCGAGAATGTACCTACATGTATTAGGAGGAGGTCGAGTGATTTGATGATATATCTCAACACACGTTCCGAATTCGTTTATATCCTTTTGCCACCAAATATATGAGTGTACATAAAAGCGATTCATGTACATAACTCAATTTCGGTGAAAATGTCACTCGTACCCCTTGGCCTTTTCTGTCGTCATATGAATCATTCAGTGCAAAATCTGATTAACTCCAAAATACGAAAATTCTAAAAAACGACGAAGCGCGTTTGGTACGATTTTCAAAATTCTCTTCATAATAAGCTACGAATGCGGTCAGTTCTCATTAGAGTACAGAATTTATTATAGTAGCCTCTGAATTTAATGATTTATTATTCGGTGACTAAACAAATTTTGTAATTTAATGTTATTTCAGCAAATGTATTTCACATACAAGTATATAAAAAAGTTATAACTCCACCAAGTGTTTTGACATATAAATCGATATATTTTTTTCGAATAATGGAGTTAATCACTTTATGAACTGAACGGCTCATATTTTATCGAGTATTAGCTGAAAAAATGCTTTCTGGGTCAAGTGCGATCACAATATCATAAGAATGTCTTATTTGTCTCGCGCTCTGCGGGTTTACAGTTAACCTAAATCAATCCCGGGAATTACATCCTCGAATCCCGAGATTTACGGGATCGCTACTCTCTAGTCAAAAAATGAATGTAACGTTCAAAATATGTCATTATTATTGTATTTATAATAGAGAATATTTATTTTTAAGTCGATTCGATTAATTTTGATTTGATATCAAATAATATTTTATTCGAATCAATTTCAAATTGAATAATTTTCATTTTGAGTATATGTATATTTTTTAATTTTTCGAGCACTGGTAGTTCTATTACTACTTATAGTACAGTATAGTACTTATATACACATATATACGAATTTTCATCATACGTCCATCCCGGGATCCCGGGATCCCGGGATCGCACTCCCTGCATTCGTTCCATCGATTGAATATTTTTTTTAGTAAAACTCGTCTCTCGTAGTCTCTCGCTAAACAAACAACACCCGGTACGTAGTGAGGTTCACTTATTGAATATCGTTATTAAATGTTATAATAACATGGTGGTTTAGATTGGCCCGAGGCGCACTACAGGGTTATACAAACACGTGGAAACGAAAAATTCGATAAACTCGAAATACACTGTACTTACGAGGGAATACATCATAATGGTCCACATGATGAATATTTTAAGAAACTCGGTTTTTCGTCTTTCTCCCAGAATGAGGATATGTTTAATGACAGACCCTTACATTTAACTGATTTGAAATATATTCAAGGTAGGATCAGAAGAAAGGTTTAAGGATTTTTTATCTCATTAACTACTAAAGGTACATCTATTTAAATTATGACATTTCATAGCCTAACTCATCGAGATAATCAGTACCAATTATGAATAAGTTGTGACTTTTTAGTCGATTTCTAGAGCTGAAAAAGTGATACTTTGTTCGTCTTGTTTGTTGCGAAGCATAAATTTCTAGATGCAAATTCGGGTTTTATGGACAAAATCAAAACTGAAGATAAATTTTAGGTACATAACTATATTCTATAGATTTCAATGCAGAGTTATCAATGAAATTTTTTTTTTCAAAGTTGAATTATAGGGTTCTATTCATTATTTTTATCCCTAAAATAGACCATGTACTATTTTTATTCATTATGAGGATCAAATTATAAATTTTGAACATCACCAGAGTTTTCTAAAATATTTGCAATAGTCTCGTGATTTTTTTATCACGATATTTATCGTAGATATTGGGTTTTCATGGAAAATATGTTCGTTTTCACTGATTTTCGTTGATGCGAACTATTTTTATTTTTCACGCACTATGTTGATTTCGGAATGTGATCATAGCAATATTTTGAGATCAAGTTCAAATGTGTTTAAGGAATGGTTCGATTTGAAACTTCAATCATGTAAATACCGGTATTGAATAGATATATAAACGGTATAAATAGATAAATAAATCTGAAATATAAATCAAACTTATTCAAAAACAGAAATATATCACCTAACCTAACATAAAACAAAAACTAATAAGATCAATCCAGTTTCACTTCATTGTCCAAACCATTAAGAGTTTAATTTATTTAAAATATTAAAAAGCAACAATAGCCGACATATAATACAGATTTTCCCCCCAAATTCAAACAATTCCAATCTCAAATCATTCATTTTTCAAATCCAAGTTAAACACTTTAAAAATGCAATCGAACACATTCACGTTCATTCCGAAACCGAAAAAGTATAAAAGTTCCATTCAATTCTCGAAAAAGTCAAAACGCTCGACTCGAAACTCAAATCATTCAACTTGAATTGGAAAACTGGCATCGACATTAAACAGTGCGTCCCTGCTTAACGACAGTATGGGTGGTTGATCGAATCGCTCATATCATTGTGCAAAAAACACACACACACACACACACAAAAAGTTGCATTTTTCTCAAATTCAACGTCAATATTTGAAAATGCATATCGAATAACGAGCTTTATTTTCGCGCGCTTTTTTTTTTCGATTTTCGAATCCGTGATTTATTCCCGTATCATTTCGAATCTTATCCGTCATCTTAATTATAGCGTTCGTATCTCGAGATGCGTAAAAGAGTTTTGTAAATAATATAGTTTCGGGTATTTGTTAAAAATCTTTATTGATTATTATTATGTTGGTATTATGTCGGGAAATATTGAATTATGACCGTATCGTGTTATTAGCGCGGTTCGCGAAAGCGAATGGACGCAACCTGATTTATTCGTTTATTTTTTAAATAATAAAATTTGTATTAAAAATTAATAAAGCCAATTTAGAGAGAGAGAGAGATAGACATACAACAATACATACATCCGCATTTGTCTCGCAGATTTTCAACAGTTCGTAGTTGGAGGACTGATATTGTTATTATGTTATTCATAGACTTCTAAACGGATCATCTTTTCGTAGTGAAACTTTTTAAGGATTATTCTATGCATATTTGAGAAGGTTTCTGCATCATTAGAAAGCCTCGGCCATCTAACTATAAAATAGCACTAATCTGTATGTGACTTTGTATCTGTGTGTGTGCCCATATAACACTACAAAACTGCTTTGATATATTCAACGGGTTGATCGCTAGTATTTAAATACTATGCATTGCCTACATACACAACGGGATCGGGAAATATTAAAAAACACTTATCAATCGGCTTTAAGTCTGAAGAGTCTCGAGCAACGTCAGGTCACAGAAACTGAATTAAACGAAAACATGTCGATTTAATACATTTAATGCTATATTTATATTGGTAAAAATCGTTATATCCTATAATATTACACTTTGGTTGGGTGTACTCGCTTTCTTATCAATCTCAACTCATCAATGACCGAGCAAATGAGGGATACATTAAAAACGCCATAATCCCATAATCGTTTTTTTTTCAAATCATTTTATTTTATCGTTTATGAAAATGCTATGTGAAAGTTTTCATAAAGCGCAAAATATCATCGAACACCCACAGAATTATTCAAATTACCGATATCTTCTTATCAATATATTTCATGGTATTTCGATCGAAAACATAATTCATTCGATTTATTCAGATTTATCTGATACATAAAATAAAATGTAATTATACTAGTTAACATTACTAACTATCCGAATCAGTAAAATTACTTTACTAGTGAGATTTCCATTCGACTATACGAAAACAAATTTTATTTTCAATTAAATCAAAATGATCGTTTCAAAAATTCAAAGAAAGAATCAACAAAAATCAAAATTATCTGTTTAACATGAAAAGTAATTACATATGACGACTGAAAAGGCCAAGGGGTACAAGTGTCACTTTTGCCGAAATTAAGTTACGTTAAAGAATCGCTTCATATATTTGATGGCAAAAGGATATAAACGAACTTGGAAAGTGTACCGAGATATATCATCAAATCACTTGACCTCCTCCTAACACATGCTAAACTTCGACCTCACTTTTCTCGATATCTCCGCAGTCACTTGTACCCTTTTGCCTTTTCAGTTGTCATATATCGATCATTCTTTTTATGAGAGAATCAATTTTTATTCTCCATTATATATGTATACATTTATAAGTATCTCTCGTTTCAAGTCGAATAATTCCCATTTTAGGTCAATGTTTCCATAAACATTTATTACAAAATTGAAAATGTACAACTAGGCAATGCATTGACAGATTGCATGGTACAATTTGCCGGTAATTACGGATAAAATCTATATTATAAATACGCTGACGATGCTCGAAATTTTCAGCCACAGCCGTGCCTCGAAACCCGGGCGTTCAATTTATTAGCCCGCGCCTTACACTCCGAACTACGCGTCGTAATTAATAAATCCGCACCGCTTAATGTATATAAGGCGTAAAATATTTTTTTTATTTCACACATAGATGGCAATAAACACATCCATGGCAATACGAAATTTGATTAATTCCGAACTATTTTGATACACATGCGCCTACTGCTAGTATAAGTAAATACCGGTAAATTGCAATCCCTACGCACATCGTACTATGTATAGCATGCATAGATATTATCAGGTAAAAAAATTATCTCATCCCTTTTCAAAGGATAGATATTTTTCATCACTATACAAATCGTATTGAAAATAAAAATGAGCATTATTAATAAAAGTTCCCGACAAAATTCCATTTTTATACTTCGAGCCAAACATTTCCATAAGTGAAAATGCAAGCAAAGTCGAAAATCCACGCGAGAGGCGCAAGAAGAAGATGGGCGCACGTTCGCATATTTTCCTTTCATCACTCGCGCGATGTTTCGACAGTTCATCAATGGAGGTATGAGCGTGATTATGGCACAGATCGAAATTATTTCCGCGTTATTTGCGATGCGGCCAACTCCGCCCAAAAACCGCCCAAAAAACCGCCCAAAAAACGGCCAAGAAGGCCTCGGATCTTCGATAACCACGTGGATATAGACACGGCATCGACATAATGGCTTTCCGTATTAAATTATACGAGCGTGTGCCACAATGATGATGATGATGATGGCCCTCTTCGTGGGCGTGGGCAGTACTGCGACGCGCGTGCCATTGTGTCCTCTTCGTCTTGACCCATGTTTGTACATATATTCGTGTGTTTCTTTCGACTAAAGTGGATATCTGAAATTATAACACGACGTTTACACTACGCAACATGCAAATGGAGATTGGAATTTTGGAATAGTTTTTCAATTATCGAAGTTTGGTATATTTGTTGGGTGAATTGACGAATTTGTGTTTTATATTATTTTTTTTTTTTTAAGTTTGTTCGATGTATTTTCGTATTATCGTTTTTTTAAATAGATATGTAATATGCCATTGCTCTTTATATTATTTCGTCAGTGCATCGAATAAATATCGGAAAAGCCCCAATTATGGAAACATCTAATATAAGCTTTATGCGTGTATTTTCCACATATGAAAAATAATCAATGTTCTTAAGAAATAGATTGAGGCCAAATATATGTACTTAGTTATGTGTTGATAATAATAAAAGGAAGAAATAATCACTCAAATTTGAAAAAAACGACGATAACTGAAAAATGATTTTTTCGTCATTTTTCATATGTGTATCAAATATGGGAAAGTGGTGTTTAAAAATACGATGTAGTCAAAAAGTTGCAAATATTTAATACTGAATTTCATTTCAAAGTAATGTGTTTTCGATCCAACAAATCGCCAAGCATCTCTAAAATTTCAATCCTCAATATTTTTAGACTCAGTAATGTTGTTTTTCCTTTTGAAATCTAACAATAATACTATTAGCGACAGATTTTATGCAAAATTAGCTGATGGTCGAAACTGTAAGTAATAAATAATTCCATATTTGGAGCATTTCATCTATACCAAAAATTGACCTGCGATAACCGAAAAAAAAAAAAACTATTAAGAGTTGCATTTTCATCCTTCATAACTATTTCGTGTCCATATTCATACTACATATCTATATTTTTTCAAAATCATTGAAGACTTATATGCACACTAATAGTCAGCACAGGTTTCAAAACCGTTTATATCCTTCCGCCGCCAAACAAATGAGCACGTATAGAAACAATTTCTGTACTTAACTCAATTTCGAAAAAAGTCACTTGATCCCCTTGGTCTATTTCGTGGTCGACGACGATTTCGTCGATCGTTCGTGATCGTCGTCGTTCGAAATCGCGGTCTCGATGCTTTTTTCGATGTTTGACATTTCTTTCCAGGACTAACTTCATTAATAAACGTCAAATCCCTAGAGTCTATTCGCAGCGGGACTCTGTGCCGTTACGATTGAGGAAAAAATCGAAAAATTTCAGTTCTAAATTTTATCGAATTCATCTACATATGTATCTTGTATACAGGGTGGTGCGAAACACGTTTCGTCGGTCGTAAAATGAGAATTCGGTTCGAAAATTGTCTCGATGATAGTCTTAATGATGCTCGTTTTCGAATAAGTTCGACTGTTGGCGTGTGTCACAGTCGAAGTGTTTAGACGCGTCCGTGTATACTTCGTCTAGTTAATGTTTACATTGTTTGGCTATGCCTCGGTTTTATTATGCACATTTTTCAATTCTGGTCTCACTTTTTACAGGTTTTCTAATTCATAAATTATTACAAGACATAGACTACATATTTAGTTATCTGCTTGAAGTGCAGATAGTATTTCAAAGAACGAGTTTAAAGCTACCGAAGAAAAAATTCGTTTAGGTGATGTTAGAAAGTTATTTTGATAATATTTATAAAAATATATTTTGAGTTGAAAATTGTGTACAGGAAATCGATGCATAGCCGTGTAATGTATACTTTGACTGTATTTAGAATGAGAAATACAATGGTTTCTAGCTAGAAACTAAAAGCGTTTCACTGTATAATTCATCTGAATTTTAATTGAATGCGAAAAATTATCTCAAAATATTTACCTGCATGTCAATATTTCAGTTACAAAAATAATAGATATAAACAGATTCAAGATCTGCATTTACGTAGATAGGTACATAATATGTACATATATTATCGATCATTTGACAACTTTCCAACATTTCATAAATTGATATTCAACATTGAACAAGTCTTTTTCGAAACTCAATCATACACACTCACACCACTTGGCTCCTATGTTCCTCGTATAAAACGTGAAAAACCGACATTTCAAACGCTCGAATCGGCCGTTTTTTTCGCGCTCTTTTTCCCCTCGTTCCTTATGCCACTTTTTTTATATGCGGTCCAGGTTCGATTGCTCGCTTTGGGTCGCGAGTGAAGACGCGGCACAAGAAACCGACGATTTATTGCGAAAAAACGTAAAAACGAACCCACAGGGACGTTCCGAAACGCATTTCGGGCCACCGTGTACACGAGACGGTGTTGCCAGAGTGAAATTTTTCGGAATTCGCCATGAAAAAAAAGTGGGAAAACGTTTTGATTCATTGCATAAATGCAATCGGTTAGGGGAACGTGAGGACAGTTGGTTTAGGGTGGGAAACTCGAATCGTTTAAATTACTGACAATGAGTTATTAAAAGCGTCACATCGACTGGATGTCTATGATGTTTGATAACTTTTTCAGATTTGGAAGATAATCAAATGGCAGACAATTTAAATTTTGACAAAAACCAACAAAAAATAGCCCGTTCTTATTTTGATCTAATTGTGAGAAAAATGTTCTGAAAGGCAAAAGAATTCTCAGAATTGAAAATTAAATTTGAACTCTTTAGTGACATCTACATATGTGCACACTAACTAACACTTCGGAGTCTTGCTTGCCTTACTGCTATTTTTTTTTTTTTATTATAAATTGAATGATATTAATTAATGATAATTGTGTACAATTGGATAGAAATTACTGTATATAAATAAATAAAAATGATATTAATATTATTTTTATTGAGATACAATTTTTCAAACGGAAGTCGGGGGCTAAAAACGAAACCTACAGTCGACTGTCCCCACTCTCCCATAATTTCGAACGGAGTTTTGAATGGTGGAAATGCATTTAAAATTGTTTAGGAATTGTATTAAATAAAGTGGTAAGAACTTTAATATCTAACTATATAATAGCACTATTCTGTGAGTGTGTGTGTGTCTGTGTGTCCATGTAACGCTCTTAAACTACGTTGATATATTCAACTGGTTGATCGCTAGTAGATAATAAAACAAAATAATCTCAAATTCATATGCATAGGTACACTTTTGCTTATTGTCTTTTGAATCATTGAGAAAGGGGATCGAGTGGAAAATTAATAGAAAAATATTTTTTATGGCCGGCGCACATCTGAGATGTTGAAAGAGAGCAACATATTAAATTTTTCATAATTTTTAGTGTGCGAGCGAGAGAGCCAGAGAGAGGGGGAAAGAGGGGACGCGTAACCGCGCATCAACCTATCGCATTCACACACAAAGAATTTAATGATTTTTCATCTCTTTCTAACGGCGTCTTAGCACGTTTATGACAGATGCTCAAATAACAAATCGGTCAAAAAAAACGACAAAAACATAAAATAAAATACGCAAAACACTATAAAAAATCTAGTTATAATTATTACATTATTATTACACTAGAATATTTGCATATGAAGCGAAAGATAATAATGTTCTGAAAAAAAAAAAAACACGATTCGCAGACATGGGCGCGGAACGTTTCGCTGCGGCCTACGTCGTGCGCTCGCTCAGAGTGTCAACAAGAGACAGCTGTGCCCCCGAAACCCGTAGCAGCTCGATAGAGTCAAAAGAGGAGCCTCCGCCCCCTGCCCCCTGCTCCCTGCCTCCACCCCTGCCCTTGCCTCTGCCCAGAGACTGCGCCCCGTGAGTACGCCCCCACCCCGCAAAGTACACGATCAATTGCACACATTCACACACACACATACACATGCATACACACACTCACACACACAGCACACACACTGACTTTCTTTATGTGGCGCTGTGTGCGTGCGACGTCATTCGCTTCTTACTCTTCTATTATTACAAAATAAAAATGACATTTCGTTTGTTTTACGCTCTCGTCGACATTTACGGCTTATCCTATTGCGATGAAAGTTTTCAGAGTTGTCGCGCGAACGTCTGAGAAAGTTTCCGTATCCGTTACATTACATTACATTACGCTATTAGTCAGTTTTCGAACCTTCCACGATGGTCGCTCTCGGTGAATATATTGGTGAACAACGTATTTTTTCGTGTTTCTACGTTTGCGTCAAAAGTCGGTACTGTGCGACGGTTCGCGATCGACTCGATATCCGCAGTCTAGAGCGACTCCGGGTCACGGATGCTAGTTTAGGATGAAAACATGTCATTTTTAGTTGAAAACGGTCGAGTCGTTGTGAAAATGTAGCGTTGTCCTGTGTTTATTCTCCGTCAGTCGGTGACTTCGTTTCATGTGCGCGTTCTTGTTTCAGTTCGTGTTTTGGTCTAATGTCAACGTGAATCATCGATTTGATCGACTATTTATTGCAGTAATTTTCCACTTCGAGTTCAACGTTTTCCACTTCCAGCTTTCAACTTAGAACTCAATATTTTCTGTGTTTCATTTAATATTTTTCGTATCTGATGTTTTTCATTTTGAAATCAATATTTTCCACTTTGACTCAATACTTTCTATTTTGAATTAAATATTTTTCACTATGCTCGCGTTGTATGATATGAATAATGAAATAAATATAATATCTATCACTTTGTAAAACATGACATGCACACTCACTGCATTGGTCATTTCAAACCAAATTCAATATAAACAACTGAGAATTTGTTTGATGTTCGTATTCGGCGAATTATTTTTCTTATGTTAATATCCTTTCCTCAATTGTACTCATTTTATTCACACGAGTCACATAGAACCAAATATAAAACTGTCCTACACATAAAATAAATACATAAAAAGTCGACTGTGATAAGAATATATGAAACTTTGTTTTGTTAAAAAATAAGTTTTGAACTCATTACGCTCATTTTTTGGTTGAATGTTAAATTTTAGATGCATCATAGAGGAAATGTCATTACTGATAAAAGCTTACATTTCATAAATTTTAATACATTTTCTTAGCTTTCATCAATTATGATTTATTCTGCTTTGAATATTGTATTCAAGTTTAGAAAACCTTACCTGTAATCATGTATTACATTTATTAATGTTGATAAACCTTCACAATATTCACAAAACAGTATAATTTCTTGCATCTTTATAGATATCCTGCAATAATTTTCGATTCATAAATTATTGAACAATTATTTCAACAGGCATGCTATAATGGAGGAAGACAAAAACAGTCAGACTCCTGAAAAGAGCAGTTCCACTGAGAAGATCAACGTGGACGAGGCCACCGAAGCCTCAGAGTCGGGAGAAGCTCTTGACAATGGCTGGTGGGGATCGTGGATCACCGCAGCCAAATCGAAGGTATATCGAAGTCTCGAAGCGTTTAGTGTTCACTATCGCTCGTGTGTCATGAACATTTTTTGTTTTTGTTCCGTTGTTCATTGCTGTTTTTTTTTATTCATTTTTCCAGTCTGTCGAGGTTTTGGGAATGGTAAAAAAGGATCTGGACGAATTAAGTACGGCTGTTAAAAGTGAAGCTTCGCATGTGATCAACACGACATCTTCCGCTATAGGAAAAACTCTTAAAGTATTATGATTTTACTTTTATCATTTTTATATTTATCATTTTTTATTTTAATTTGTGCATTGTTGGTACCTTTTTATGTTTTATTTTCGATCATATTCCTTTTAGTAAGTATCATAGGTCTCTATTAAATTTACACTATGATATTTTACATATTTTCCAGTATGATAAAGGTGTAAGCCCTTCTTTTGTTTTTGAGATATACTATGTGAGAATGCAAAGTTATAACTTTAAAGGCCGATCTTTTCATTGATTTATTTAACTAACCCTAAAGTTATAGTCGGTCCTCCATCTAGGAACTATCAAATCATATTCATCTCTGTTATGTGGATATTGACGATTTGTAGCCGAAAGACTGACAATAATTCTATGTTAGTTAACATAAGCAGTTAAAAGATCAAACATGGCACAATAATTCATATTTGAAAAAAAAAAACATTTTTTTTCACAACTTACACCACTGTCGTAGTGGAAAGTATATATCATAATTTAAATCTTACATATCAGATATTTCATTTGTTTATAGACATTCAATGAATTATTTATATTCTTATATTGCTTTCAGCTTGATGAACCTGAATCGACCGCTAACACAATGAAAAAGAGTTTTAGTTCCTTTTTAGGTGATTTTCTTTAACTTTATTCAAATATATACATTTCAAAAAACAAAGATTTTGCGAGCAATCCAATATTATTACAGATCAAGTCAATACAGTTTTAAATCCATCGCCTGATGATGAAGACACTGAAGCAATATTAATTCTAGATGGTGATTCTATAACATTGACCACTTTTCAAGTATTTTTTTTTTCCATTTTCCTTATTGGTATTGATATATTTTGATATTAAATTCAAATTACTATTGTTAACAGCGTGATCTTCTTGCTCTACAAAAACTTGATGCTACTTATCTGTTAGCTCCCGAAGGACCTGCTTTGGCAAGTATGTCCGCATGGTTAGAAGCAACTGCTCATCCATCAGCATTAACATTAGAGAAGCACATCCGTTCTTCGACAATTTTACAAGAAAAACTAGAACGATTAGTACCACATGCTGTTTCGAAAGACGACTTTTGGGAAAGGTGGAAAAAAAATGAACTTTGATTGTCACCTCTGTATTGAATATAACTTATACAATATCTTTATTTTTCAGATATCTGTTTCGTAAGGCTCTTCTCGAAGACAGATTAGCTCAGACCAATCGAAATAGTCCAGACACATGTATCGATGCTATAGTCAACAGTATTGCACTGTCTGTAGAAGACAAACCGCCCGCTGCATCTAACGATTCCCCCTCTCACAGTAGTGTAAGCTCAGGTGATAGCGCTCGGTCTAATTATGGTTCTTCCAAAAGCAGATCTATGGATTTCGATCCATCCACTACTAAAGATTTGGATAAAATAGGTGATTACATTGATGGTGTTGTATGGGAGACTGGTAAACATGCTTACGTACATAGGAGCAATTTTCCTTCTAATTAAAAACTAAAGAGGCTCGATTTTATAGGTCAGAATTTTAATATGTTTCAGTCATAATCACTTGAATGCTTACTGGTGATTCAGTCATATTATTTTTTTTTCAATAAAAAATAAACTACTAGTACCTACATAGTAAATAATTTTTCATCAAATCATACAAAACATGATTTTTTCAAATAATTGTTCATAATTTTTCAACACTGGCTATTCTTTAACTGAAAAATCTTTTCATTTATTATAATACTCTGACTAAAACATGAATTAAATTCTGATTAATATTTTAATTAATTGTTTCTGTGAAATAGCCTATTTTCTAAATTTCATTTTGAATCTCACAAAAAATATTTGATATTCATCTACACAGAGGGAATATTGTTCATTATTTGTCAAAACTTATTACAAAAACTATCTTTATAAACAATTAATATCATCTACTTTTTGCAGAAGATTTCGCTAGCAATATCGAATTAACAGAGGAGCAGCAGATCCAGCTGCTTCAAGAGTACGAAAAAGAGATGGCCATCAACGAGAAAAACAAACGAATTTTTGAAAATCCTAGTCTGTTGCTCGACTCGCCACAAGATTCAGCTCCGGTCACACCTCGCACTAATTCGCCGGCCACCTGCAAGCTAAACAAATCTGCTCCTCAAATCAAATCTGCAAATAAAACTGACAAGAACAAACGACCGATTGCCGAGATACGCTCGAAAAGCTCCGACACCATATCTCAAAAGGCTGCATTGAAAAAAACAACAGCAAAAAAGGAGAATTCCACGAAGAAACTCAACGATGTGACAAGCAACATGAAAGAAGATCATTTTGTGGTAGAGCGGAAGACCGCAGCAAAGAAGTCAAAGGTCAAGAGTCTCTCCGAAGAGCTGGCTGAGAATGATTCGAAGGTTCTCTCAGACAGCGCCAGCAACAATTCCGACGAGAGTTGGGAGAAGGAGTTCGAAATAGACGATTTACAGATAGCCTCAAAGTGATTTATTTATGTTATGCTGACAAATGTGAATTTCTTAAGTTTTAATTTGAATTATGTAGATGTAATATATTATAAGTAAGTTTACGGTTTTGCATTTCGCCTGAATGCGGACTAAATAGATGTGTAGATTTTTATAAATTACATTGAAATCGGTTGAGTCGTAACATTCAAATTTATGTAAGTGTATATAGAGAAGAGTTTGCAATATTTGTTTGCCAAATTTATTTTTAATTTTCCAGTACTGTCACATAGAACAGATCTCGACAATCTGTGAACCTTTTATCTCCAAATGTACCATTGAATGAATATCTTCTACATATGGAAATACAATTTCCTGAGGTATATCAACGCTGCATGATATTGTTTTAAAAGTTTCAAATCAATTTCATAAATACATATGTTGAATAGATTTTTTATGGATATACATAGTTTAACTACATCTGGGACACACCATATATATTAAAATATTCACTAATTTGACTAGTTTTTCTGTTATTCACATTTTGTTGATTTTGATCCACAAAATATCGTAGTTGAGATCTGATGTAGAATATTATTTTTTTTTTCTATAATAACACAAATCTAAAACAAGATTTATGGTTGCTTTTCACTTTGAATCCAAAAATACTATAGCGAACATACCTAAATCAAAAATTATAACAATTCAAAATTATCACTAGATAGATTTTTATTTTTTTACATTAATATATATATTTAATTTCAACATGCAGAATTAGTTCGGCATCTCAAGTGGATATTCAATTATATGCCTTTGTCATAGAGATGTACCACAATGTATTAAATAGATAAATTTATAGATACATTTTAATTAATATGTATGTATATTTATTATGAAATCTCTATTTTAATCTATAGCATTAAAAAATTAATCTGGGTTGCTTTAGTCTCATTTATTCCATCAACTCATGAATGTATGTTTGTATATTGATGATGTCAGTTTCATTGTGCATAATATTGTATGTAATATGCATATGAAGTAAGTTTCTTATTAGAAAATACATCTTATCTAAGATAATGCAGAATCGCACACTGGCACATTTCGAGACTCTTGATACACATGCTACTTTTCGCAAAAGTATATCACTAGTTCTAACTATTGGCATCTGTATCTAGAAAATTGTTTATACTGGGCGTGATTAAAACTAGTCACATAAATAATGTGCTTGTTTTAAGCATTTTCACTAGTATGCTTTTTTATTAGCATGTGTGTCTATACCTTATCAGCTTTTATTTTCATTGATGTTGCTCTGTAAACATTTTTTTACTTAACGCAGTAATTGTTTTCATTTAAGCTCATTTTCGTTGTCATGTTTATTTTCATTAATTTAATTATAGAGATATCTTTCATATTGATAAATAATATACATATATATAAAAAAAAAAACAAATAGAATCATATTTACTGTTGTATTATTTAGATTTTTATATTTAAATTTATAACTTAAGTTATGTGTGTAATACATACACATCCAGTGAGTTTTCGCCAATCACATGTACATAAAATTGTTATCGTAATACATTTGTATTTTACAATAAAAATTATTATTTACCATATTTTATTTTTTTCATTTTTTCACCTTTCATACATTTTGATTTCGTTCGATTGCCTCTTTTCAGGTAGACAAAAAATAAACCTTGAATATTTATTCCGTTAGATAAGATTTTTCCCATTAAAATTGTACTCTAATATACATACCTACCTACATATAATAAAATCAGAATATTATGAAAATGGTTAAATAAACTATTATCAAAACACAATTATGACTATTTTTTTATCACAAATTGTAAAGAGCACATGTAGGTACCATTTTAATTTATTAATAATAATTAGTCATAGCCTCACAATGGCAAAAAAGCTTCATACCTCACTTATGATTTATTGTTAGACAATTGTTCCGTACCTATCATGAGACATTTATTTGTAAAGAATATTCTAAAGAAAACACCGCTCAAATATAGTGTTGATTGGATCACTCTAATTGAAAATATTATCATAAACATTGAGCAATAATACATGATCAAAAAATTTATACGTTGCTCAACGAAAGAATGAACGTTATAATACACTCTAAATCAAGAACTTACAAAAGTTTGTTTCTATTTCGCATGCAGACAGCTTATAAATATGAAGGAAACTATTGTTTTATTTTTGCTTCTTTTCATAACTTTGTACTGGTAACTACAGGTGTCAAATTTTACATTCTGTTAACATAACAAATATAAAATTAGGTAACTAGATAGGTAGGTAGATACATTTTCTTTTCATTTATTAACACTTATCCAACTTCACTAATTGTAAAAGACTAACTTTATTTTAAATGTATTGCACTTATTTTGAAATCTGTATAGTGATATCGCATTAGTGAGTGTTGTGAAGATTCATTCTTCCGTTGAGCGACCTAAAGATAGCTTTCATTTATCAACTTGATCCAAATTAGTCTGCTCGAAGATAAGTTACATTAATCGCTTGCAATGTGAACTCTCCAGCATTTATTGTGGTCACCGAGCTTAGACCTTGTGTTTAAAATGTTATTCGAAAATCGGAGACTTGTAGATAGGTAAATCTATGAGCACAAATGAATTCTAAAGTTGTAAGAAATTCTGATTAAGCATTCAAAACAAATTCTAATTTCACATAGGTACATACCAGAACATATCCAGTCAAATATAGGCTAAAAGTTTAGTAAAATCCTCATCAGTCATGGATATTTTGATATTTTGTATAGCATTGAAAAACCAAAAGAATTCAATGCTAAAACCAGATACCTGTCTGATAAGCCTGTGCTTGTACGTGCATAACAAAGCACATTACTTAACTTTATGTGAAAATAATAACACCTACCTAGTTCAGATTTTCATACTTATTTACTTTCGTACTTAGATCTTCAAATCCCAATTATGATATTGATACTTATTCATATTGCAGACTAATTAATGATTTTCTTATAGATTTATTTATTATAAATATCTACTTCATGATCGTTTGAGAATATGTAAGTAAATAATAATATCTACTTATAGACATTCAGCAATTTCAGTAAAATTACGTTTTCAGATTTACTTTTTACAGTGTAACATGTAGGTATAGAAAAAAAGAGAAAAAAAATCATGTTTTCAAAGATTTATTTCAGTAAAACTCAAATACAAAGAGGTAGGTACACTGTATGAAAAATGTATAAATCTCTCCTGCATGCACAGGTAATTCAGCAATAAGATATTCAAATTTTTATTAATTAAATTTTATCATATTCATATTTAAAAACAACAAATAAGATTAATGGCTACAACTTCGTCACATGTTCTAAATATTTAATTGAATAAAAAAAACTTGACTAATTTAAACACATATAAAGACGATTCATATATTACATATGTAAATATCATAACTCATAAAAAAAAAAAACAAATTATAATAATAAAATATTGTTATATATACAGGGTGAACCAGCTGGTTACGTCCAAAAATTTTTTTTTAAATTCCTCATACTTACGGGTATCCGAAAATACCCCATGTATGTTCTACCATTTTTTGTCGTTTAGGAGTTATGATTTTTTGAATGCATTTTTGTGACTTTTCTACCAGAACAACTTAAAAATATCATAACTTTTTTAATACTAACGTTATTTCAATTATTTTTTCACTAACACAATTGCATTGAGTTACTTCTTCATTTTATGTATCAACTACATAACATAATTCATGATAAGTTACTGAAAAAAGGGTCGAAAGTGAAAATTTTAGTTTTACGTTGAACGGAGTTAAATTTTCAAAAAAATCTTAACAATACAAAATGGATGTATCTTGGGATCAAACCATTTTCAAAAACTTCAGCAACATGTCAGCTTATCAAATAATAAAAAAAAAGTTATTCTTAATAGGGGATTTTACGACGAAATCGGTCTCGGAACTATAGCCCAGGAACGGGGTACGAATGAAAAGGGTATTTCGTAAAGTTTTAAAAGAGTTTTGAAAATTGACAATTTTTATAGAATTTAATGTGCTCTTTCCGAATTTTATAGATAAAGGCCCCCCTAAATAACATTTTCAAAGATTGTTATTTCATACAGCTAATAATGTTTTCTTCTACGTTAATCATAAAAAAATAAAAATCATACAGTGAAAAAAATATTTTGATTAATTTGATGTTAAAAAAAGCGTCACAAACACTTTTTAATATATATAATGTAGGATTGACGAAAAATTTACCACAATGAAACGTTTCACGGTGAATTTAAAAGAAAATAGCGCCGTGGACAAAATATTTTTCATTTCTGAAAATCGATGGGTTATTATCGTAGAAAATGTGATCTTAGAGATCATTTTAAGGACAAGATAACACCTCTGAGGATGGAGTATGTTGCATTGGTTTACAGTACAGGTTAAGCCAACCCTGTTTTTGGAAAAGCAACTTGTCAATTTTTTATCCGCAGACCCGGGTTTAGGAAACGCTGGTCTAAAGGAAATGGACGAAGACGTACCTATAAAGGGTGTACCCACCACAGAATACAGGTGAATTTGTTGATAATTAACACATTATGATTCTAAAGAAAGGTAATATTCATTTTCAATACCAAAATCATTGTAGTTGTATTACGGATCACTTCATGGATCGATAAAATCGCCCGACCTATATGGATGGTTTTCATTCCATTTAATTACGAACTACATCGATTTCGGGGTTGAAAATAATCATTATGTTACATTAAGAGATTGTAAAATTGATGAAAATAAGCATCATCTGCGTGAGTGCAAATAATAAGGTATATTATTACAGTACGATTTTTCATACTAATGGGTGGAAAGTGGACGCGGTTAAAGGAAATGGTCAATCAATGTTTTGAAAAGTGAATAGAAATTGTACGAGCAGCGTATATACTATATGCAAGTTTAATATAAGGATCACAGATCTAATAATTTTTGCTTTGATTTAGCAAATCGAGAATTTCAGGTCAACTTATCAATTGCTCGATGACGAATGCGAGAACCTCAGAATTCGCATTCATTGCAGCCATACGAAAAATATTATTGTTGTAACTATCGACCGATTTCAATGCATCATCCAAAACATCGCGTTCGTTCAGCGTAGTAAAAATCAGACGAATGTTCGCGACGTTTCCCTTAAATGCTGCATTTAGTAACGGGGAACGACCGTTATAGCCTTTGCTTTGAATTAGTGAATCGAGAATTTCAGGTCGACTTTCCAATTGCTCGACGACGAATGCGAGAACCTCAGAATTCGCATTCCGTGAAGCCATATGAAGAATATTATTGTTGTAACTATCGACCGATTTCAATGCATCATCCAAAACATCGCGTTCGTTCAGCGTAGTAAAAATCAGACGAATGTTCGCTAAGTTTCCAATAAATGCTGCATTTAGTAACGGGGAACGACCTTCTAAGCCTTTGCTTTGAATTAGTGAATCGAGAATTTCAGGTCGACTTTTCAATTGCTCGACGACGAATGCGAGAACCTCAGAATTCGCATTCTCTGCAGCCATATGAAGAATATTATTGTTGTTCCTATCGACCGAATTCAATCCATCATCCAAAACATTGCGTTCGTTCAGCGTAGTAAAAATCAGACGAATGTTCGCAAAGTTTCTCATAAAAACTGCAATTAGTAACGGGGATCTACCATCTAAGCCTTTGCTATGAATTAGTAAATCGAGAATTTCAGGTCGACTTTTCAATTGCTCGACGACGAATGCGAGAACCTCAGAATTCGCATTCATTGCAGCCAAATGAAGAATATTATTGTTGTAACTATCGACCGATTTCAATGCATCATCCAAAACATCGCGTTCGTTTAGCGTAGTAAAAATCGGACGAATGTTCGCGAAGTTTCCCTTAAATGCTGTATTTAGTAACGGGGAACGACCGTTATAGCCTTTGCTTTGAATTAGTGAATCGAGAATTTCAGGTCGACTTTTCAATTGCTCGACGACGAATGCGAGAACCTCAGAATTTGCATTCATTGCAGCCAAATGAAGAATGTTATTGTTGTAACTATCGACCGATTTCAATGCATCATCCAAAACATCGCGTTCGTTTAGCGTAGTAAAAATCGGACGAATGTTCGCGAAGTTTCCCTTAAATGCTGTATTTAGTAACGGGGAACGACCGTTATAGCCTTTGCTTTGAATTAGTGAATCGAGAATTTCAGGTCGACTTTTCAATTGCTCGACGACGAATGCGAGAACCTCAGAATTTGCATTCATTGCAGCCAAATGAAGAATGTTATTGTTGTAACTATCGACCGATTTCAATGCAACATCCAAAACATCGCGTTCGTTCAGCGTGGTAAAAATCAGACGAATGTTCGCTGAGTTTCCCATAAATGCTGCATTTAGTAACGGGGAACGACCAACTAAGTCTTTGCTTTGAATCAGTGAATCGAGAATTTCAGGTCGACTTTTCAATTGTTTGACGACGAATGCGAGAACCTCAGAATTCGCATTGTCTGCAGCCATATGAAGAATATTATTGTTGTTCCTATCGACCGATTTCAATGCATCATCCAAAACATCGCGTTCGTTTAGCGTGGTTAAAATCAGACGAATGTTCGCGACGTTTCCCACAAATGCTGCTTCTAGTAACGGGGAACGACCGTTAAAGCCTTTGCTTTGAATTAGTGAATCGAGAATTTCAGGTCGACTTTTCAATTGCTCGACGATGAATGCAAGAACCTCAGAATTCGCATTCAGTGCAGCCATATGAAGAATATTATTGTTGTAACTATTGACCGATTTCAATGCATCATCCAAAACATCGCGTTCGTTTAGCGTGGTTAAAATCAGACGAATGTTCGCGACGTTTCCCACAAATGCTGCATCTAGTAACGGGGAACGACCTTCGATGCCTTTGCTTTGAATCAGAAAATCGAGCATATCAGGCTGGTTTTTTAAAATTGTTATTAAAAACTCCAGCACAGTGGTGTTTTCATTCATTGAACAGTAATGTAAAATATTATTATTGTACCTGTCTGACAATTTAATTTCATTTTCCGAAATATTTATTTTAAAAACATTGAAAAGTTTTTTAATATTATCGAGTGAACCATTTGAAGCAATTAACAACAATGGCGTTTGCCCATACTGAATATTTTTTTGAAGGAGGAATTTTTGAAAATCTTCAGAATTGTTTTCAATTTTTTGCAAAATACTAGTTAATATAGATTGATTTGAATTTCTACAAGCTAAATGAAACACATTTTCATTATTACCATCTACGTGCGTTAAATCGATGTCATATTTCAATAAATATTCTACGATTTCTTGCCAACCATTACGTATTGCCAGATGAATAATTGTTCCTAAACTATTTTGTATCAAATTTTTCATTTCACGATCAGTAACAATTTTCTTATCACATAAAAGTTGATTTATAAAAGAACATACCATTTTACTTTCATCTTTCAACACCTTATACAAAAAGAATTTTATGACTGATTTGCGATTCAAATTATTAACAATGTACAAAGCTGCGAAATACTCAGCATAAGTTTTATGAATGAAACTATGGTCATTTTCGTGATGAATTAATATACCTATTTTATCTAATTCTTGCGATGATTTTACTAGTTCCCGACAATTTTCCCCAAGAATCGAATATAAGTTACGTGCGCTGAATAAATGTTTTAAGGATAAGAATTGATATTTTCTGATTTGTTCGTCGTATTTTTTTTCGATATCATTCTGTGAAATTACTGCGGTTACATCTGTTTTATTTTTTTGTTCATACAAGACATCATAAAATTTAATATGAATGAATTGTTCATATAAATATGATGGTTTAAGCGACTTTAATATATTTTTCCGAATCAATTCATCGCAAATCACTGAATCTCTATTTGGAAATTCTTCAATATTTTTTTTTAATATTGCTGCTATCATCATGATATGCAATGGGTTTTCTAAAAAATCTGCATTATAATCATTAGAATCATTGAATAATTGAAGAGTTTTTTTTGCAAATAATTGAATTTTATGGACATCGTATGACTCTAACTGCCAAAAATTTTGCAAAATTTGCATTTGACCTGATTCAGAAAACGGTATTAATTCATACGATGAAACGTCAAATGTTTCATCAATAGTGTTCAGTATGTCATAGTGAGGTCGAGAGCTGATGAATATTCGGTTTATCTTCGAATATTCATCATTTAGGGTTTTAATGAGGTCGATTGTTATGGATTTATAATTGGGTGATATTTCATCAAAACCATCGATAAATAGAACAACTTTTCCAGCCTCGAGAAAATTCTGAAATAATTCTTTTTCTACAGTACTGTGTATATTTAAGCTATTGTTTAAAAATTTCATTAAATTTACTTTGCGAGAGTTGTTATTTTTTTTAATGTCATTCAGAATTTTCGTCCAACTATTTAAGTCTATTTTACTTACCCACGTGGTGGGATTATTTATTTTAGTTAGATGACACAAATAATTGAAAGTATATGTTTTTCCCATACCTGGATTTGATGAGAGAAGAACAATTTTCCTGCTGCTAGTTTTGTTGATTTTTTCTTCAATTGTTTCCAATTTCAGATCTAAATCTGATGATTTGTCTATCAAAGTTAGCTTTTCATTTTCTTTTCTCCATATGCATGTTTTATTATTTGTCTTTTTTTTTCTGTGTCTTTCGATAAAACTTTTTTCACTTGCTGATATATTATATTGTATTGAATTGTTGGTGGGAACATATTTCCACTCTGTAGAAAGACTTTTATCATCAATACCCAAGACAAATGCTGTAATATTTTCATCAATAGTGATTTTGGTAACAAATTGACGATTCACATAATATTGTTGTATTATTTTCATTTCATGGCTGACTTTTCCGATCTTGTATTGTTTTCCTTTCACAAACTCTATCATGAAATTCCCATTTATTATCTTTTCAATGTTGACGTCAGATAATTCATTTGGTTTAACGGATTCACCTTGAAACTCTATTGAGTATTCTTCAAGTAATTTACTTTGAGAGTCTTCAGTTAGTTGGTTCAAACCAAACTCTTCATCGGAACATTCTTGAAATTGTTCACGAAATGAAAATGGGAGATTGAATTCTCTCGAAAATTCATCGTTTTTTGGTCCTATAAAAATCACTTTCTTATTGGTATTTTTAGTCAACACATTCACTAATTCCTGTTTAATTGAACTGCATGTGTCATTAACATCACATTCTATAATTAATAATCTATGATCACAAAACTTATTAACAAAAGATTGCATTTGTTTATTCGATGGTTTGATCAAACTTAATTTTGTAATAATGCAATTAAGGCGTTTATAAATTTTCACACAAGTTAATAACTCATATTTTGAAGATATTTTTAACACTTTCATATTTGTACCAAGAAATTCATCTAAATTTTTCATCACTGCATTACTATGAAAATTGAAATTTAATTCGCTCAATCTATTTAAGCAATTAAGATGTCCTTGGAATAGTGTTTTATTAATTTCCATATCTTCTACAGTTAAAAGCTCTTTAATGTTTTCAGATGTTATGAATCGGGGATCTGGTGATGGATGAGAAACGACGATATCATCTCCTTTGGTCCAATTCAAAATTTTCTCAGTCAAGATTCTTCGTACCTGGTCATTGGAAAATTTCATCATCAATTTTTTTCCGATAAGGTCATCCAGATCCTCTTCATTTGGCTGCTCCGTTGCGATGACGAAAATCTCTAAAAACTTTTTGATATCATCCTCATCTATGATATTCTCGAGAGTTCTAGGTTCTTCTTCCCTATCGCCTGTTTCACAGGTCTCCATAAAATTGAAATTCTTCTTGAAAACTTCAGAAACATTACCATATTTTTTATTTTCAATTCGTGATTTCATATCATCTAGAATCTGCTTATGTACTTCAGACTTGATTTTTTCATCAAGGAAATTAGGTTTAAACTGATTCGATTCTGGGTCGATGATTTCGTTGACCAAGGTTTGTTAGTATTTTTCGATGAAATACTCCGTTCGATTAGCATTAGCCATCAATGAATCGATTAGCTCAGTAGCAATCATTTTTAATGTATATTCAGTCAAAGCTTTTCTTATCAAATCGATTACATTTTCTTCTGTTTTCAATTGATACATATTTTTATCTCCAATTAATCTGAGTTCGTGATTTTCTTCAAGGGACACTTCTTTTACCATTTTTTTCATAACACTCCATTCAAATTTCGAATTTGTGAATATTATGGCTCGTTTTATAGGATAATCTTCAAAAAAAGGGTCACATTTAGCCTTTTGATAGGAATAATAATATTTGCCAATGCCGAAATTACCAAAGTGGTCTTCCAACAAACTTTTCTTTTCTATTCTCTTTTTTTTATCGACCGAATGCTTAGCTTGCATTATTATACAAAAATTCCTTTCAGAAGACTCATTTACAAACTTAATCATGATGTCATCGAACTTGTCGCATTCTTCGATTTCCGTGCCTATTTCAAATTCTTGATCGAAATTTATTCCCCTGCAGACGAAGAACGTTGTTAATTTTACTTCATACAAATTTCCCGCTAAGCCGGGTCTTGGTGCTTTTTTGGTTTTCGAACGATGGACATTTAATTTAGTTTTCTTTTTAGTTGGAGGCATTATTTTCTTTTTGGCAAGCAACGTTTTCAATGGATTCTGAAAATGATAAACCATAATTAACAAGGATATTATTTAGGTTCATTGTTTCATGTAGTCTATTATGCAATAATATTTCAAATATAAATTATATTTTTTTCAAAGTTTTATTCAAATAATTTCATTTAAGTCCGTTTCAATTGAATATTTCAAATAATTAAGGAAACTTACGCACAGATGTATGGTTGTGGTGGTGGTATATCATTAAAATATCGTAATTATTACATAGCATATTCACAATTTAAATATAAATGTATAAAATAAAATTTAAAATCTTAAAAAAATAGACGCAAAATAGTACATACTTGTGATCTACAGTTCTAAAATGAAAAACGCAGTAATGCAGTTTCTAAAAGGTTCTATATTATTTTTAAGATGTAATTCACAAAATGGTGAGGAAACGTACGTGATGCTCAAAAACCACACCTCAACTATATGGTATTTGAAATTTTTATCGATAAGTATTTATATCAATAATATTGTATTTTTTATCAGATATATACATAAAGTACTCGACTCTACTGAAATGATTGGCTGAAAAATATCACAAAGTTTCAACACTGTTATTTATCGAATATTTATTTAATTTATTGGGTGATTTTGCTTCCAAATTCGAAATATAATATTTCAGGTCAGGTACATATGTATATGTATGTATATTTTCCTATTATCTAAGAATTATCGATACTTTATAATATTATATGTAGATAATTAGTTGGTTATACAGTTGAGTGAACAGTTTAGGTACTTTTTATTGTCATATCTAAAATTCAAATGGAAATTTAATAAATTGCATCTATCTTTGCATTTCATAGTAAATCATGATTAATAAATAAAAATAAAAATATCTTAGATGAATAACTTACAGATCAACCTTTTTCAAATGTAACAATGTACATTGTATAGTTGTAGGTACATTGTATTATTGTATAAGTACAAATATTTAAATTTTTCATTTTAACCTACAAAACGAGGGAAGCCCACCATCCCGCCTTTTAACTGCACCCCAACCTATTAACCTATTTATTTTATATTGTGAAAATTTTCATTTTTTCACATTTTACATTTACATTTTTTTTACGTTTAATTGTATCATACAAGTATAATATATAGAAACATTTTCTGTACTTAACTCGATATCGATAAAAAAAGGTTACTTGTGCCCTTTGTGAAATTCAGTCGCCATATATGACGATCAAAAAGGCCAAGGGGGTACAAGTGACACTTTTGCCAAAATAGAGTTATTCACAGGAATCGCTTCTATGCACGCTCATTAATTTGGTGGCAAAAGGATATAAACGAATTCGGAACGTATGCCTTAATATATCATCAAATTAGTCGACCTCCTCCTAATACATGTAGGTACAGGCGGACCTCGTCTTTTAAGTCATTTTTAATATTTTCAGTAAATTAGTGAATGAAAATTCATTTAAAATTCAAACAAATTCTTTGTTCGATACTTAGGTCCATTGAAAAAAGAAAATGCCAAGCGCCCTCGATATCAACTGACATAATCAATAGCTATAAAGAAACTACTATTTGAATAAAGGAAATATGCACCAATTTAATAAAAAAAAGAATTTCAAGAATATCTTTACTGGAGCTTTTTAAATTAACAATTCCGGATACTTTTTTTTTATATACCTCGACATGGGCGTACCAGGTAGGGGCAGGGGGGGGCAGCTGCCCCCCCCCCTAGAAGATAAAATAAATGTTTTTTTAATAAATGATTTTCAGAAATTATGAAAAAAAATTTCGCCTGCGGCGCAATTTTGTTTCTTCATATACATACATATAAAAATCATATTGGGAGGGGGTTGCATGGAAATTTTGTTTAAAGGTGGTTAGAGTCATCACTAGGTGTGCACTGACTATTTTGCCATGGTTAAATGGTTGATAATCAATCTTTAGTGATCAATACAACGAGAATGAAATTATTGATAGTAATTCTTCGTTTTCGTTAAAAAATATTTGTTCGGAATCATATTTGTCGACAAAATCTAATTTATCAGACTAGTTTTTGGTATTGGAAAACTATTGTTTAAAATTACACGTTTTGAAATTGAAGATATTGCAACAAAAATTTTTTGCCTGCGGCGCTTATTATTATTTTATCGTTTTTCAGAAAAAAAAAGGTTTTTTGGGGAGGGAGTTGCCCCCCCCTAGCTGAAATCCTGGGTACGCCCTTGTACCTCGACTTTCGGACAGTTTGACTTTCGCACACATTTTCAAAACGAATTGTGTGCGAAAGTCGAGTCCTCCTGTATACGGTCACTTGCACCCCATTGGCCTTTTCAGTCGTCACATACTATGTGATTTTCGACAGTTCATTGATGGAGGTATGAATTTATGCGTATGTAATTATGGGAACAGTGCAGCCAACGCAACGACGCTTTCCCGCGCATTGTCGCCGACCTCGTTGAGTTTGCGCGCCAAAATCGATCGGCGGGAAAAAGGCTCCGCTCTGCGCATGCGCCCTGCACATCCTCCAGCATCCACCAGCTAGCGTCCACCAGCTAGCGTCCTTCAGCTGCAGCAGCCGCCGGATATCCGACGGCCGCCGAGATGGGAATCGACGCTTGAGCGCCGCCATCTTGTGTCCGCTGAATTTCCATTTTCGGCCGCCATTTTCCCGTCACGCTCCGATCGATTCGCCATTTTCGCTCGGCGACCATCTCGGCGGCCACGGGCATGAGGTTCCGGTTCTAGCTGCTTTCCGGTTCTGGTCTGTCGATTCGATCTTCGTTGCGCCTCTTGAGGTATTTTTTTTTGTCATTTTGGATTTGAATGCAGTGGCGTAATTGGAAAATTCGGGAGCTGAATCGTTATTAGGCCATTTATATAGGGCTTTTCATTGATGTCGCTTAATTTTTGGATTGATATAAAACAATTTGTATGAGTAATAAACTCGCTATTGTTTTTTTTCATTCGATTCACCAATGTGACTCGTCTATGGTTTTAATATAATTTACATTTAGATTCGCTAATGTGGCTGTAAATAGCTGTCAAAGTACGAACTTATCCATTGAAGAGCCTAATTTTTTTTCCATATTTAAATTAAATTTTCGATATTAAAATATCGATTATTCGTACATTTCTTATTAGTATTCAATTAATATCAGATTAATCTGTTAATTTGTTATTATTTTTTCATATTATACACTAGTAGAATTGATTAAGGATACTTTTTTTAAATTCAATAAATTTTCATTTTCATTTTTCCCCATAATTTTCATTGAAGGAATTATAATTTTTGCAATATTTTAAAGAATAATTAAGTGTGGTTTTTATTATATGCATTTCACTTTACACTGACCAAAATAAGAAATTATTTTATGCAACATTCACTGTAAAAAGTAAATCGGAAAACCAGAAAAATATTGATTTTAATTTAAGACCGTTTATTTGAAAGAGAGCCATTTTGAAATGAAGATCGACTAAAATTTAATTTAATTACGTATTAATGCTTAATTACATTTCAATTATTATGGCATTTATTCTAAATTATTACTTATCAAATACTATTTAAGTTCGTTTAAGAATTTTTTAAGCAATTGAATTTCGAAGATGTCAGACGTAATTTGATGGATCGTTTAAGACCATTAATATTTTAAGATCTACTTATTACAGTGCTGTTACGATTTCATATTCTAATTACTTTTAAATATATTTTTTAACAAAAAAATGATTCGAATGTTTTCTTCGACAGGTTATTTTAAGCAAGGCATCGATCGCACTTGTGATAAAAGTTCTTCCAATAATCGAAAGTTTTATATTGTAAATATAATATGTATTGAATATATGAGTGATATTTTTAAAACATACAAGATAAACGTGAATTTATTCGAGAGTTCGTATAAATACAATTGTGAAAAATCGACAAAGCAAGCGAAACGAGACCAAAATGATGCACCTAGGAGGCTTCAAGGTGCCAAGTCCCAGAGCAGCAATTGAAGTCGCTTTGCAAACAGTTAGACAGCAAATACCGGCTAAACCTGCACCTCCACAACGACAAAATGTGCGATTCGCACGACAAAGTAATTCAATTGAACATCCATCGATAGTTGCATAATATGGCGAAAGCGTTTTTTTTTTCAGTGAACACTCTTATTAAATTATCTATACAAGTAATTTCTACCCAATTATACGCAATAATCATCGATTAATATCACTCACTATATATTGAAGACAATTTAGCCAATAGGCAGAAACTCCGAAGAGTAAATTAGTGCACATAGGTGTCACTAAATAGTTCGAATTTAATCGAAACATATGAAAGGTATAGGTATAGGTAGATCAAGGTATAGGTGTCACGATTAAGAGTGGTCTTCATTTATTTTCACCATTCTACTTTATATTAAATCTCTGAGTTATTATAATTTTTCAAAACTCTTCCAAATCATCCCTAATTTGTATAAAAACAAAACAGATTTCAATTGATTTACAAATAGTGGGTGGCATCTTGACGATTTTTCATTACAGCACCTACCATAGATATAAAGTATACATGCAAAATAGATTTTTTTTTCGATCTCACAGGTTGTTTCATACATTTATAGTCAATTTTCATTTATCATTTTACCACAGTAATTTTATATTTGAAAATAATTGACACTCTTTTGATAAAAACATCAAACCCAAAGCCACACGCGTCATCAGCAGGGACACCATCATACATTTACCCACATGTTCCCCTTTATAATAGAGCGTTCACTGAAAATAAAAACGCATTTATATTGAATAACCCTATTTAATCACAAAATGTATCATTCAGACACGACGGAGAGTTGCGAAATGGCCGCCATGTACGAAGAGGGTGGATCGCCCACTTACCAATCGACAAACCCTAACAATCCGTTCGCCAAAGGAAACGTCGCCGAGGAAAGCTTTATTGGTGGCTATCAACAGCAAGGCTACCAACAGCAACAGGGCGACAACGGACACAACAGGTGGGTTATGAATAAAGTGACCATACGTCCCGTTTTGAACGGGACAGTCCCGTTATTAGGTAGCCTGTCCCGTTGTCCCCAAGCATGGAATCGGGACGTCAAAATGTCCCGTTTTCAAGAAGAGGGCAACACACGGTAACAATTTGAAAAAATGTGCAAAAAATCGACGGTGGTGCGTAGTATAGCCGTTTCGTATAACTTTGCGGAAAAAATAGTGAGTTGATTTCGGTGCATATGGCAACAGTAGAATTTCGCACAGAGAAATAATGAGCGAACACTACTCAAACAAACGCAAAACTCTGTAATAAAACTCATAAGCGAGTCCTTCAAAAGTCTGTATGTGTCTTTTGAGCGCAGAAAATTCATAGGAATCGAAGGAATAGTATTATTTTGTCGTCGTTTTATACGTAAGCGTGTTCGTTACAATTCTGCAGTTCGCTCGTTTGTAGACAAAATTTAACGGGATATTTTAAAGATTTTTAGAAATTATGAAAAAATTTTCGCCTGCGGCGCAATTTTTGTTTCTTCATGTACATACCATTGCCATTATTTAATATTACGGGGGTGAATCTCAATTCACTGTATGGAAAAGGGATGAAAAAACGTTGTTTATCACAAAAAGAATTCCTTTTGTAGCGTTCTCATTTGAAAAGCAGTAATTAGATTCATCAAAAACCGTGTACAGAGTCAATATATTCACCGAAGGGTCTTTTGATCTACCTTCGTCTCCTACAATATGAAAATGTATAACGTTTATGAATTTTTTTAACTTGAAAGTATTAAAATGTTATTTATACCGCTTATATATTATACTTACTAGTAGAAAAAAAACGTTTATATAATATTTTACAAAATATTATTATAATATTTTAAAACCCGTGAAAAAGTAATTAAAGGTTTTGATTTTGTGTTTTTTCATTTGATGGTTTGATAATTTCAGGCAAGCCAGCATGCAGAGTGTCGATTTCTACGCATCGTCTGAAGAAGGCTGCGAAGGAGAAGGTGGAGGAAGGCATGGCGCTAAAATTAATGAGTTTCAAGCTGCGTGGAATGTCACCAATGCAATTCAGGTAGTAAAATTTTGATGTCATAAAATATATGATAAGAATTCAGATCACTTGTGTACAATGCGAGGATGGATTACGAAGGGGTATGCATTTCGTTCTTGCTATTGTTGCGCTTTCTCGCTCCATGTACGAGTAGGTTTCCGACTGAAACGAAAAGCATACTCCCTCATAAGCCATTACTGTTTAGTGCGAAATTGGCGAGAAATTCGTACACTTGCATTGAATTTTTGATGTGTTCTTTTAGGGAATGTTCATAGTTTCGTTGCCGTTCGCCGTTCTGAGGGGCGGCTACTGGGCCATAGCCGCGATGGTAGGCATAGCCCACATTTGCTGTTACACGGGCAAGATATTAGTGCAATGCCTGTACGAGGACGATCCGGTGACTGGGCAGAAGATCAGGGTGAGGGATTCGTACGTGAGCATCGCCAAGGAGTGCTTCGGCCCCAAGTACGGCGCGAGGGCTGTCAACATCGCCCAGATAATCGAGCTGCTGATGACCTGCATCCTGTACGTGGTGGTCTGCGGCGATCTGATGATAGGCACGTTCCCCGACGGCTCCATAGACACCCGATCTTGGATGATGCTGATCGGCATTTTCCTGATCCCCCTGGCCTTCCTCAAGTCACTCCAGTCCGTCAGCATGCTCTCCTTCTGGTGCACCATGAGCCATCTGTTCATCAACGCCATAATCGTCGGCTACTGCATCCTCGAGATAGGCGAGTGGGGCTGGGCTAAGGTCAAATGGACCATCGACTTCGAGAACTTCCCGATCAGCCTCGGCGTCATCGTGTTCTCGTACACTTCGCAAATATTCCTGCCCACGCTCGAAGGCAACATGGAGGACAGGTCCAGGTTCGACTGGATGCTCAACTGGTCTCACATAGCGGCGGCTGCTTTCAAATCCCTGTTCGGCTACATTTGCTTCCTCACGTTCCAAAACGACACCCAGCAAGTGATCACGAACAATCTGCATTCAGCCGGATTCAAGGGACTGGTCAACCTGTGCCTGGTGGTCAAAGCGGTGCTGAGCTATCCCTTACCTTACTATGCCGCGTGCGAATTATTAGAGAGGGCACTGTTCAAAGGCAAACCCAAAACCTTATTCCCCACAATTTGGGCGTTGGACGGCGAGTTGAAGGTATGGGGTCTGGCTTGGAGGGTAGGTGTGATTCTGGTCACGATACTCATGGCTATATTCATCCCTCACTTTTCGATACTGATGGGGTTCATAGGCAGCTTCACCGGCACCATGCTCAGTTTCATCTGGCCTTGCTACTTCCACATATGTCTCAAGAAGAACCTCTTGACCAGCGGCGAATTGGCCTACGATTATTTCATCATCGGGCTGGGCGTTCTTTTCGGGGTGATTGGGGTTTACGATTCCGGTTCGGCGCTGATAAAAGCCTTTGAAATTGGTTTACCGTTCTAAAGAATCGGATTTTGGTTATTTTCTCGATTAGTGAAAACAATAATTATTTAAATAGTGCTATTTATATTCATATGGTAAATGTTTAAGGGGTCGTTTTGTTGTCGTTTCGAACCTCGGGCGAATAATGAATGGATGCATATTTATTGAATCACATAGAAAATTATATTTCGCGGAATAAATTCTATTTTTGATCGTGGAATGAAACAACGAACGGACAGCTTCGCCGAAACACCGTGATGTTAAGAATTATGTATATTTTCTACGCAAACTATCAAAATAAAATCGATGAAGCAATAAGAAATTCAATTTATCAACATCGGGTCAATATTTTATATCGTGAAAAAAGTATCGATTGTTTGTCTCAATAATTTCACTCGTTTTACAATTTTACAAATCCTACTCTCCAATTGTGGATACCTAAAACGATTTCTATAAATTTATATAGTTATTTAGTATGTAGATTTTAAGATCAAACAAAATAAAAGAACTAAGTTGTTTTCCTTAAGAGAAAATGACTTTTGGTTGATTCGTATCTTAAGCTTGTGTAACCACGTCTTCCAATTGGCCTTTGATCCATGAGAAAAATCTTAAAATGTGACTATAATTATATTACATATATATATTGACATACATACAATGCCGTTTTAACTGTGTATTTTATAGGAATATAAAATTATACATATTTATACATGTACCATGAAAAGAAAATCATTGCTTTATGAAAGAAATGTTCTAATTGTTATGAAATCAAAGTCTTCCGGAAACATTGAGTTCTGAAAACGTCTTCCAATTATTAAATGTTGATATATTATATTATGTATTATTACGTATACCTATTATATATTGTAAATCAAGTCTTCCGACATATAAAATACGATTAGAACAAAAATATATTTATCATTCGTTCAAGTAATAGAACATAAGTGATACAATTGAAAAATATGTATATTGCTTTTATAACTAGCTTGAAATGACAATAATTAAGATTAAAAAATAATGGTTTGAATGAAAACAGTGGTTGTTAGATATATGAGAATATAAAAAAAGATGAGATTCTGAAATTTTACAAAACTCACGAAATTGACAAGAGTCTTTCATGATGATTTTACAATAATCAATATGTTGCACATGTGAAACCATATATATTTTCAGCTTTTAAAATTTATATAAAATATTTGTAGCTTTGCGTTATTCGAAATAAAATTTATATAAGGAAAAAAAGTGTATTTTGCCACTTGAAGTAAATCGTTTATTATATGATGAATTTTACTGCTGTTCGTTTTAAAAACTTACTGTTTTAAGTACATATTGTTACTGTGTGAGTTGCGTCTTGTTTAAGTTTTGCGTTGTATTGTTTCGATATATTTTAGATTTTCGTTCGATTATTATAAAATAGTTATTAAATAAATTGTTGTTGTTGACATTGTAAGTGAATGTTTTATGAAAAAAAAAACGTTGCATATAATGTTTATGAAATCTAGATGTGAAACAAAATAATAAAGATCAAATAATTTGAAACGAAGACAATAAATAACATAAAAACATATCGATAATCTATTTAATACAAAATCACCTTTATCTTTCGCGTGAAGTCGATTAAATATTATATGAATAAAAAAAAATTGGTCAATTATGATTGTTTTTTGAAAGATTACTACTTATGAAAGACTTATGAGTTTAGTTTGTACGGCCGCACGACGAACACGCACCGTACATAACGTTCCGTATCAATTCCCTTCTCGTAACAATAAGATCGTCGATTATTTTACGAACATAAACAAACAGTTTGATAATTAATTGAAAGATTCAATCATGTCGGATATCCGCAGTGAGATCCGCAAACTCTGTGCCAGAATAATTGACTCCTTCGCCGAAGAAGGCGTAAGAGGACGTAACATTCTCACTTGCGAGGCAGTTACTATAATATTGGACTCCGCTGCTGCCATTAAAGTACTGATCGATGATGTACATTCGATACCTTCGTCAGACAATTTATCGGCGAAGCTGGAGGCGATGACATCTTTGGGCGGATCGCTGCTGCAGGAGATGGCGGTGCTACGTGCTGCTCTACCGGGCCTACCGACACTGGCTGCAGCATCCATACTCTATGGCTGCATCTTTTGCATCCGGGCCGAGCGATCTTTTGACAGCTGATGTACGCGTGGCGCCTCCAAAAGTGCTATAGGAGAATCTACCGCACATGCGCATTGGGCTCCTCGGTTCATTTGACAGCTGCGAATCCCCTAACCACAAAACGTCTCAACGTTTCGACAGAAACCGTCCACATATAGTGTATATCGCGTGTTTTTATGTCTTTTATCATTATCTAAACGCATATACTGCGACTTTTCATCATTATTCACAATTTCATTCATTTTCGAACGACGATACGTCAATTTGGTTTTCAGATCTTGCATTTTCGATTACGCACACCCATCGTCCGGGAAGGAATCACATCACATATCGGATTTCATCTAGAATGTTATCACTGATCAGAAATCGGGGGAAGATGTTTATAAATATCGATTCCTGACATGTCTATCATCAATTTGTAGTTTGTAGGAGGGAAGAAGTGAATTTCTGTCATTGATTTTTATGATTTTTTTAATGAAAATACTTTTATTTATTGTAGATCGAAATTTCCACAAAGAAACACTCCCATTCCTGGTCCATCTGCAAATCACGTGATATTACTGACTCTTTCAATATACAAGGTCGAAGTATTTGGTGAAAAGTTTGATTATGAACAAGTATTATGTTTAGGTAAATTTGATATAATCGCTTTCAAACTATATCTTGTCTAGTTATGTGTTAAATTTCATGATGATTCCATAATGGGAAACTTTCTGGCTGTTTTCAGAAAATTCTTCAATCTTCATTGTCATGACTCTTTAAATGTCTTAATAACTTAGGTGTGGCGACTTAAAAGGCCAAAGGATACATGTGAAATTTTTGCCGAAATTGAGTTATGTACAGGAATCGCTTCTTTGTACATTCATATATTGGTAGCAAAAGGATATAAACGAATTTGGAATGTGTGCCGAGATGTATTATCAAATGACTTGACCTTCTAATACATGTAGGTACATGTCAATTTTGAGCGAGTGTTATGTTATGGGTTAGAGAAGGAACTCAATTCTACATTTTTTTTGACAATATATTTTACAATACAACAAAAATATAAAAGTATCGAATTTAGCTAACTCATGACATCCGAGAACAGTCTGGCATTTAGATGAGGTTCGACAAACAGAGTCACTCTGTACTCCTGGGTTTGTCTAGTTTGATTAACATGTATAGAGATAACGTTTTGATTGTGAAAAATTTTAAGGGAGTTATTGCGATGGAGATAATTCTCTAGTTGGTGAATGGTGATATTTTTTCAAATGAACACTAAAATGCTACCAAAGAGAATGTCTTTGTAGGTATTGAAACTTATCGAATACACATTTGTACTTATTTTTTTATTAAATTACACATTTTGTTCAGGATCTATGAAAAATATTAGTTTTTAAGGTTCACATGGAGCTTAAATTAGATTTATTTTTTCGAAACATTTACTTAAATATTTATATTTTTGATATTGCGTCATTTTAAGGAAATAAATGATAATTTAGTATTGAGTCTGGAAGAGGATCTGTAGCGTAGCTACCCTACTGCGGAGGTATGTAAGGCATCCGGGCCTGCACTCGCAAAGGGCCCAATTTGTTGGAAAATGTTTTATTAAATCATTAACTTTAAGGATAATACATATTTTGTAATAACCTACAGAAATTATATTGAGAAAACATTTGATCAAAAATTAATTCATGAAAATTTTCACCTGCGGCGCTACTTACATTTTTTTATAATGGGTCAATAACATATTTTATTTATCTCTCATTAATGCTTCTCATGCTTTAAAGAAAAATTCAATATTGTAAAATTGTTCAAAAATAATGGTTGATGGTTAATGGTTAATGGAGGATGAAGGTTGGTGACTCGGTTGGTCCAGATTCTATCCCGACTACTCTCCTCAAACATATTTCTTATGAAATCTCTATCCCATTGACATTTATTTTCAACCTCTCAATATCTTCTGGTTCCTTCCCCTCTCTTTGGAAAATTGCCAAAATTGTCCCTATCTTTAAGGATGGTGATCGTTCTCGGATTTCGAATTATCGACCAATTTCTATTCTTTCCTCGATGGCGAAACTTTTCGAATCGATATTATTTAATCAGTTAAATCCCCAGATCGATCGCTTTTTTACCGGCTACCAACATGGCTTTCGCTCGGGCCGGTCTACATCGACCAACTTGATCATTTATGATCAGGTTTTGAGATCTTCACTAGATCGAGGTGCTCAGGTTGATGCCATTTATACAGATTTTAAGAAGGCCTTTAATCTGGTTAATCGTGATATCCTGCTGACTAGACTGGCGGAGTTTGGTTGTACTGCTGATGTTCTTACCCTCCTGGCATCCTATCTTCGCGATCGCTTCCAGTTTGTGCATGTACAAGGGTTTGCATCTCCCTTTTATCCATCTCATTCTGGTGTTCCGCAGGGCAGTTGTCTTGCCCCTCTTCTTTTTAATGTATTCATTAACTCCATCGCTGAGGTTGTTTCGCACTCCAAGATTTTACTGTATGCCGATGACATAAAATTATTTTCGGTCATCTCCTCCAGTGATGATTGCTGTCATCTTCAATCGGATCTATCGGCTCTCATTGACTGGTCGATTGATAATTCCATGCAGTTCTCCTTAGATAAATGTAAGGTAACCTCTTTCTCTAAATCTTTTTCTCCAATTCATTTTAATTACAGGATGCTCGACATTTCACTTGAACGGGTGTCTGTGGTTAGGGATTTGGGTGTCTTCTTTGTCTCCAAATTAACATTCAAACATCATATCAATCGATTAGTCAATTCTTGCAATGCGTCATTGGCTTTCATCATTCGCCACTCTAGATTACTAAATAATCCCTTGGCTATTAAAAGCCTTTATTCTGCCTTTGTGCTCTCCAGGCTTGAATACTGCAGTGTGATTTGGTCTCCTCATGACAACGCCTCTATTCTAAGGTTGGAAAGGGTTCAGCGGCGTTTCTGTAGATTTCTCTACAACAGACTCTATGGTTATTATCCTCTTCTCTTCTCCAGTGACTTTATACTGGGCATGACTGGTCTGTCTTCCCTGTCTATTCGGCGCTCTTTCCACTTAATTAAAATTTTCCACTCCATAATTAGAGGTCTAATACATCTTCCTGAAATCCTGGTCCTTTTAAATCTGTATGTTCCAAATTCCTCTCTCCGACACTCTCCACTTTTCCTTCTTCCGGCAGCCAGAACTAATCTTATCAGATTCTCTCCTCTCAGTGTTGCGATCAGAATTATGAACCATCTGTCTTCCGAGTTAAATTTTGATATTTTCTCAAACTCCAGACATTTTAATAGTTTCTTTTTGCCGCTGAGGGGAGGGAATTTTGCTCTTTAATATTAATGTTGAACTTATTTATCATAAATTTTGTCTTTTGCTATATATATATATATATGTATGCATATGTATGTATGTCATTTTGTATTATTATATGTGTATGTGTATGTAATTGCACTTAAGGAATTTTTCATTGTATTGTTTGGGCTATGCCTGTCTTAAATAAATAAATAAATGAACCATTTTTAAAGTTTACGAATTTAGATATTTTCATTTCATATGTACCTATGTACTTTTCAGATGTTAATTTTGCATATAAATCAACATCTACGTATCGAGAATTTCAATTTCAAAATTATTTTATGTACAATTTTCGGCATAATTATTAATTATCAAGATGAATTGGTATTAACAAAAAAAAAAAATCCTGCGACGCAAATTTTATGTGATGAAAATTTATTTTCTGAAGTGATGTTTTAAAGATTTTCGTAAATTATGAAAAAAATATCGCATGAGGCTCTATTCTTGTAATTTTCATATAAATATGATTAAATATGTATATTGGGAGGGTGGGTGCATGAAAATTTTGCTCGCTGGCGTTTACACCAGATACTTAGCCCACCATCTATTTTGCTATAATCAAAAGTGCATCGTGACTTCAAAAAAGTTGAGAACCTCTGTAATATGAGAATAAAGTAATTAGTACGAGCAAATGAGACTGGCGTCTTTCTATACCAAAAGTCTTTTCTATTGATATAAAATTATGACTATATTAGAGCTGATGCTACAGTCCATACATTTGTCATTTCTCGATATATTCTCGGGAACAAACACCAATCGAAGCACGATCGCGACTTGACCTTTTCGAAATTGAAGGGTCACAACATTATCGTTCACGAAACCGATACGAATTCGCCTCGACGCTAGTGCTTTGACATCGATCGCATTAACCGCTTCTCGTCAGAAATGTCCACCTTCCGCACTCTGATTGTGATCGTGGCATTTTCCATCTCGTGCCACTGCGACCTGATATGCATATCCGAGGGTTGGAGATCGAACTCGGTCAGATGCAGACCATTGGGCGTGCTGTGGAACTCGATCAGCAATCTGGTGGCGTTTGGGACTAAGGCCAACGTGAAAGTGACCGCTCTGTACATGAGGGATTGCCAGCTGTACTCCCTGGACGATGCTCCGTTCAAGAGCTACAAGGACCTTCAACTGTTGGACCTTTCCGTCAACAATATCGACGAAATCCAAGCTGCGACATTCGACGGATTGTCCGATCTGAGGTCGCTCAATCTGTCCAACAACATGATCGCTTCCATCGAGAGCGATTCGTTCAAGGCCCTGACCAAGCTTCGAGACCTGGACCTGTCTTCGAACAGGTTGCAGCAGCAGGCTGCGGACGAACTGTTCAAGGATCTGAAGTTTTTGCGCTCTTTAGATCTTTCGTTCAATAGCAGGTTGCCGAACGACACGTATCTGTTCAAAGGACTGAACCTCAGATCGCTGAGGCTGGTCAATTCGATGGTCACTTTCACTGAACTGTTCGAGCTGGGTATGCCGAATTTGGCATATTTGGATCTGTCGTTCAATCCGCAAGTGTTCGAGTCTGGTTTTATGGGGAATGCTCTTCGGACTTGTGTGGATTTGATACATCTCAAGTTGGTCGGGATCGGGCTGTCGTCCATAGAAGCTGCGTCTTTGAAGCAGAGCAAACAGTTGAGGATATTGAACGTTTCCGATAACGCGCTCGAGAAGCTAGATCAAGACGTTTTTTCGGGAAATTCGGGATTGATGGATCTAGACTTATCTCACAATCAAATTGAAAGATTGCCACCGTTAATCTTCAGAAAAACAACAGAGATAGTGGTGTTGGATTTGAGTAACAACAAGATGAACGCGTTGCAGCCGACTCTTTTTTCGACTCTGACCAAATTGAAAACTTTGGATCTTAGTAACAATCAGATAGACTCGTTATCCAATACCGTTTTCAACAAAAACATAGATCTGACCACATTGATTCTCACCAGTAACAAGATAAAAGTTTTGAGCCCCATAACATTCTCATCCAACGCCGAATTGAGAATATTATCATTAGGAAACAACAAACTGAAAGCGTTCGATTATGAAATAGTCGAGAAAATGAATCAATTGGACACTCTTAATTTGGACAACAATCTTTTGAGCAACATTTCGAAGGAACTCATCTCCAAAGAAAGTCTGGACAATATATATTTGTCTTGTAACGAATTCGTCTCCCTTCCCGGTGACATTTTATCGTTATCTGAAGCCTCTTCTAAAATTATCGACTTGAGGGGAAACCCGTGGAGTTGCGGATGCTTGAACGACATGATAAAGAGCAAATCGAATATTAAATTTGCAGTTCATCTGTTCGCCGATGGAAAGTCTATAACTTGCTTCGCCGGTGACGATCCGTTATTGTGCAGTTCGGAATTGAGCGAAGAAAATCGCATGATTTGGTTGAATTTCCACAATTATTATCCGAATCCGTGTATTTCGAAGATTATTCGATGATTCCCTGCATTTGTGAGACGGAATAATATAACATTGCATACAAGTGAAAATCGATATTGATGTGAAGTAAATAAAGAATATTTTTTATAATAAAATTTTATTTTTTAAAACGAATGTTTCGCCAGACAGAAACGATATTCGAGTCAAACTTACTTTATTAAAGAAAGAAACTCATTGCCAGTTCGAAGAGAGTCATAATTTTTTATACGAACTAAATGTTAAATAAACGTATATCTAATCAATATTTATATACGAAATGTAAATATTAAATTGACCTTCTCTCGCAATCGGGTTACGCTTATCGAAATTACGGACGAACAGTTGCGAAGAGTTGTCGAAGATTCAACATTATTTTTTTTCGGCAAACATGTCCTTATTTATTTTGAGGACGTTGATATTTGCCACGTTGGTCTATAGTTGTTATTCAAGTATAGAATGCACGATAAATTGGCGATCCGATTCAGCAAAGTGTCGATCTATCGGCATAGTCTTCAACTATCTAAACCAGGAAAACTTTGTCGGCTTAAGCAACCGTTTGATACATTTGGACATGAGAGACTGCAAACTGGCGACGATAGAAGAAAGATCGTTTCATATCTTCACCGAATTGCAAAGCCTCGATCTGTCGATGAATTTCTTGAACAGCAGCGTCAAGAAGAGCGTTTTAGGCGATCTGAAGAATGTCAGGTCCCTCAACCTGTCGAACAACATGATCGAGTCTATAGAGGAGAACGCTTTCGAGAACATGGAAAAACTCGAAATCCTGGACCTGTCCCGCAACCTGCTGGACTCCATGGTCATTTCGACTGTCCAAAAGGTCGGAAATCGGTTGATCTTCTTGGATCTGTCGCACAATTTGGACCTGGGAGCCGTCACGGACATATACGAGAGGGTCAATTTGAAAAGCCTGTCGTTGGCCAAGTCCTATGCCGCGTTTCCGGACCAAGCTCGCTTCGAAGAATCGAACAGGTTGGTCTATTTGGACATTTCGGACAATCCCGACATGTTTCTATCCGGAGACATGAGAGCCATCGTCGAGAGTTGTCAATATTTGCAAAATCTGAACATGGCCAGCGTCGGTCTGAAGACTATGCGCTTGGGAGGCAATGCTCAGTTGCACACTTTGAACGTTTCCAAGAACGCCTTGGAGAATATAGATATGGACACGCTCAAGTCTAACATTGAACTGGTCGTTTTGGACATGTCCTCGAATTCGATAGAGAATTTGCCTTCTGGCGTTTTCAATATGAACACGAAAATTTTAAAACTGCTCCTTCGCGGGAATAAGATGTCTCTATTGGAACCCGGGCTGTTTTCCAAATTGAAAAATTTAGAAGTGTTGGATTTGGGAAGCAATCGACTCACTTCTCTTCCTCGATCGATTTTCGAGAACAATTACGGTATGTACTCCTTAGACTTGAGCGGAAACCAATTCGCATCGTTGGATTATCGGTTTGTCGGTTTGAAAGTTTTGCACTTGGGCGACAACCGATTGAACAACGTGTCTGAGGAAATCGTCGGAAATCGAGATTTGAAGATTTTGAATCTGTCTTGCAACGAGCTCGTTTCCATCCCCTTCACCCATTTGATTCATGGTCGGACAATCGATATTGTCCTCGGTGGCAATCCGTGGAATTGTGGATGCTTAGATGAAATGATCAAGAACAAGCCACCGACGACACATTTTCCCAACGAGCTGTTCTCAGATGGAGAATCCATAAGTTGTGTCGTAGAGGGTGGTTTGAATGCTTGCAGTCGGAAATTGAGTTTGGAAAATAGGAAAAGATGGTTGGAAAAACATAGGACTCACTTGTATGTCTGTGATTCGAAGAAATTGTAATAAGTTTTTTTTTTATGAAAATCTGAAAAAATATATCTAATCTATAATTTATGTTGTAAAGTTCCTGTAAAATATTAAATAACATGAAAAATCGATATATTGTCTGAATTGTTAACATTTCCGAACGATTTTTACATTATATCAGTAGTAACCTTTTGTATGATTTCATTTAATTTTTGTTTTAATTTTACATGTACTACTTGAGCTGAAAGCAATTGCGAAAATATCACATAGATGTCACACGAAATGTCAATAAAAATAAATATTCTCATTTAATTGCTATAATGATTTTATAATAAATTATCCTCAACACAAGTTGAGGTATAAGGTCAATCGATAAACACTGAATTTGGTGAACGAAAACGGAAAACCCGCGATTTTTATGACCTATGAAATGAAAATAAATCATCAACACATTAACCACTAATTTAAATATAATTTTACAGATTTTCAGATATTACGAAAATTGTTTCGTCTCCGATATCATTGTCGATGTTCAAGACATGAGAAAAATTGCATATATATTTAAAAATAAAATATTTTTTTATTAGACTGGGTTCATAAGAAGTTGTCTGTTTTTCGACTGCAATCTAGACATTTCAATTTCATCGAAGAAATTCTTTCTTCGAACAAGAAGGTATATTTTACATAGCGATTGCGTTACATCTTGTGGACAGGAATTCGAGAAATAAATCAGGTAAGATATGTACAGTGTGAATGTACCTTTATCGTATCCAATACAAAATAACAATAAATGATCTGAAGTAAACACTTTTTTGAGATATGTCTGTATTTGGCTTCAAATCTGCAACGTACTCCGAATACATTAAATAATAATCACATATTATTCTTAGCTAGAAAATTATCTCAAAAACAAAACAAATTAGAAAAATCGTCTGTTTTTTTTTATCTCTTTATACTCCAAATTTTGGATAGGTCCCTTAACTTCAGAAAAGCATTTTTATCAGAATATACTGAAAACTAATATGATTTAGTTAAGTAGGTAGGAGTTAATGGGTTGAGACAATTGAGCTGCGCGTTTCCATTCGTCGGCGAACCATCGAAAGACCGAGATGCTTCGATTGACGATACTGTTGATTATCTCAACAAGAGCAGTATTCGGTAGCATAGTCTGCGACACCGGCTTGAAATCTGCAAGAGACTCGATACTGTGCACCGCACACACATCAGAGATCAATCGAGATGTTAAAGTGCCTTCCAAACATGAGCAAGCTACCGACACCCTGGACATGAGCAATTGTCACATTTACAGCTTCGTCAGTATGTCCTTCCACTCGTTCCAGAGAATCCAGCATTTGGATCTGTCCTCAAACCTGATGGTCTCCATCAACAAGGAGATGTTCATCGGTCTCAACAGTCTCGAGACCCTCGATCTGTCCAAGAACGAGCTGAGATTCGTCGCCAGAGATGGATTCAAATATCTGAACGGGCTGCTCTATCTGGATCTGTCGGACAATCGAATGCTCAGGATGGACAATTCGTACGACTTCGAACACTTCATCAGTTTGAAATCTCTCGCTTTGTCCAACATATTGTCGGTGAATCAAGTGTACGAGCTGAAAAAGATGCCTCTCAAAAGGTTGATTTTGTCAAACGTCAAGCTGGTGATAAGCAACAAGAGTGTCCTAGATCCTAATAGTATAGTGCATATGGATTTATCAAGAAATTATGAGGCTTTCACTGATGGCACGTTGCAAAATCAGCTCGATGCGTGTAAGGATGTTCAGCATCTAAACATATCGCACATGAAACTGAAACACTTCGATATGAGCTCATTAACTAAATTGAAAATGCTCGATGTATCTCACAACGCGATCAAACGAATAACTTTAGGAATGCTGAACAAAAACGTCGAATTGATAGATCTAGACTTGTCATCGAATCACATAGAAGAGATAGCGAATCGAGCTCTCAACAAGAACACAAAATTGGTGAGGTTGAATCTAGACAAAAATCGTCTTGGCGTTAAGAAATTGGACTCTAGAATATTTATCGGAATGTTCAAGTTGGAAACTTTGATTCTCAGCAACAACGGAATAGAATCTCTGCCCGAAAGTATTTTCCACGACAACGAAGATCTGATAGCATTACATTTGAACGGCAACAGATTGAAGAACATCGGTGATTTTCAGTTTTCATTTAACACGAAACTGAGGCTTCTGGATCTTGGCAACAATCATCTGAGATCTTTCGATCCTGTACTGCTTGGGAATTTGAGCAGTTTGATGTTTTTCTATTTGGACAATAACCACTTGACGAGCGTGTCCAAGAAAATTGTTCAAATGGACAGTTTGACCGATTTATTTTTGCACTGTAACGAAATCCAATCTCTTCCTGGAGATATTTTCAAGTTTCCAAAAGATACTATCTTGAAGATAGTCACTCTGCACAGTAATCCTTGGAAATGTAGCTGTTTGAACGACTTGTTGGCTGATTTGAGCGATAATTTCATAACTAATTCATTCAATGATGGAAACTCGATATCGTGTGTGGTCAGCGATGAAGAATGTACCTCGGCTATGGCATTCGATGAAATGTTCAAATGGAAAAGAGACCGAATGTATTATTCGATCGATTGCAAAGATAAATATCAATGAAATTTTTGTGTATGTGTGTATCGGTGAGTTTGTATTCTTAATTAGTGATATTATATTCATTTTCATTTTGAAAAATAGAATGATGATATGATGACATTGTTTTGAATATATTTTGTAACATAAAATATGTATAGGGTAGCAAAATATGTACATATATGGATAAACATATGAAGGGTAATCATAAAATGATCTTGTTTTAATTTTTTTTAATAATTTAATTAAAAAATAATATTGTAAATACACTAGTAATTTAATTGGATTCACTTTGGCACTTTTATTTTTAATATATGATTTTCCAAAGGAGAATCAAATTTCCCCAGTTCCAAATTCTTATTAAATAAAAGTGTACCATAGGTAAAAATACCGATTTGTTTTCATCAATTTATCGAATGGCAGCACTGTGCAGAAATGTCAAAGTGGCGGCTCTCGGCGCCGACTGTGTATGGCTATGAATTGTGAACCGCAAATTGTGAATTGAGAATCGGGAATTGGGAACTGTGAACTGCGATGGCGAACCACTACGACGTACCCTCTTGGTAATTCAGATTTGACTCCGTTATGAGCTCGACTTCCGTTCAGAATCTCTGGTCTTGATTCATAACTTACACACAATTCTAACCTCCAAACTGATAAATACTGCTGTATTCACCGATATATTGCTTTATTGCCTTACAAATTACTCTAATTCAGTTCATCAAAGTATATAAATGTAATTTGTGTTATTTACTAAGTATTTTCAATACGGTTATTTTGTTGTGTGATATGAATTGTACAGTTCCGTTTTTACTAGTTACTTACTTACGTTATCTGTTGGTATCATAGGGTTCGAGTTTATGAGGGAAAAAGCGTTTAGCTTCGGTTGAGTTGTTAAACTTACGATCGAAAGATTGAGCTTTCAATTAGTACCAATATCTTGATAACAATATTACATATTCTTTTAGAATTTTAAGTGCTGGTCTTTCATTCGTAGTTTAATTATAAGTTAGCAAATACTGTCTATGTCAGTTGTCACAATCTACATGTAAAGAGAAAACATTTGGCTGTGATTGAGTAATTTATTCAATGACCGAAAGACTTAAGGCAGGTTTTTCAATCAGCAGTTAGCAGTTTAATCACCAGTTATAATCATTGAAATTCTATAACTGATGGTTAATCGTCGTTCCAATATTGTAAGATCAACATATGAAGTAAAAAATGAATTAATATAAACTACACTTTACTATCTTCTATATTAAAATGAAAACTAATTCAATTCTCTGAACAATTTTTATTCCACATAGAAATTCATTACAATATTTCATAAAAAGCGACCTAAAATGAAATATAAACTCATTTTTTTTCATTTTACTGACATGATATTATCATAATTACGTTCCTACTCAAATATTCTTAAAGCTAAATAATATTTGAATATCTCAATTGGTTCATTCAGTGACCAACATATTTGACAACAAGGCGTTTATACTGTAATATTATTGAAATGTTGCAGGGCCGGAAAACCACCGACAGGGCTTCATCTTGATGTACTCAAAGAAGACAAACTTATTCAAAAACTGATGCTGGACGAGAAAAAATGCTATCTCTTTGGTCGCAATCCTCAAATGAACGACTTCTGCATCGACCACGCAAGTTGCTCCAGAGTGCATGCCGCCTTCGTATATCACAAACACCTCAACAGAGCGTATCTCGTTGATCTCGGCAGCAGTGAGTATATCACACTGAATCTTTTCTTTCCTCTTGTACAATTTATTAAAGGTTATTATGAATTTCAGCACATGGAACATTTATCGGTCAGATGCAGCTGGAGCCAAATAAGCCAACTCAACTGCCAATCGATTCTACATTTCACTTTGGTGCCTCCACAAGATACTATGTTATTAGGTGAATTTTTCAACTAATTATTTAATTGTGAAGATTTTTATCTTTTTTACTGACTATTTGCTCAATTTGATTATAGAGAAAGACCAACCGGTAACGTTAGAGGAATCATGGAAGATATACCGGCAACTGATGCAGAAGGTGCACTTTTAGGATTGCCCGAAACACAAACAGAATTAGATGTTCGTTTATATTTTTATTTTATTTTATTGTTTTACAAATTTATTGAGTTTATTTATAAGATTTGGTTTTTCAGAATTTAACAGAGTTTAATACAGCTCACAATCGACGAATATCCATGTTAGGGATATCGACAGAAGATCCTTCTGATATGAAGGTTATTATTGTACATAAAACAAAATATGATTATTTGTGAATTGTATTTTTATCACTGAATATTGATTCAGGGATCCGGTGGTGTTTCGCGTTCAAGTACCAACACTTCGTCTAACCAAGCTGGACGTAAACAAAAACGTGAAGTGTCTTTCAACGAAGATGTTGATATAATAAATCCTGAAGATGTTGATCCGACTGTTGGAAGGTTCAGAAATTTAGTAAAAACAACCATTGTACCGACGGCAGGACATTTGACTTCAAAGCGCCTCAAATTAAGCACTGGAGAAGATTGTATGTATTTATTAAATAATATTGCATCATTTTAAGCTTAATAATTCCTATAACAGTTCAAATAAGACAAAAAAAAGACCAAGTTCTTAGTAGGTATTTTAACAAAAGTGAAAGTATATTCATTTATTTATCAATATTAATAATTTCTTTCAACAGCTCATTTATCAGTACGTTTGCGAGACTACACAAAACATCTTCATCCATCAGTGCCTTCATTATATCATGAACTTCCTGCTCCTCATGGATCAGGTCCTGCACTTGCAGGAGGATTGATGCTCACCAACAGCATGGCTCTATTAGGAACGAGGTTCTTTATCATTTTACAAATTTACTAAAATATCTTGATTTCATAAAATTTCGATTATTTAATTTATATTAATTAACTTATTATTATATATTTTAGACTGGGCATGTCGTTACCGAATCCAGCTCCAGACGTTGACTTATACGAAGATATGGAGTTGTGCGAAAGCAATAACGCAGCTAGCAACACTAGTGCTAACAACAGTAACAAATCTGCTGAAAATAACGCAGAAGTTGTGCAAGGTCCTTCTAACGAGCCCAAAAAGAAAAAATACGCGAAAGAAGCTTGGCCGGGAAGAAAACCCTCTTTGTTGCCCAGCGTTTAATTTCGTTTCAATGATACTGAGATCATTATAAATTTATTTATTTTACCAGGACTTTGAATTTTATTTCATTTTTAAATGTGTGATAAAACAATAATAATATGGAAGAAAATACAAGTTTTTCATATTTGTATTTCAGTTTAGAAATTTGTAATTTTATTTTTCATATCATATATGTGTAACGAATACACAAACGATTGCAATATCATATTTTTTTCCATTTAAATTGTAAATAAATACTTTTAATATAATCATCGTTTTTTTTCTGTATTTTCATTATGTACCTACCTACTTGTACATACAGATTATTTTTTATCATTAAGGGAATTGACTTTATATTATTGAAATCTAACTATATAATAGCGCTATTCTGTGTGTGCCCGTGTATTGTTTTAAAACTGTGTTGATATATTCAATGGATTGATTGCTAGTTATATAAATCATTGAAAAATATATTTTACAAATCTGTAGAGGAGTCTAGAGAGACTTGATCCCACTCTTTTGTTTTCTGCCTCTTACTCCGTTTTGGAAAATATAATTTTGAAAAAAAAACTAAACAGGCCGAAGAGAAGAGAATCAAATCTACCTATTATCTCCTACCTAAAATATTTCAGAAATAGTGAAAAATTTCGCCGTTTTGGCCAAATTCCAATCTGACGTTTAAAACGTCAAAATCTCATTTTGTAAACAATCAGTGTAACTGAAAGTGTGATCTTATATTCCGCTAATTTGTTCCAATCTGTCAATGGAGTCTCCACAGAACTTTGAAGATTGCATAAAAGATGGCAAAAACAAATATTCAGTCACCTGTAAATATTGTCCTTCGAAAATGTTGAGTCCTTCAGCTGCAATACACATAGTGGATGAGGTTATACATCTTTTATAAAAACCCTAAAAGCTTAGGGATATCGATGATAAATTTAAATCGCTGGAATTGATTTTTTATTTAAATTTCATATAAGATCTCAATTCTAGTGTTTTAAATAAATCATACTTAAGAACCTAATTTCGGTGATTTAATTTATCATTTATACCCTTTAGCTTCTAGAATTTTCGTTTAGTTACAGTCAAATTGTGACAGTAGTGAAATTATAATCTCGCTGATGTTTCAATGATTTCACACATTACAATTTCTTCTAGGAAATTATTGAACAAAGTTGAATATCATGTATTAAGAATTCAGTATATAGGATAAAATAAAAATTCGGTCAAATTAAGATGCATTAGAGAATTATTAATGCTTTATTTTTTTATTAAGTTAGACTTATGTCAAGTGGAGATGTGGGCCAGGTAGAAAATGTGATTTCCTCTATACATCACTAGTTAAGTCATAGTTAAAGAAAAAAAAAAACTGAAAATTACGATTTCTTTTTTAACTATGTATCCAAAATATATTGAATTGTCATCATTAGCATGACACTCAACCTGGCCTAATTTGATTTAAATGTAAACAATCCAATTTGATAATAAAGAGGATAAAAATATTACCTAATCTAACTCGTTTAATATTGTCTATTGTGTCAGTAATACAATTATTCTAACTGTTTGAATAACTATGAAGTATATTTATACAATGACCTAAACTATCACACATTGAAGTACATTCAAACTTATTTAATAAAGTAAATACAACAATTAATAGTATAATCCATTTTACATACTAACACTGACCTATTCGCTAATAATGATGACATTTATGCAATTTAATTCCAAATTGTTCAGTGATTTAACTTATTTTGTGAACAGCACCCTCTTCCACTGATGACCCAGAAAAAGGACGAGGTGACCGTTCAGAATGGAGAACATCTCAACGACTATTGGCTTGTTGAGGACATGTTCATCTTCGAAAATATAGGTTTCACTCATACTGTTGATGATATAAAATACTTGAGCTGCGCAGACTGTGAACGTGGACCGGTCGGATATCATTTGATATCAACTAAAAAAAGTTATTTAGCTCTGGCTAGAGTGAAAAATCATGAATGATTTTTATCATAGATTGTAAATATTTTCAGTGCATGTTTTTTTATACAGGTTTTGTATTTCATGTTAAATATTTAAAATTTTTAGATAAATGTGTTACTATTATAAATAGCACAGATAACTAGTTTATAATTGCTTTCTAAAACATTACTAGTATCAAGCAATCAATTTTCTTTATCTAAGTGATTGTTTTAATGAAATTTTGAAATATTAAACTCGAATTGGAAAACCTACTTATTTTATAATTTATTTTGTATATTAAAAGTGTATTTTAATTGATAAGTTTTTTTATTCAAATTTTTTTTCTTTCACATATAAATATATAAAATATCTATAATAATTTATGACATAAAATAAAAATATTTACTGGCAGTGTTGACTACAAAAATATTTTGTAAGTTATATACAATTTTAGTTTCAATATTGCAAAATATACACACAATTGGAATTTTACACTTTTGAATAAAATTTTGATGAGTAACTTGAGCATTTAGATATTTGTGATTATTTGAGTATTATTTCTTCACAAAAAAAATAATAATGATATTAATATTCTACTAATATGGAATAGTTTTATATATATATATTTCGAGTCATACATATTATTAGTCTATTTCATTGCCATTGTGTATTAAATAAATTATTACTTCATCAAAATCAACATTTCTATTTTTCATATAAAAATTAACTATTTACACTAAAAAAAAGTGATTCGTAGCCCCCTTTAAACATTCAATTTTCAAAAATGGAATCGGCTCCTGCGAAACTGGTGGTATTGGAATGAAATTCACACACTGCAAAGGAAGGCAGTCTTTTTAGATAAATTAAGCGATCTAATTATGTTGATCACATGTGATTCTTGCAATGTGCATGACGCTGTAGCTTCAACCACATGCAACCGGCACTGATAGAACTGACCACCATTACTAGCAAAACGAATGCTGCTCCCCATAAGAATCCCGACTGGGACAAACAAATTCCTAAAGGCTCATTAAACGCTAACTCCTCCGGAAAGATGACTCTCAGTGCTTTTCCTATTTTGATAGGATCAGCCAGGGTTTCGTTGCCACCAAAGTAAGCGTCTCTCCTGCGTCTTCTGCCAGGTTCTACTTTCTGGTTGGGATCTGGACACATCTCGCAGTTCACTTTGCACAGCTCAACATTGCATTCTAATGTAAGATCCATGACGTCTGGGAATTTGAATGCGTTAAAGAAGGCGTATGCCAATAAGCTCGCACCGGTGTTTCCTGTGTTCCTAGTCTTTTGGAAGGCTCCAAATATTTTAGGTTTCAATACACATCCGTTCTCATCTGTGAGGGAGATCACATTGGTTGAAGTGGAATCTCTGGCCTTGCAGTCTCTCACTTGAACGTCGAAGCCTGGGTCCCCTGTTATGGAAACTACCAACGTCATCGTTTCTCCGATCTTCACCAGTCCGTTGGCAGGTTGAGCGAATGGACCTCGTCCCATTTGAATGTCTAAGCTGGCCATGGCAGTGTCTCCGCTGAATGTGACAACTTCTTGATTCAACATTCCGACGCTGAGTGCGATGCTCAACTGTTTATTGAGATTTCCTTCCCACAGACAACGTACGCTTCTGATACTATCCCACACTTCTTGATAGCCTTCTTCATTTTGAAGCACCAGAACGTTCTCCAAATAAGACTGTCCTTGGGTTTCGAAACCGTTGATGAAGTCGGTGCCGCATGAATTGAGGCTCACGGTGAATTTGTACGTAGTTCTGCCGGAGTTTGCTTGGACATAGTGGCATTTGGGATCTGAATGGTAGCCCTTAGAGTAAATGAGTCCGTTGTACACTTTGTTGAATTCGATGTTGATGGTCATCATGTCTTTGGCGCATTCCACGTCTATGGCATGAATGTGTGGCGGATGATTATCGTCATCGTCTCCAGAAGCTGTCGGCGGTCTAATAGTCGTCGGAGACGGTCTGTAGCCACCTGTAGTGGTTTGATATCCAGGATTCTGAGAAGAAGGATATCCGGGTGGAGGATTTGTGGGTATAGATTGGTAAGTCGGTTGATATCCAGGACTGCTCGGACGGAACGATGTTTGAGGCGTACCAGAAGTGTATCCAGTTTCATAACTAGGAGTCTGAGGCTTGGAAGTGGAAGGCCTGTACGGACGAGGCGTTGAAGCATCAGGTTCGTAAGACGGAGAACTGGAGACTGGACGTTTATTGGTGGTTCCGCTCTCGAAACTGGGCTCAGGACTTATGAAAGGTGGTGAAGGAGTGGATCCAGTATTGGGATATCCAGATTGACTGTAGTCTGGATATCCAGAGCTGCCAGACGGAGAGTACGGAGCATTGCTAGTGGGGAAAGGCGAATTGTTGGACGTCGTCGGGAAAGAAGAACCACCTGTCGGTTGGTACGGAGAATTGGAAGATGGCTCGTATGATGATGGTCTGTAAGGTCTGGAAGTCGACGATGGTGGTTGGAATGGACGAGGCCTTTCTGCATTCTGACCAGCCGGAGGTAGGTAAGCGAGAGAACCTTGGCGGGCTGAAAACGTAAATTTATTATAATATGATTTTTATTTTTATGCCTAAATAATCATTTCGGGCATACTTTTGCGGTTGTTCTGTTTGTAAACGCCCTGCAACCATTGCAATATGTTCTGCACCATTTCTTCGGCATTAGCCTGTCTCACTTGACGAGTGTATTCTTAAAATAATATAAAATGTAAATTAAAAAGAATTATATTATATTGATATGATTTATCATATTTACCATCGTCTTCTTTGTCGCAATTGACTGAAGACAGAACAAATAACAGCCACAAGATACTGGGAAATATTAGATATTTCTTCATTTCTGAAACATAATTTACAAATTTTAAAATCGAATTGTGTATATATTTAACTTATTTCCAATCGATATTCGCAAGACTTGACCTTAAAGTATTCAAAAAACCAACAAACGCTCAATAGATAAAAAAAAGTCACACAATTTTCACGAAAATTAGACACGGCCTATCGATATCGCGTACACGTCACGAATTTACTTTATTTACGACATTTTTACATTATTGTAATCATTTAGTTGTAAATTTGTCATTTTCGCTCAATTTTGGGAACGACCTCGTCTCGAATGATGACCTGGAACATCCACATGTGACAATTGTCGAATTCGCCACGTGCCACATATTGTACAACGTACCATCATCGTTTCGAAATGAGTTTTGTAGTTTCGTTCGATTCGAACGATTCTTTTTTCGAAACGCGTGAAGATTTTTTCGGATTTGTGCATTTTTCGGTTTTTATAATTCGTCGCTTAGCGTCGTTTTTTTTTTGAATTGAAAATATTTCGTATTGTTGGAAAATTTGCATTTGTTCTTTCGACTTTTCATTTGCATTTCTTCTGAAAACTTTCGCTTCATTGTCGTCTCTAATACTGTTTTTCTTCAAAGGTAATTATAGTATGTGCAATTTAAACTAATATATGTGTATTTAATTGTATATTTATGATTTATGATGGACTCTTTGACCGCATATCCTAATACATATTGGGACTTATTTAATTAGTTTATTTTATTAATTTATTTAGTGTTAAGTTCAAAAAGTCTCGAACAACACCTAGTCACAGAAGCTTTGAATGAATAAAGTGAATCATTTTATTATAATAAAATATTATTAAGTTAAACTGTATAGGTATAGAAGAAGTTTTTTTGTCAACCGTGACAGACAAATCTATTTTGTTATTTCGTTCAGCTTCATTAAGGCATTTTTTTTCTGCACAGATCGAAATACGACACGAAGAACCTCACAATGAAAAAAATACTCTAAACGAAGATGTTACACCGATTCGCCGATTAGCCATCGATACATTCGTAGAATTTCGCAATTGGAAAATTGCGCAATTCTCTCTTCAAGAGCGTTATGCTTATTTGTATATATATTTTTTTTCAATTTCTTTCGACCACTCGAGCAATTGCCGTTTATTCAATTCGGTACTTATTAAGAGGCTGTGGAGAAAGGCGATTTATTATGTATAAGATAATGCGTGGAAGATCTCCGAAAAAAAAGGATATTAAACGTCGACTTTCGAACGAAGACGTTGCGTGCGATGCGCGTTTTTGTCGCACTTTCGTAGATAAATTGATGCTGAATTGTGTTAATATTGGTTTGAAATAAAGTCTTGATGCCGATGTATAATTTTTGGTAAAAAAAACCGACTGGCTGCTGTTGATTGAGTTGAATTTATCATGTTTGAATGCGGCCTATTTGAGTGCGTTCGTCGTATTGATTGTATTAGTTTGTACTTTATCAAGATAATCAAATTTAACATGCGTATATATATGTATGTAAGATTATTTTTTAAATTGATTTTGTTTTATTATCGAAATAAATTAAATTGTTAAACAATTGTAATGTTAAATAAATTTTTCCAAATATGCGAACAATAATTTATTAAATTCAGTTTCAAATATGCATAAAATATGAACAGACAAACGTTATTTTCAATTTTACAGTTCAATGCCTTCAAGCAATAGTAGGCTTGAGACTTGAAAGTCACATTGTGTACAATGTGTTTTTAATTAGTTTACGAATAGTCGCGAACCTACTGTTACTTAACAGTAAGTAAATAGACATATAAACCATACATAGCAATGCTATATCATTACAGCTACATATGAAGTAGTTGCGAATGTCGAAAAAAATAGGCAGCACGAAAGTTTGAGAACCGCTCGCGGACCATGAAGTGATGTATAATACTTAAATGAAGAACGATCTTCAATCTCATAATAGGAGAAGGCTTTAATTATGTCAGATTACGTTTTGTCTGTTATGCTCTCGTGCGAAAGTTCACGACACCTTCCACAATGGGCCACAGACGAAATCGAGAGTTCGAATCGAAACCGAAAGTACCATTCGTGTCGGAAATTCAATAGATCGCCAAAAAAAAAACGTATTTGAATTTGAATAATTGTACAATTATGCATGGAGAGTTGAATCGACGATCGAGCGCGAAAATTACTATTCATTCGTTATTGGTTTTGTTTTAATTCATCTGATTGATATTTTTCTCAATTGTTTTGACGATTAGAGAGTTTGATTCGAAATCATTCTAAATTTGTATAGTTTTCGAATATTTAGGGTCAATCTTTTCATTAAATTGGTTGACTAACCATAGAGTTACAGTCAGTCCTTCAACTACGAACTGTTAAAAATCCGTCTCTGTTCTGCGAATATTTTGACAGTTCGAATAATAAGTAAGAGGATTGATAATTTATAGAAAAAATCTAAATGTGGGCGATTATTATTGGAAAGTTCAACGGACGGTTAAGAGTAAAACCCAAATGTAGTATTTTTTTAAATCATTTTATTGTTGTGTTTATTTATCATCACATAAGCGAAATATAATACACCCAACTCTTGCTTTACACGGATTTTTTTACACGGTTTCAAAATAACACGGTTTGAAAAAATGAAAAAATATTTTTTTACACGATTTATTTGGTTGAACACGGTTTGTTTGAACTATATAATGAATATTGCGAAATAAAAAATGTCACTTTTTTACACGGTTTTTTTTACATGATTTTTGCTGGTCCCTATCCACCGTGTAAAACGAGAGTTGGGTATTTTAAATTGATATAATATCTTATGTGAGCTTGTGTGTAATACACGTATGATTTTATGAATGATCGTATTTCTAATCAAATGCAATATTTTCATCGAAAAATGTTTTCATTAAAATAATAGTTTTTCGTTCGTTTTCAGGTCCAGGAAATATTATAATTTGTAAAGCGTTTGGTAATCTTTTCCAAAATAAGACGACTCCAATTAAAATAATATGTTGTGAAATTTAATTTCAATGGTATTATTAAACTTTAACTGGGAAAATATTAAAACAGTGAAATCTTAAACAGTCATAGCTTCGAATACGATTTTATCGCGTAGCTCGTACCGTTTTAAAATCAAAACTCGAGACAATTCGCGTGCAATTAATCGATTTAGATCGTTGCATTATTAACCTTTAAGCCAATCGTGTCAATAATAATCGAACCGATATCGAGCGAAATACTTTCAAATCGAACCCAAATGCCACACGAAAAAAAAACACTTTCACATGCATAATACTTCGTAACGCACAATCGTGCTATGGCGAATCACAAAACGACTTTTACGTGACTTATTTTTACCACACATATCTATACACAGTTTATTGTATAAAACACAAACTGACCATCATCCTCGGCGTCAAAGATCATCGTCGATCACCATCGACAACGATTCCGGTGAAAGTTCGAAAGATCGCTGTCGGATAATGCAACTCGAAAATGAAAAAAACGCGGTAAAAAGTCCGTCGCAAAACCGTATTGGAAACGCATATCGAGATGGAGTGGTGAAAAAGAGTCATCTTCAACTGTTGTGTAACGTTCCCGACTTCTCTACTTCTCCTCAGGCCTCGTTCGCACGCAATTGTGAGTTTCCTATCCAATTGTTTATGGCTTATTCGGTTAACAAGACACTTGACCTAACATAACATAATTCGGAACGTAATCTAACCCAAACGTAATAAAACATCCTATCCTAAAATTAAATCCTGAAATCTAACTGACGCCATCAAGTGTTGTTCTAATTGGTTAAACTACATATAAGTATTTTTGGCATTATTCTGTCTCACGCACTCTCTTATCTATCTATCCTTCTCTATATTACTTTGACAATAGTGAGGAATGGATATAGAATAGAGTGCGAATAAAAAAATGTGTGAACGTGGCCTATGAGTGCGAAGGTTCTTGGAAATGACCGCAATTTGGTTCTATGGTGGAAAATTAAGTTCATCGTTTACGTTTTGAAATATTTTTTTCATGTTCTTTTGATGCAATTGAAGGTTTTTACAAGAAGAGTTTTCTAGAAGGTTTTTGATGATTTGAAAGGAAATTTTATAATTTAACTACATACTCGTATGTATAGAATGTAATATAATAGTAATGATGGTTTATATGAATTTATTTTATTTGAAATATTCAACGATATACATAAATCGATGACATAACTTAATATTTACACCAATCATTTTGTCATGTTTTTTATAATCTTTTCAAATCTATTATATCATAAATTATGCATTTCCTTTAACGATGAAGTAACTCCTTCACCCTCAGACTTTCTCGATGCAATCACCGCTTCATTAAATTTCAATTACATCTTCAACTTTTTTCACGTTTAAAACATAATCATTATTCTCAACGGCTTTCCATCAATAAAAATATTGATGATGCAGTCGAATTATTTTATAATTTTAATTTATCTTTACGTTTAATTTGATTATTTTATAACAAACTATTTTCTCTACAAAACAATCGACAATCCACAAGAACATTAAGAGCAGGGTCGCGACTTCCACAAACAACCATAATCGTTTTTGTTCTATGTCGTAATCTCTCATATTTTTTTCCTTATGCATTTTGCACTTTCACCTGAAGATTTTTGAGATTTGACACCCAAAAGCACCGGAACACAATACTAATTATCTATGGATTCAATATATGCACAAACGTACATATGTAGATGCGATAAAATTTTGATATACTGAAGAAAATCTTGCCTTATAAAAAGTTCTAATAGATATTATTTAAACAATTACATTGTATCTAGAAGGTATTTCAATCTTTATTTAGCTATTTAACCATGATTAAACATTTTTCTCGTAGATAATTTGATAGCTTTTACTGATGATTTATTATTAACAGGCAATTTTAATAACGATCTTAAATATATTCTTAAATAAATGTGAATACATTCGTTACAATTTCATAATTTCACTTGTGAAATTTCATTGAGATCATTTTCAATTATGAATCCATCAATAAAATTTTATTTTTGATAGTCGTTCTGTTAATTACACAGATTGAAAATTCAAATAAATGGAATTTATCTACATATGATATTTTATTTTTGAAAATCATCGTTTTATATGGTAAAAAAATGTTTCAAGTTGAAATGGAAGTAAAAGACAAATTCTTACACATTCATTACATTCGTATTCATTAACTTAAATAGCGAAATTACGATTTCAGTGATAATTTTGCTATAATACATAAAATATATGGACAAATATTAATAAGAGCATGGTGCATGTAACAGACGGAATGATGAGTTTCTTTTAGTAATTTAATATAAACATAGATCTAAATTTTTCACACTCGAAACAGATTCATATCAACTTCATATTAAAAAAATGTATATAAGGACAAAAACGTAATTTGAGGTTGAAAATCTTCGGATAACTCAAACTCTGCCTCATTATTATAAGAAAGTACATACACATAATAAACGTCGAGAACAATACGTAAACGTGTCGCTTTTCGCCAACGATAAAGATTGTAATTTTCGATATTAAACATCTCACACACAATATTTTCGTACACGAGACGAATCTCGAGGAAGTCGAACCGTTGGGCAACACTAGGAACCGCTCTCGGGTCGTTATTGTTGTTGGGCTTTTTTCGAATTTCCCGCCAATTCGAATTCGAGCGTGAGACTTCAACGCGTTCGAACATACACGCAAACCTGCGAATTTGAATGTTGAATAATGTGCGATTTCATTATCGAGAATCTCGATGTATTCCAATATAATATGTATTGTGTCGATTAGTGTATATCTACTATTGATTTTAATTCTGATAAAAAAGAATGACCTTGAGAAATGTTCGATTTTTTTTTTCGTAAAATTTGTACTAAATGGTTTTATTGTTTCTTATATAATTTAACGAATGATTAAGTACGGTTTTTGATATTGTATTTTGGCGCCAACATTTTGAATGATTTTTATGAAAAAATTTAACAGACCGAAAACATTGCTCGGAAGATATTATTATGCAACAGTTGTCGAAGTTATGAAAATAATTATTTATTTTAAATTTATACTCTCCAAGAATCAATTCAATGCATTAAAAATAAGGCTTATCAAATTTAATATTAATTTTATATCCTCCGACAATAATCTCTTCCGAATTTTTTTGTGAAAATCATTCCAAATCTTGATGTCACGTTTAATGTAAATACACTTGATCATTCTTAAAATTATAAAAGAACGTTAAAAAGAGAATTAAACGAAAAAATGCAAAAATTACAAATTTATCAATTGTTGATACTTATAAAACAAAAGTACAGGTATATATATCTATAGCTAATTATTTAAAATTGTTAAATCTCTCAAAATGAATTAAACATCACACTAATATTATCATAAAAAAATCGTACTTTAATCCAATGTTCCATTCATACAATGCAACAAGTTTTCATAATCTAATTATCTCGGAAAATTCGGAATAATGCAAAGGTCGCGAAATTGAGCAATTCGCGCATTAAGGCGATTTCAAAATCCGCGAAATATTCGCATCCGAAATTTCAATGTTTTATAAAAATGCCGCCAAAGCGCAAAAACAAAATGCGAAAAATCGTCGAAAAAAAGTCGCGTAATCGCGACGATTGTGAATCGCAAACACGCGACTGCCAGTTACCGAACAGTTTCTCACAATAGCGAAATATTATATATGTACGTATTTTTCATTTCCGATTTGAGTGTGTTTCTGTTTTTTTTTGGATTTTCGATTTGCATAACAGTGTTGGTTTTGCCGCGTGTCGTGACTGCTCTCGTGACAATGTCGAATATTTTTGAAAAATTTTCGAAAAATTGCTTATTTCGCGCGACTAGAAAGCGTGTGCAATTTTGCATAATTGCATTGTTTTTTTTTTCAAAAAATTTTTTTGAGAAGTTTCACAATGTGCGATTTTCGAATCGAGCGATTGATTCGCGATGTTTAAATAAATATCGAAAAAATATTATATGTTCTTATTTGTCAGTATGTTTTTTCTAGTGCGGGGTTTACATTGTGCATGAACATTGCAGTTGCACATGGAATATGCAAACATTTGTCAATGCAGCCAACATTACATGCGCATTGAACTAGAACTGAATATGAATATTGAATAATTACGTTGGCTGCATTGATAAATGTTCATGAATCTGCAATGGTTAATACACAAAATAAACCCCACATCAAATTATATTTTTTTAAATTACATTGGAAAATAAGTTCTGAAAATTAATCAGAGAGAAAAAAGTATTTACATAGGCATAATTTAGATTAAGTGTTTATTAATCAAGCCAAAATTTAAGCCCTTTTAGAAAATAAGTTCTTGTACGTTTTTCACGTGTATCAACGAATCATCAACAGCCTTGATTATATATTAATAAATTAACAAAACGTCAGTAAAAATAATATTGCAAACCAAACAAAAGTCTTTTGAAACATCCTAAAATAAAGCACCACTTTAGAACAAAATATGTTCTAAGCACACGAGAAACAAATGACCATTAAACAACCATAACGTTAAATATAATAGCAGAACGATAAACATGCGTATCTTGGATCTAAGCGAAAGTGATTTATCCGATTCTGCTATAGATCCTACGATCGTAGATCCTATGCTTCTGGGATTCCCAAACTTTTTCACGGATCTTCTGGCTTAAATTTTAAGGTAATTGTGTGTAATCCAATTGGTAAAAAAACGTTAAGATTTGGTTTGGTTAGGTTATATTTTTGTATATTTTTTTCGTGTCAGATTGAATTTGGTTAGATTTGGTCGAATGTTTTCCCGAGTATCTAGTACAAGTATATGTTAAGTTTTGAATACAAGTTTTATCTATGTCTAATACATTTTCTTTTATATTTTATCTAGTTATGATAATTTTCAATTCAATATTAATTGATATTCGTGAAAAAATAATAGGTATATGAAAATAGACTATCAAGGTTATAAGACGATAAAATTTGATTTGCCAAGAAAATTCTAAATCTAAAATGGATAAAAATCATCAGACTGCCTATATCTATAAATTGAGACAAATTAAAAAAAAATCTAATGGATATAAATATTCAATGTGGACATGTATACCTATCATCCTTTTATTTTTCAAATTTACTATTGCAATCCGAATTGAAACCTCGTTCGGACTTCAATGATCCCAGTTTCGGAAACTCGGTCTAAATGTACTTCAACACTTTCCTTTAACAACTCTCGTATATCACGAGCGGTATACGAAGGCTTCGACGCTGTACAAGAACTTTCTCTAGGATCGTGTCTGGTACAACATAATACAATTCGATAAACATTGTCTCTGTTGACACCGAGACGAGTGTTTGCACTTCGTTGTGAGAGCGTTTCTCGTTCGTGGTCTAATTTGTGTGTGATTTTTCATCTCGAGATTCTGTGGATTGTCTAATTTATGTGCAAACACTTCCTTGTTAACGTGTTGATTAAATCAAAAACGTGTCCACTATTGTAGCAGTGGTGTAAGTCATAAATCTGTTCTGGTTGCTTGAAAAATTATTGACGGTGTATTGGAAAATCCCTAATTATGAATATATGTATCTAAGATTTAAGCGTGTATTTTCCATAGATGAAATCAACGTTCTTAAGAAATAGATTGAGGTCAAATATACTTAGTTATGTGTTAATTATAAAAGGAAGAAATGATCATTCAAATTTGAAAAAACGGCGATGACTGAAAAAATATTTTTTGTCATTTTTCATGTGTTTCAAATATGGAACAGTGGTGTCTTGAATATGGAACAGTGGGGTTTTAATATGGATGAATCAAAGAGTGGCAAATGTGGAATGCTGAATTTCATTTCAAATTAGGATAATGATCCATATAAAATAGCAAAGCAACTAAATGAGTTTGTAATTTATTTCTGCTCAGGTTGTTTTAAAATAATTCAGTTTATTATAAAACTTAAAAAATATATATGATATTTATTTTTTTGTTATATGTTGTTTTAAAGTTTTAAGTATTTTATTTAATTTGTTTTGTATGTCGATCTGTCCATTTGGAGATATGGTCAGCTTTTTGTTAATATATATATCTAATGCCTAAAAAAAGTCAAATACAAACTGTTATATTACTTCAAACTATATAAATATGATTTATACCGCTTTCATTAAAATATGCACTATATGATCAATTTCGAAAAATTTAAGCACAAATCGATCACTTTTACTAAAAATTAGCCAATTTACATCGTTTTCATACATATTCGCGTGATATTTGAATTGCATAGCAAACGCAATCGAATTAAATTTAAATGCATTTCAAATTATCGAATGTGTTGATCAGAGCTCTTTGTTGAAGTGACAATCATTCGTATAATTAATTGGCAACATCACCACAGCAATAATTCATTTCAAAATCAATTTATATAACTATCGGAAAAAAATAGCGTAACTAAACAAACTCGACAAAAGTATTATAAATAATTCAACAAAACGTTACGCTAATACAATCATTCACAACTATGAGAAAATACACACGATGCAATATTAAAATCATAATAAAACCCCTTTGTCTCCGAATATGAAAAACAAACTATAATATAATATAATCGCATTTTTTTCTCGAGCGTTAAATTTAACATATAAACGAAAACTAGCACTCAAGAAACGAGATCTAATTTAACAATCGCAACATCCGATTTTTCCCATATTGTGAAAACGTCCAGCATCTGTGGTGTTAGGCCTCGTTCACACGCGTATTTTCTCGTTCTGAACGCACTTTATCGTGTTCTGTCTCATCAAATCTATTTCTTTGTACGCTTAGGAATACTCGATTATAATTACAATCAGAAATCAAGATATATATTTAAGATGTGTAAGACATATTAGCTTCGGTAACCCGATGTTGCTCGAGACTCTTTGGACTTCAGGTTGATTGTAAATTATTGTTTAATATTTTTAGGCTGTACACAATATGTGCTTCAACTGGGTTATGAAAAAGCTTTCATGATAACTGTCAAACTATAGTAAAACCGTTCTTTATAAAATGTCAGAAGTAAATTGTGAAAATATAACGATGCTGAAATATTCCTAGACGTTCACACAAAAATCTGGAGAGTTTCATTGCGAAAAGATAGGTTGTTAAAGAATCTATAAACAATTTACAAACAGTTGTGTTTTGTTTGTATATTATAGATGATGATTCTAGAAGCCGATAGATCTATAATATGTAATTGAGTAATTTAAATCACTAGAATTAAGTTCTTAAATAAATTATAAACGCGGTTGATGCTACACAATTTCATATTATTACGATCATTGAGTGTTATTTTTCATTTATCACTTACATTATTCGTCTTCTAGATTTTTCATGTAAGCTACAAATAGCACAAACCAGCTTAGTATACCGAAACAAACGATAAATAAAATACACATGAAATCATTCACCAAAATTAAAAAGCGAGAGCTAAACCTACTGCAAGTGACATTTTTAATCTATCCCTTTCTATTTCACGAAGCGGTATAGACGCAAATATAATACTTGAGACGGAGTACGCTCAGAACAACGTGAGACGGCCTGTGTGAAAGAGGCCTTAAGATGAAAATTTTGCAACGATTCCGAATTGAATGGTCAACCAACGGTCGTTTCGAATTCCGTTCTGGCGGCCATCTTTGTTTTGAAGTCCCACGATAATTTCGATAAAAATCTCCCCTGACTCGATTCGAATAAATTTACTGAGTTGGATGTTGGGAAACCACTGGTTTGTTCGATGAGAGTTTTTTTTTAGTTTTCGCAATATGGAAATTGGGGGGATTAATTGAATTATTTAATTGTTAGTGTTGTTCGGTGTAATTTTTTGATTTAGATTCATAATTGCTCGACTTTTAGAATGTAATATTTCGAATATGAACTAATGAATATACATAATATATAAGCATATGAAGCTACTGATTGTGTTTCTAGTGATTTGAAAATTTTGGTATTTTTTGTTACTGAAAAAAATTATAAAAAAAAAATCGTTACACATTAACTGATTTATATATTTTTTCAAAATCAATTTTATTAAATATCTATCATATGTATATTTTATATTTATATGCGTTTTTTCATTATATGTATAGATTCGTTGATACTTCAAGTAATTATTTTTAATTAATCAATTATCTTTATATAAATTTCATCGTCCAATTTCTCGTTCACACAAATGACACATAGATTGAACTTTGACTGCAATAGACTTTAAAAAACAGCGATATGAAAAATTCTAGTTGGAGAAAGTTCAAAAAAAAATTAACAGTTCTCAATATATAAATGTTAACATTATTATTATAGTTTTTATATGATAATTCGAAGCGAAAACTATAATAAAACTTCAAAATATACTCGCTCATAACGCATATTAAAAAAATATAATAATAATAGAACGATTGAGATATTGATTTTAAAATATTTGACTTTCGAAAAATCATAATAACTTTACAAATATATTTTTTCGGGACCTTATCAGTTTTAATGTATTGTAAAAAGTTAGAAAGCGCTGCATTTTTTAGACATTAACACAAAACTTTTTCAGTGAACGTGATGCAAATTTCATTTTTGAACAAAACATCATATTTTTGAAACAACGCATAATTTTCAAATATTCAAATTGGAAAAGTTACAAGTTTCAAATTTGAAATACCCGAAAATTACAGAAAAAACGAGTAACCTAATTGTTTTTTTTTTCAGATCACATTTTTATGAACTATCATAAAATATTTCAAATTTAGAAAATATTGCGGAATCTAAAAAAAATTTTTCAATGTGATGTCATTATTTTGATTGCAATTTTGACAAAATTGAATTGAAAACGTTAAATTAAAAGAACTAAAATTCTACGAAATTGTAATAATTGAAAAAAACAGCCCTAATTACCTCGAAGTTAAAGAAGTTAGACATAAACCGTTATTATAATTAAGTCAAGAAAGATCCTTGATTTCTATAATTTGAACTTTTGAATTTCATATGCACATGAGAAAAGCTCAATTCGGATATGAGAAAGTTGCATCTTCTGAACTGCACTCGGTTAAAATTGCAATCGCAAATTTGCTATGCGAGTTTCAAATTTCCCACGCTTTTCTCCTTATTTGGTCCTTTGACTTTCGTCTTTGGTGACTTTCGTTGCAGTGAAATTAGAATCAAATGTCGTTTTAATGACCACTGGAGAACCGTTCGTTTTACGTTATAAGTACACAAGTAACGAAAGTGAAAATTGCTATTACGAAACTATTTTTTTTTTTTATAAAATATTACGTGAATATTTTATACATTTTTGTTTGAAAATTGTGTAATTTCATACAATAATATTTGCAAAATTTAATATATTGGTTATGTTATGTATGACACAAGTCATTTTAATTTTACGAGAATGTTTTGAAAATGCTAAGAATTTCTGATTTTTTTTTTCGAAAAATTAGTTTAAGTTAAGTAAGTTTTTTAAGTTTAAATTATATCGAATAACTTCATCGAATTACTTTTAAAATACAGCAGAATCTTTATTTATCAATGAAATCAATATAACATCTGATTTAAATTCAAAAACAATATAAATAAGTATAAAAGAGTTCATTTGAAAGTTTTCATTTTTTTTCTAGTTTGAAATGAAAATTGATACACATAAATACTTTTTTATATAAAAAAATTGAGTTAAACATAAAAACTGATCAATCACAATTTTTAATTGATCGACAAAATATTTTCCAACTACCCGCTTAAAGACCAATATTTCAAAATTGGTTAAACTAACTCAACAATAGTTTAACTTTTTTTCTTATAGATTATTCAATTTGTATCTCAACACATCGCAAACAGACGTCAATACTAATCAAAATACACTAATTAAAAATGTAATACGAAAAAAAAAACTCACCCGAAACACTCAACACACACCTTCACAATACGAATACGAATACGATTCCGAGCTCGAAACGCACCAAAAATACAGCAAAATAATACAATACAATCGGATCTGATTCGAAAAAAAAACTGTCAAGTTTGAGAACCACTGTGTCGCGCGAAGTACGAACAAGCAATGGAGCGTGGCGCTTCCCATGCGCGGCATATATACGCGCTCGCCCCACCGCTCAGCGATTGCCAAATGCCGTCGTCGTTATCGAACCAAGAAGCTTTTGTGGTGATCCACGACGATCTAGAGGATCTATGGATCTCGTGGATCTTCGATTCGTCCCCGTGCGACGAGTGGGAGCCGAGGAATCCGGGTTCAAAGTCGGGAGTATGCTTTTGTTTTTGGGATGATTTTGTATGAATGTTACGGTCGAAATTATTAGATACGTCGGTGTATACTTTGTCTAGTTAAAGCTTGCATTATGCATCGCCTATAATATGTCGGTTTTATTATTATGCGTCGGTTTTTTTCATGCACATTTTTAATTTCGATTTATTTTTTTCATATTTTTCTATTATATCATTACAGGACTCGATTCCGTTATCTAAATGAAATACATTTGATGCTCAAAATAGCAAAAATATGTCTATTTATTATATAATACATATATTATTGGACGTTTCTTTAGGAATTTTAGTCTTTAGTTACTACAGAAAAATTCTGTCAAGTGATCTGAAAAGATATTTTAATGATCGTGATTAAAATGCATATAGCCTTGTAATAATTAAATAATCTGCTTTGACTACACAATGTAAACATTTACGCATTTTATCAATTTCAAATGAATTTCAGTTGGAGGAATAGATTATGAGGGGGTACATTTTTTGATCTTGTTAGAAACAGGAATCATAGAAAGGTGATACGATTTCTTGTTAGAATGAAAAACGTACCCCTTCGTAATCCATCCATAGATTTCAATTGGACATCAAATGATACTTAACTATTATAAGTCTAATAATTTTGTACTTTGTTTCAGTTTTTCATGGAAAATCAAATTTTCTTTACATATAGTCAATTTTTATTTGCAGTTTTTCAATGAATTTAGAATTTAAAATGATAGTTTTATTTTCTTTTGGATCATTATGAGTTTATCAATCCAAAAATCGTTTAAAGATGATTTTTCTACATTTCACCAATTTGAAATTATATTGATTAGTTATTAAATATTATTCTTTATTGATTTTCTTCTTTATTTTATAAATATTTAAAATTAATATAGTTTTTCAAGTCTTGTTTCATATCGATATAAAAATGTTATCGTTGTTTAATTGAGCCATTGTTCATTTTACATTGTGTTTTGGGTTCGTTAACATCAATACGTTTTTGTCGATAAAACTTGTGAACATTATTTAATTATTAAATAAATCGGTATTATAATATAATGTGTTATAAAAAAATGAATAAAAATTACCTGATTGATTTTCTTATGAAACTTGAAGAAAATTTTACATTCGAATCATTATTAACGATATTTATTGCAAAATCACTTGCGAACAATTTGACGACAATTCAAGGATTTTCGTATGTAAATAAAATTTCATGAAAACAAATCAAATGTATCCTTGTGCAGAAATCATAAAATATCTTAACCTTTCAATAAATTTAACTGAAAAGATAAACTGAAAATGCACATAAATAAAAATCGCTTAGACTTCAAAACGAGCGAAAATTTCTTTATTCCGAACGTAAAAATCGTTCACCCTTGAACCACTTATTAATGAACCGAATTCTTTATTATTTATTTTTCATACAAAACATTCAATTAACAATCGTTTCGTGAGAAATTTATATTTTAATAATATAATATGATGTGGAATGGGCCTTCATTCAAGTAAAAGGGTCACAGTTGACGATCGCAACACATTGTACTAACTTTGATTAATTGTTCGCTAATAACTCTGCGCAGAACGAACCGAGTTTTTCCTGAGAAAATGTAGATTTTCGGAAAATTAACGACGCAAAATGAGGAAATTTTTCAAAGAAAAAGAATCTTAAGTATGCAACGGTGTTGTTTAAGTAAAAAAAATGTTAAGAGTTAATAGTTTCGTACATGTGTTTATTGACAATTGAAATGAAGGTCTTATTTTGGAGATGAAATTCACATCAATTGCAGCTTAAAGTGAAGCTTTAATTTTCGAATGTGATTCTATACGAAACAAAATTCAAACATATTAATGAACTGTGACATATTTTCTTCAATTCGATAAAAACCAACAATAGTTAATTTCAAACGTCTTCTGATCAAATTAAACAAATAGGAAGCGCTCTAACGAAACCGCAAAACCGTCATCGTTTAACGCTCGTTTTAAGAACCACAATTTCTCAATCTTTCGCAATCGACGTTAACCTTTTAGCCGCCGTTGCACAAAACCATTATGCACATTCGTCTCGTTTTATGCACTTTCGTGTGCAATCTTTGTCGATGATCGAGATCTTCAAGATACTTCTTCACTGTATTTAACTTCGTCAGATTTTCTTAAAATTCAATAAATTGTAATGTCTCGCATATGTCGGTTATATTTTTCGATTTATAATATTTTGAAAATCTTCTTTTATTTAAAATTTTGAACCAAATATAATTGCACGATTGCTTAATTCGTATAATTTTAAGATAATTTTACGAAATTGTTTTGACCTGTCAAAGTTAAAGTCATTTATCTTATGTGTGTAACATAAGAAAAATATATGGAGACTTGATTCGTCTAAGAAAATTTATCGTTTCTTTTATTTTTGGACTCTAATTCCCTTTTGGAAAGTCTTGAATAAAATGTTAATACACTTGGAATCAAAATGAATTTTCTTGCCACTAATTTTTTGGAATACGATTTTCTAAAATATAATTAGAGGCAAAAAGAAAAAAGGGTGCATCAAGTTTTCCGGATGGATCAAGTCTCCCCACCCTCACATAAGGGTCATTTTTTGTGACATATTTTTTCTCGATTCGGTTTTGGTTCGTTTAGTTTGTTCTTCTAAAAGGTTGTTGATTTTCACTGTGTGCGAAAATTTTGCGGTTTTCTTCGAGGAATCGATAATTAGTTTCTGCTGATTGCTTGTGATGATGTTTAGGTGTTATAAAGTGCATATTGCACTTTATGTAACGAAATATTGTTTTTCGTATTGTTGTATGAAAATTTAATGTTTTATTTTTGATGGTACTCAAAAGTTTCGAAATATTTGTTTAAATCGTAATATAAATAAAAAAAATTGATTAGAAGCATATTCACCTTTGATTTCGACTCATTATTTTGAAAACAAAATAGAATACACTTTTAATTTAAATCATTTTTCATTTACTTATATACTAAATAAATAATAATAATAAATCAAATAATACTTAATACGTAGTCGAACACAAATCATTTAAAATTTAAATACGAGAATAACGCGACTTAGATCATTATCATAATGATCGTTAGATGTAAATAATGATGTTCGATATATTTGCACAATCGATCAAATGAAATCGAATATGAAATTAAGCAATTCGCCTGAATTACTTAATTGGTTCTAGAAAATCGAATTATCCGGATTATACTATATTTAACGAGCCAAACTAGCTCTCGTTTATTGTTTGAAAATCGTGATCTTCCATATTTGTCGAAAGTCCTCTCAAGTACGTCAGCGTTAATTGTTCGAAATATGCACATCCATCATACAATATTATACAAGGACCCTAGAAGTTAAGGGGAATAAGTGACAAATTTAAATCACTGCAGAAATCTTCTCTAAATGTGTCATTATTTTGGAATCTAAAAGGCTGTGAATGACTTAGAAATCTATTAAAATATACCATTGTGAGAATTTAATTAATATCATTAGTATGTATCGACGGATGACTGAATGATTTTCATATTTGTTATTATATAATATATAACTAATAACTTTCGATATAGTTTTGCATTCACACTCTTTGGTCTCTAGGGTTCTCATATATTATATTAAAATATTAATATTTGTCATTCGTATTCGTTGAAAATTCAAATTCGAAGGTTTCGCTCGAGCGATGCACAATATCCTTACAGTAAATAGATTCGAAACGATTTTCCTATAAAGCCAAGGTTGCATTAGAGTCATTAGTCGTTGAATAGGAAAGAAAATTAATTTTTCATTTGCATTTACGAAAGTTGGATGTGTAATTGAACGTGTGAAATGTGAGGTCAAGTTTTTATAGATGTTCATGACAATTTTTAGCAGGAAAATTGAAAGAAAAATCATTAATTATTATCGAAATGCAATTATTTGTCGTATTTGTTTCACTTTTATCGATTATCGACGAATCGAAGTGAATTTAAGTAGGTACCCTTTTATACGATTGATAATATGTATTTAATTGCACATAAAAATGCTTCAAAACGCATTTATTTCATCAATATATGTTTCAGTGAATATTTAAGCGTTATTTTAAGAATATTATAGTTCATGGAGAAGTAATAAATATTTTATATATGTAATTTTATAACAATTATAATTTTCGTTCGATAGTTTTCATAGGGGAAGCGCGTTTTGTCATATTTATGTTCTGTTCGGTGATTGTTTAAAGAAAAAGAATCTTAATAAATATATATATTATATTTTAAATAAAGTTTAAAAATATTTTATTCCAATTTTATAAATCAACACACATACTAAGATCTTTTTTATTTGAATGAATTTATCCAATTAATATCAAAATTTTCTCAACAACAGAGGATTGAAATCGATAATTAATATCGTCAGAAGTCGAGGAAAATTGCTTATTTATATGACGACTGAAAAGGCCTAGGGGTACAAGTGACATTTTTGCAAGAATCGCTTCTATGCACGCTCATATATTTGGTGGCAAAAGGATATAAACGAACATGGAACGTGTGCCTCAATATATCATCAAATCATTCGACCTCCCCCTAACAAATGTAGGTACATACTAAATAATGAGCGCCCTTTTCTCGAAATCACCGCGAAGTCACTTGCACCTCTTGACATTTTTAATCGTCATATAAAAATTATACATTCAATACGACTAACTTTTTTTCTCGTTAAGATGTACAATTTTCATAACTAAAACTTCGGTCAAAAGTCGAAATGCAACCTCAACGCGCGCATTATAAAACTCGACACGTTCACGAGTCAAAATCGACTTTCACACAAATATGACTACCAAAATAACCACGGATACCATCCGACAACTTACCAAATGAGTTAAAAAAAAAACACCAAAATGAAAAGTCACAGAACAAACATTCGAAAAAAAAATACCAAACGTGCGTTTCCCGCGCTCGCAGGGGTCGACCTTGAATGAAAGTAAAAACCGAAGTTCAAAACGGTCAGAGATATTATAATTTCATGTTATAACAATATTTAGTGTTCAACTGTTAATTTTTTCGTACAATGGACGGTTGATGAGGTTCGTGTCTTACGAATAATTGGGAACGTTCGAGTGACGCGTCCTCATCGTGATCGCCATTTTGAAAGTTGTCGATTTTTTTTATCGTTCCGGTCAACAATTAATGTTCCCTTTGATACATTGACGAACTGTCGAAAATCTGCAAGAGTGACGAAAGATAATGACGGATGCGTGCAGTTTTTTTTCTTTTGTCGCTAGTGCAAATTTTCGGAAATTCGTTATTGGAGGTGTGAGTGTAGCTCTATTTACGAACTGCCGATTTTCCGGGCGAATGACGAAATATAAAGATGGACATACACGTGTAATACTGTATCGTGTATTTACGGACGAATTTTTCGGATAAAAGAAAACAAATGAGACAAATAAAAAGCAAAATATAATGTAGAAAATGCATAATTACAACATTCTTTATCTTCTTTATCTTTAGACATTCGCTCGAAATGTTGACAGTTCATTAATATAGGTATGAGCGTTTAATTATTTTAAAGTTAATCGCATATGAATAATTAAAAATTAATGATCATAATATATGTCATTTGTGTATGTTTTCGCAGTGTAGATTCTTCGACGGTTTATTCTTTCACGATGAAACTTTACAGAGTTAGAAGGTTTTTACATAATTAAATTTAACAATCTACATATTTATATCGTTTGATGGTTCACTAAGAGGCCTTTACCGAAGCTGACTCATAGCAAATATTATGCACGACTCACAAACACACCATAATTTAACATATTTCGACAGATATATTTTAATTCGTATGTTTTGTATTTATTATAAATACTATAACAACGGTTAACAATCGTCTTGAAGTCCATAGAGTTTCGAGCAATGCCAAGTCACAGATAAATGTTGTTATATAAATTTGATTTACGAAACGTCACTTATTGTTTTCGGGATTTGTATTTCATGAAAGAAATTCTCAAATTCGAATGTCCGGTTCTGAAAAATGTGATATAAAGTGATCGTCTTTTTTTTATATTTCCGTGTGAATTTTTAAAGTTTTTGCATAATATTATCATTCATAATATTATATTATTTCAACGATTTTCGTTTCGTCATATTGATTTGTAATCATTCAACAAATTTAATTATCTCGAATGAAATGAGGTTGTATAAACAACGAATTCAAATATCGAACTAATAAGTGAACTATTTCTCGTCTCTGTTCCAATAAACTTCTGTTGCTTGTATAGTTTTTGCTATGGCTGGGCTACAAAAAGGCCTCCCTGAGAACTGTCAATTGATAGAAATTCTGTTTGTAAAATTTAAAATGTTATGATGCAGAAACTTTCCTAGACATACAAAAACTCTAGATCGTTTTACTGCTAAGGAGTGTATAAATAAAATCCATGCATTTATTTTTATTTATATGAAGATGTTATTGTTTAAAAATCAAATACGCTTACTTATATCGTTCGATCGATAGAAGTTTAAAAAAAATATGTAAAATGTTTCGACATACATTTTCAATTTCACGAACTTTACTTGATAAAAAATGACCCAAATTAAACACATGAAATATTTAGAAATCTTAGAAAAAATAACACTTGCCCTATAGTTGAATTTACATAAAATTACAGTGTTTTGCGTACGTCGAGATTAATTGAGCAACTATGTAAGAGTTCGTGAGTACGCATAAGTTGAAAAGTTTTTTAATCCTCTTCCTATACAATGATCATTTGTACGATTCAAGTCGAAGACTTTTATATGAACAAATGAGAAAATTATTTAATTTTTTTTCATAATACATGTTATATTAATTAGAAAATCTATTTCGTAAACTGATAAGGTAATAGATTATAGTTTATTTCTATATGCCTTCACCCTTTCTATAATAATGTTGACACTTTTCATCTGGAAAGTCGATATTGAATATTTTCATAGTAGAAAGTTGAATATTCCCTAATTGCATATTGCTTTTAAAGTTTCGATACTCATTGCATTAAATATAATATTTTGAATATTTTTTCGTGTCATTAAAATTCTATTTCATATTATAATCATAAATTTAATTATCGTATTTTATTGGAGATAAATGATGTTGTTATAAAACAGCTAAATAGCATAATCATTAACCAGAACTGGTTATTTGCGTATGATATTACGGTTACTTAGAATATATTGATCTCTCATAATTGAATTATGTTATAGACATACATATTATTTCATCGATTTAAAATTTAACAGTATCTTATAATACGATTTCATTAACATAACAGACGTTTTCCACTTCAAGTATAATAGTTTCCCATGTCGAATTTAATAATTTCTATTACAAATTGAATATATTTTATGCACCTATATGACTATTGAAATTGTAATTAATAACAATCCCGGGATCCTGATATTACAGTATCGGAATCCCTTGACCGGTATATCGTTTTCCCGAAATCCCGGGACTGGGACTCGAGATCAGATTCGCGCATAGTTGGCGTGCACAAAACGGACAAGCACCTTTATTACGACTTGAACACAAACTACGCAAGATTAATTTCACTTTCGTCTAATCGAAAACACGCAAGAACATTTCCCAGTAGCTAACGAACCGACATTAAGAGCAATCTCGAACTTGAACCGACAAATCAACAACGCTTATCGACAGTCGAACCACAAACGACATTCTCGAACTTGAACTGGCAAATCAAATATCGATGTATTATATTTGAATTGAATTAATGCACTGTACAGTGGAAACCCGCTATTTGTGCAACTTTGAAGAAGAGGCTTCATAAGTCGATTTCCATGAAAATTTGTAGAAATTTTGTATAGGTATGATTTAATTGTAATGACGAAAAATTCAATTTTCAATAGTTTTTCAGTAATTGCAAGTCAAAGTTTGATATGATTCTTAAATGCATTGATTTTTTTTCCATGGTTTAATCAAAGTATAGTAGAATTATTATTGTTGCCTTTATTACTTCGAAAATATATCAAATTACTTCATATAAAACATTATTTTGTTAGTGCACCTTACAAACATATCGAAATTTGACCTGTTATAACTATAAAAAAACTATTAAGAGTTGCCTTTTTTGTCTTCACAACTATTTCATGTCAATACTTGCACTACATTTCTACAAATTTTCATCGAAATCGGTGGTAACTTTCATGAAACCTCTCTTTTGTTCAGTAAAATGTGACTCGCTATTCGTATGATATTCCACTATTTGGACTAGTTCCGAGAAAATTTATGTTATTTATATTAAACATAGAAAGCCTATAGATTCAAAAAAGATGAATGATTAAACCATATCTATTCTAATGTGTACTAATATCGGGGTTTCACTGTATTTCGATCGGTATCCATACATAAATCAGCGTCTGTGTGCAGTATTGCTTTCTATTACATCTTTCTCTCGGCCACCCCTGGTCTTCGTCTTGAGGAAAGTGACCACTTTTACTTTCTTGAAGAAGGTCACGATGCATCTTCGCAGAGGTGCATCTTTATGGATGAGGATGTTGCATACTGGTTTTGTTGAGACTCTCGTGAGGAATGCTTCCTTGAACTTGACTTTCGGTTTTGCATTTTTCAATTCGTACTTTAAGGTCGATCGTGCTCGAATTTTTCATACGAAAAGTTCTTTTTTATATCAAACCAGATGCAGTTATTCAGTGTTACTTGAGACTATGAACTTTAAGCTGATTGGAAACTGTTATAAAGTATTTTTTAAAAATTCAAAAATCTACAAAGCGTTTCATAATTCGTTTGTTTATAATTTTTGCTATGATTTTCTGTGCGAAAGGCACTCCATTAACCGTCATTCGTTTGGGACTCTGTCAATGTATAATGTAAATGTAAAATGTAAATTTTAATAATGTATAAACCTTCCTAAATATACACACAATGATTTAAAAATTTCATTTCAATCTGAAAAGTGGTAAAGGAACGCATAAGCACAAATAAACATACATACACATGTATATGCCGCGAAAAAACCCACAATTGATGTTATATGACGATCGAAAAGGCCAAAGGATACAAGTGACATTTTTATCGAAATTGAGTTATGCACAGGAACCGCTTCTATGCACGCTCATTTATTTGGTGGCAAAAAAATATAAACGAATTCGGAATGTGTGCCAAGATATATCATAAAATCATTCGACCTCCTCCTAATACATATACATAGATACATCATCGACTTTTCTCGAAATCATTTGTACCCCTTGGCCTTTTCAGTAGTCATATATATTTACCTATTTTAGGGATTTTAATATCGTTTTTCAAGAAAAATTTTCAGCATATAAATATTCTGCTGTTCATATATTATGATGAAAAGTCCTTTTAAAAAATGTCGATATATGCGTATAAAGATTCATTTTTATATACATAGATGAGTATTTTTAACCACAATAAAGCTATTTAATTCGAAATTCATCTCTCGATGTATCATCGTACATCGAACAGTCTTATTTCTCTTGTACGTATCCACAATTTTCACTTTCCTTAGAGGCCGTCATCTTCGTTCGACTCTCGCTTTTCAAAGTCCGCGCGCTTTTCATTGTCGTATCTGACCTCGAAAAGTCGTGAAAAAGTGCCATTCGTCAATGCTAATTATTATTATAAAATATGAAAGAAACGAAGCATTTGAAAAAAGCGTCATAATTATGTAATGAAAGGTTTTTTTCAACAGTTGTTGTAATTTGTTTCGAGCATAATAGGAAATTATGCGAACGTTCGCTTTTGATTTCGACGTTAATTTAACGTTTGACAGAGGCGATAATATTAGGTATGAAACTTATAGAAATGTATTCTTTGTATTTTATTGGTCGGTATCTTATTATTATTTTGTCAGTAATTAAATATTAAGTAGTTACTAACCGGTTTTCGATCATTAGTAAGGAGTTCAACTGTGTGTTATATTATGCATACGTGTATTTCTTTTTTATCGAACTAATAGATAAAAAAAATAGTTAGACTGATAATTGATGATAAAAAACCAATTAATTGATAGAGATTAGTGGTAAAACTATCGAATTTTATATAAAAAAAATAACTGCACTATGTTAACTAGCTTAACAAACGATTGAAAGATCGGTTCTTATCTAATTGTAAGTCTAAGAACAATTTATAATAAAACATTTATAGGAATACATACATATATGAGTACAACTAATAGACAAGTGCATCAATCACCAATATCTTAGTTATTTATAATTTTATACTATAAACAACAGTATGCTTACACCATATCAATTTTATTTATGAAATATTGAACGCACTTTTCCATAAAACGCACTTACCCCACAAGCCACACCTACCCCAACTGACCCGAAACGTTTTCATAACAAAACACTATCATAAACTTTGCAAAAATCGAACATCACGATAAAACACCTAAGCAACTCCACACAATCGAAGATTCTTAGCGCTCTTTGTCTTCCGAATGCAAAGTGCATCTATCACCATATATTGTATAATATTATAATACATACGAAATTGCATTACCCAACATTGCATTATTCATGTCTATGAATTATTCTTACGAGACTCTGTTTCGTTGCACACACGAGAGCGATATTTTATGGTCTTTCAAGTGCTTATTGCGTGCGCTTTCGCGCTCTAATGTCACATTAGCGAATGCAATTTTTGCAAAGATTGCAACGAAATTTATTGCATTTTTGTTTGAAAAGATTCGCGTATTTTTTCATATTTAATTTTCATGTTGTTTAATTTTTTTTTTCGAATTTTATCTTTGACTCTATAAATAATAAGTTTCGAAAATGACACGTGCCGAAAATTTAAATTTTATAAAAAATAATCAAAACTAAATATTTTCTATATAAATTCATATTCGAACTTATTATTAGTGTTATTTTCATTTAAAATCAAAATTACTTGAAATTAAATGATTTTTTTGACTTGGCGTTGCTTGATACTCTTATTGTGTACTTTAGTCTACGTTTCATACTTTGTGAAATTAATTGTGAATTAATGTACATATGTGTGTATAGTATTTATATGTGATACGAAATATTTGTCGAAATATATTAAATTATATCTTGTGGAGGTCATTCTTAATATATTTGCTACGGTTTGGTTACTTCGAAAGTCGTTTCGTTGAACGTTAGAAGTCCAGTCGATTGTAAATTTCAAAATGTAATAATGCGAAAATCTTTCCAGATGTTCACACAATAATTTTTAAACGCTTAGTATAGTAAAAAGATTTCAATATAGTAAAATAAATAGCACTGTACGAAAAATTCTTATCAAATATGCACGATTTCATATTAGTATATGTATGCAACTTTCTTCATTCGCACTTTTTTTCCTCTATAACATATTCTTTTGAAGTATAAAAATTTGTATAATGGAAAGTTATACAAAGACAATAATTATGTTATCATTAATGAATTTATCTTTCGGATAGTTCAAACCAATTTGTCTTATTTGAAAGCTTACATAAAATCGATCATCAATAGAAACAATTTTATTGGTTCATTAATATTTATACTGCGATGATCGGAAAATAATGAGCTGACTTCACTAACAAGTCAATAAACTGTAATTTTATTCCGAAATGAAAAAAATAATATAGTGTTATCGTATAAATAAAAAATTAGAAAATTTTCGTCCAAAATAATATTAGTATGACAATTTTTAATGCACAGATTATAAAACTTCTTATGCAAATTATTATATTCATACATTATTTGCAAATTTTACTTCGAGAAAGTTGAATATGATTTTTTTAATGTAATTGATGATCTTTCTGAAGCGTTTAATGCGACTGGTTTTTATTGAAATATGTATATATTTCTATAATTGAAAGGGTTTGGATTATGCAAAAATATTTAATAACATAATTTTATGATCTTTAAATAGTTTATGTAATGAAAATGTTTATAAATATTGAGAAGAAAGTGAACATGAGTAAATGAAATCATTGAATCAATATTTTTTTTTATCGAACCTATTGTTTACATTATTATTTAAACGAACGTATCATATAATTGTTATTTAAATCGACTTTCGGTCAATACATTAATTAGTTAATGGCCATTGTATTAATAAAAAAACCTGGAGCAAATATTCAGTCGAGTTTAGTTGGGTATAGAAAGATTTTTTTATGACTCAAAGACTTATTTGACTTTGATGATTGTGATATACATAATTATATATAATGTCATTTATTTTTTTTGGATTTTAAGACTGATCAGCAATACACGTAAAATCCATTTAAAATTGTAACAATATTTTTTTTATCAAATTTCAAAACTCGATCGATCAAATCGCTCAACCGACATCAGAATCGTTTTGATTTCGATCATTAAACGTTCGTATTAAAATTGCACAACGCCAATTAGACTCACTTGTGCCGATTGAAAAATGAAAACACAACAATTCCTAAGAACACTTATAATAAATATAATAATAAACGAAAGTGATCACCGATTTTCCAACGAAACGAAGCGGCCTTCGCCTTTCGCTCTCGTTTCGTACGAAATTACGAAATTTTCCCGGAAAATCATTTTCTAAAATTAAAAAGACGCGTTTTCTTCTCGTTCGAGTTCATCCAGAATAACTTTTCTAGGGCGACCATATTTCACAAGACTCAAAATGAGACGTTTCATATTTTTTCATACCCTCTCTTCTCCCTCTTGAATTTTACTGATGTGACTCAAAAACCAAAAATCTTTAAATATCTTCTTTAGAAATTATATTTTTTTATAAATTTGAATCATTTCGATGGTTAATTTTAGAAAATTAGCGCCGCAGACGAAATTTTTTTCTCGCCTATTCTGAAAATTTTAAATTTAACCAATAAAACAAGACTAATCAATATTGGAAATGACGAGACAAACGAAATACAAGACCGTCCCGATAAAAACGGGACACTTGGTCACCCTCGACTTATCTCACTGTTCAGATAGAATTATCCAACCGGTCGGATATTCAAATGTGTAATTAAATTTTTGGCGGCTGTTGTATAATTTTCAGTGGGAATTGTCCGATTTTTTTTTCATTTCGTTCTTATTAATTGAGTTTGCTCAATTATGCGATTATGCGATATTCAAACGCGGCTATGACTCAATTGCGAGAGTTCAGAGTTCGTCTGAAAATGGAGATGATCATGTGAACGGAATTATTTTCTTCCGATTTGAAACTTTTTTGAATCGAGTTTATGTCGTAGTGTTTTTAAAATGATCATATTAGAAAGTTTAATGTTTATTGTATCTATTTTCGTACCAATTCATAAATAATATAGACAATATCGGCTTTTAAACTGTGTCGTAACTCATACAAATTTTAAAACTCATAAATTCAAATCGAGCTAAATATGGTTAGTTTGAATTTTTCATTCTAATAAACGAATTAGAAGCTTTAAGTTTATTATAAAATTGGATTGACTAGATATGTAATTTATGAATATTTTGATAAAATTATTTTAAAATACTTTTAAACAATGATTTAACTCGACAAACTTCGCAAAATGCATACATAATTTCTATTGTAAGCTTGATAACTATACTATATATTTAATATAAATATGTAGGTAATCTTAATACTTAAAATTTTATACAATCATATTGAGATTAAAAATCTTTTAATAAACTAGAAATGCTTAGATACCCTTGAATTTCTTAAATATTCTTAAAATCTTCGAACATTTATACAAAAATAGACATTTTTTTGACCCATAGATGTATTTTAGTTAAACTTATATACTTTGTATACTTAAACGATCAAAAAATTTAAAATATCTTTAGAATCTTCTAACTATTGTAAATTATAATTCACTTACAATCAATAGACTTCTTAAATGTGAATTTCAAATAATCATTTAATCCTTAAATACTGCTTGAATTTTCGATGTTATCAGAACAATCATATTATATTAGCGATTGACTCGTTGAATACATCAACGCAGTTTTGAAGCATTAGATGGACACAGAATAGAATATTATATAGTTAGATAGATATCCTTAAATTCTATACGACGTCAATAAGAGAAGAAGGCCTAGAAATTCGCACGGATCTCGTTCAAAAGCCGAAATTTCAACTCTAACCCTAACACTGTGCGATAAAAACGTCTCGAAATTTCGCGTGTAAACCTAGCCATTTTGCAAATCGTCCAATTATCCGTATTGATTTGCCTCATCCGACGCGAAACGGCGTTAAACTCTCACGCGGTCACATTGTTTCGCTTGACCGACTTTTGCATGCGAATTTCGCGCACTCACCAATTTATTTATTTGGTTTTCGTTTCGCTTTTTGTTCGTCTTTTGTTTCATTCGAGACTGTGCGTTTCGTCCGCAGAGTTTTCTGTAAAAAAAATTTGGGAAAAATCGCAGTTTTTTTATGTGGTAATATGTGGTGGCTTTGATCGAAATCGAATCGAATGTTTCAAATTCGGAAGTTGTCTGACGTCATAGAGTATTATTGAAATTATGTGATGATTGTAATATTTTTGAATTTCAGAGTGATCCAAGTCTCCGAGGGATTGTGATTTACCGTTATTTTCGTTTGCTCGTAAACTGTCCATTATTTTCCCATTTATCGGTTTACTGGTAAATTAAAAATAAATGGAAAATGTGCCACGAAATATTGGGAAAATTCATTAAGTAACTTTTCCTTCTTCTCCAATATAAATAATTTCAATATTTATTGAATAAATATATTTTCAAACACTTCCCATTGATTGATTTGATATTGATCTAATCGAAACGAATTAAATATACAAAAAAAAACCTAATATAATTTAACCTGACCTGATTGAGCCAAAGTTCTGTTAACAAGTCTTTAATAGTTTCGGTATTAAATTTTTAAATATATTTTTTGATGTAAATTGCTTGCTTATTTGATTCAATATCAACTTTTGAAATGTAATATTTTATTTACTGCTCCTAACTTATAATATATGAGTTTTTCTGTCAAAATATTTTCAATTAACTTTATCGTTGCATTTTCATCATCTATGAGAATTACGACTATATTGCAGTTGATCACAAAAACGTGTGTAAAATTTCATATCAAAATTACTCTATTGATCGTACTTTAAATTAAAAAAAGGCGTCTTATGGAATTTTCTCATAATTTTGAAAACTATTATTCAAAACGTCTATCGAAAACGCGCTTGTGATTCGTAAAGAAAAATTGTTGTGTAAACGACAAAACGCCTAATAAATTAATCAACAGATAATTATAGACTTAAATAATAAATAAGAAAATCAGTTAAGTACAATATGAAAATTACAATTCACATTTTCCATGTGATAAATCATCGTTTTGATATGAAAATCTCACAGTTTTTCACGCTTCGTATTATGAGCGCTCGTAAATTTTCAATCGCATTAAATACACGTTTCGCTTAATTACACTTCATATTGCAATAATATTATAAAATAAAAAAAGATTATCATATTCGAATCTTATTTATACGAATTTCGCGAGAAGGGCGTACGAAATGTGTCAAGGCATTTTTTAGAAATGAACGAAAAACCGAAAGGAACTCCTCTCTAATGATCAATTCGACCAACAGTGAAATTATTTTTATATTTTCATAATAATTTCAAAGAATTTTTTGATAGTTCGTATTAAATATGTTTCAGTTTAAACGAAGAAGACTTCCTCTCTTATACAGATTGTCTATAAAATCACTGTTTTATTCAATAATGCATTTTTGTAAGAAAAAAGTAGGTATATTTATTTATGGTATATCTGTTTCTTAAAAAAGTTAAAAGCATTTAATCAAAAAGTTAATCACAATTTAGTACGTCGTTAGATTTCACACTTGCGGTCAGTTTTTTGTTATATGTCAGTTGAAACTGACAGTGTGCTCAGATTTGAGATAATTTAATTAATTTAAATATTCAGTTAACTTTAAAAAAAATTGATCAAAACGTTTTTTGTATACCCAACATTAAATTATCCTGATATGATTAGATTCAATTGACCCGGCGTTGCTCGAGACTCTTTGAACTTCAAGTCGATTGTGAATTGTTGTATAGTATTTCTTGTGTAGGCCATGCATAATATTTTCTATGTCTTTGCTACTGATAAATCCTCTCCGTGATACATTAAAGTTAAAAAAAATAAATGTAACGATGCATAAACCTTTCCAGATGTGTACAAAATAACTCTGAAAAGTTTCACCGCTAAAGCATCACAAGTAAAGGAGTCCATATATAAAATATAGACATACATTTAATTTATATGAATTGGAATTTCAATTTTAATTAATGAAAAGAGTAATTGATTCAAAGAACACCTAGTATCGAATAATTTCAAAAGCGTTCAAGTTTACGTGCGAAAGAAATCAGCGAAACAATCTCATTGATAAATACGAAACGTTACAGAGTATGATACAATTTATTATAATATAATATTATACGGCATAATAATCGCGTAACGAAGAACTCTATTCACAAAAGAATATCGAAACATTTTCCATTAGAATTCGGTGAGATAAGACCGTGAGAAGATGACTTCTTGAAAAGAAAAATCGAATTTGGAAACTGCGATTACGCATTTTCGTTTCGATATTGGTATAAGTAGTACGATTTCAATTCGATAATTGATCATTGATGTTTCTATCTGTTCTTCGTTTAATATTAGGGTTCGATCGAGTTTAATTTGTGCCCAATTTCAGTTCATTAGATCGGTTCATATGTGGGAAAGTCAAGGTTCTATTTGTGAAAGTGATATTGATTTTTTTTATTGTATTGATTACGAGATGTAATCCTTAATTGGTCTTTAATTTTCTTCAAAAGTTAATCGAAGTTAATCACAATTAACTCTGAACAGTCTTATATATTCATAGATCCATTTTATAAAATCGCATCTGCTAAAATTTCCAGAATCCTTTAACACTACGTATAAGCGATGTAACGTACGTGTAACAATTACAATTTCTTATTGTTAGATTTAACGCTTTCTACCAGAGAAGCTAAAGAAAGACAGTCTAACGAACCGAATGAGACTCGCATCTGTAATAATAACGATATACGAAAATACAAAACACCATGTATATGTAAAAAAAAAATACAAAACACCATGTATATGTATAAATACACATGCACTTTTGGCCCGTTGCGCAACTCGAGGGGAAAGCTTGACCAATCTATGCAAGATCTATAGATCTTTTACTATAGATCTTCGATTTTTATTCTATTATGTTTACGTTGGTGTGTTTTAAATTTTAATTTTTAATTGTGGTCGTATATTTATCGGTTAGGTAATTAATTATGTTTTGGTTATCGAATTTGTTGTTTATGTATTATTTTTTTCATATGAAAGGTCGTTTAATATTTTCTTGAAAATCTTTGTTTCGCTCATAAATATTAATGATTTTTTTCTGTAATATTTTCTTAATTGAATTTATTATCGAAGATTGGAACTCATGTTCGTTTCAAAGGTTATGATTTGTGAAATTTTTATGAAAGATAAGTATTCATATTCAGTAAAGTCGTATTGTCTTTTTAACGGCCGTAAAGAAATAAAGAAAGGCATATTCGTTTCGATCAATTAGTGAAGAAGAATAGATAGTATTGCGTTGTAAAATTTTGAATTAATTTACAATATTGTAAATCTGATCTTATGAAAATATTGCAATTAAGATATAGAAAATAAATTAACAATAGGATATTGTAAAATTTCGATTAGTAATATGTTTGTGAAATTAATATTGTATATATTTGTTTAATACAATATTGTATATAATTTGAAATGTTTATGTTCATAATAAAATTTAAAAAGAAATCATCTCATAGCATATCAATTTCTATTGAAAAGTAAAATAAATGGTGGTACACGTTTCCATTTGACACTATTAGAAATTTCATGATTATAATATTGAGTCAATCTTTTTAAATTAAAATGAATGTATATCTATACTTTACAGACTCCTTAACGGCTTATTATTTCACAGTGATTTTTCATTAGTTAAAAATCAACTTAAAGTCCATAGAGACTCGAGCAACGCCGAGTCACATCAACGAGTCAATCACAAATATAACATTAAACATCCAACATGATATAACCCGATGTCGCAACGAAAAGACAACCTCATCTTTACGACTCTTTATCGCATTTCCATTTCGGCCGTTTCCATCTTCTATTATGCGTTTTATTATCGTTTTACACATCCCATTGTCTAACTTCGAGTCTATCAACGGCGGCCATCTTGAACGAGAGCCATCTTTAGTGGCTGAAATCCGCCATTTGAGTCGTTCAGAGCTTAACTTGCCAACTCCATAAAGCAAGAAGTCGAGAAAAAAGATCAAATGATGACTAAAAAGGCCAATTAATACAAGTGACTTTGAAGTGATTTCGAGAAATGCGCGTTCAAAGTTGACCATGTACCTACATGTATTAGGAGGAGGTCGACTGATTTGACGATATATTAAGGCACACGTTTCGAATTCGTTTATATCCTTTTGCCACCAAATAAATGAGCGTGCATAAAAGCGTTTCTTGTGCATAACTCAATTTCGGCAAAAATGTCACTTGAACCCCTTGGCCTTTTCGATCGTCATATGACTTCTGATATAAACAATTCATTATCTGGTCGCCGAACAAATTTGTCAATCGATGGTATTTATCTTTATCATTCGGGTTATATATTTTACACATAGAAAGTTATGACTATACGAAGTGTTTTGACATTAAAATATCTATTTTTTTTTATTGGAAATGTGGAGTTAATCACGTTTAGTTCTGAACGGCTTATTTTATGAATTTCGGCAACCGTTTTATGTGCGGTCTGGTCGTTCTAATTAGATGAGAACTTCGAACGCGTTTTGCAACTTCCAGAGCTTCTTTTTCGCATTGTTGTTCTCCTAAACGACTTCGTATTAGGTCCAAATTAGATCTAAGAATTAGGTCTGTGTGAAAAGTGGACGTTCGATGTAATTTGGTCGATTTTTTTCATTCGTATCGCAGAACGAAATTGCGTTCCGTTCGCATTGTTCTCTTCTAGGAAATGTGTCAATATCATATTTTATCTAAGATCTAAAGAAAAAAAATATTTTTAAATTGACGTTCGTATTGTTTAAACGTAATATTGATATAATAAAACGTTATTTCGCTTATTTAAGGGAGACTGGGAAAAATCGAATCACTTGAATCACAGAAATATTAAAAATATTGCATTATTTTCAATCTACAAGTCTATAATGATTTTTTTTAAATTTGAAAGATAATCAATAAGCAAATGATTTAATTTTGATACTTCAAAAAACTACATCGTTTAAATTATTAACTTAAGCATTTTTCGAAGACCTTTTAACAAGAACCTTTATTTGTATAAATTTTTAATTTTGATTTTCCTTAAAAAAGTCACCCAAATCGTGATTTTTTTAGTTTCCCATATATCAATATGATTTATGAACATATTTGTCTCTCTCATTTTTGTGAATTCATTACAAAATTGACTAATTATTTCAATCGATAAATACACCAAGTAAACCCTAATTGAATAGCAAGTTTATTGAAATTGTATTTCAAATTCAACAAAATTGAAATGAGTGCTAAAATACCAAAAATATCAATGTGTCCTCAGTCTCCTCTACTAAAACAATATTAGTACCTACAGTGCGCAACTTCCTTTCGTTTTTCTGAATAGCTTATCGATACGAGTCTCGTATCTTTTGATATTGAAAATTGGGAAATTATATAAAAAAAGCTTTTATGCGTGTTTCGTATTATTTTTCGTTTCGGTTGCGCAAAACTTATCCGTTTCATTAGAGACGATTGTTTTTTTTTTTGACCGGTCTCCATACAAATCATCATTGTGAAAGTGTACGTTGGAGAAAAAATGTACAAGTTACACAATCGGTATTCTTTCAATGAAATTAACTCGTCGCATTATCGTTTGAATACGAAAATTTGCATACTTTTGGTGTAAAAATGCATTCGAAACTCGATTCTGTTGTGCGTCTATTTTTTTTATTAAATAACGTTCGTGTGCGGAGGAGTGATATAGAAAAATGATCGAAGAACGTGAGTTTTGTGCGATTTTTTGGAAAATTCGCATTACTCAATGTTTTGAAGAAAAAAAATATCGGTGTAAAACTGTAAAGTGACTGATTTTATGCTCGTGGGAAAACTGTAAAATTGTGTATACGGTTTTCTTAAGTGTTGATTCAATTAAATTTCGATAACTATATGAGTGTTTTATTGTGTTTCATTTTGAAAATAATGCATTGAAAATTCTTTGTGAATTGTAATATAAGTTAATAAAAAAAATTGATTGGTTCAATGAAATGTTTAATGAAATTATTGTTTGATTGATAATAATTATAATTTATGATTAATATATCGGTTCAAATTTGAATTATCTTTTATAAAAAAACATGTTCATAAGAGTGTTCAATATAGATCTTTCAAAATATACGATGAGGTACCATTTTAATATAATATGTTATATTTATATCAAATTATATATGATTATACAGGAACCTGTGATGATTTCGTTTTACATCTAACTATATAATAGTGCTATTCTGTGTGTGTGTGTGTGTGTCCGTGTAACGTTCGAAAACTGCGTTGATATATTCAACAGGTTGATCGCTAGTCATATTATATCTATGTTTATTGATAAAAATATTTTTTATCGAAGATTTTCATAATACATTACAATAAATTATAAAATAAAACAATTTACAATCGCGCAATAAAGTACATTCGACGATTCATAACTTTCCAGTTCAAATATTTACAACGCACGACCTCTCTATCGAAACGAGCTGAGTTTCCCCAATATAACACAATATAAGACGACTGAAAAGGCCAAGGGGTGTAAGAGACTTTGAGGTGATTTCGAGAAAAGCGCGTTCAAAGTTGAACAGGTACCTACATGTATTAGGAAGAGGTCGAGTGATTTGATGATATATGTATCTCGACACACGTTCCGAATTCGTTTATATCCTTTTGCCACCAAATATATGATAGTACATTTGTATGTAGAAGCGATTCCTGTTCATAACTCAATTTCGGCAAAAATTTCACTTGTACCCCTTGTAATATACAGTTGTCATAAAGAGATAATCAAACAAAAAAATATTCATAAATAGACACGTAAAACTTTGCACAACCACCGATCGTGAAGATTCCTGGATTCGCTCGTCACGTAACTTTTCGAATATACATATTTCTCTTCCAAAAGTTACGTGGGTTTTTTTTTGACAATCATGCGAAATTTCACTGAGACTGAATAAAAGAGAATATCAGAATTGTAGGATGTGTCGTTTCGCAAAAGGTTATGTCATAGAATGTCTGAAAATTGTGAAAAATCTTGATAAAATAACGAGAATCTTCGCTCTATGGCGTTGATATAAAAATTATGATGTCTTTATGCGATCTGCGATAAGATTTTAATGGTTCATTGTTGGATATTTGTGTTTAATGATCTAAATATAAATTGGATCTTTCGTCTAATAAAAGATAATGTATGTAAATTCGTTATACAAATTTCAATTAACCTTATTTTTCTTTGTTGGGCAATAGAGTATAGATAATATCATTCAAGTTCGATATTGTTATCTTATGATCTCACAAAGAGAGACTTCATAAAGGTCTCTACTGATTTTGATGAAAATTTGTAAAAATATACATAGTGTAAGTATAAATATGAAAAATTTGTTAAGAAAGAAAGTGTAACTCTCAATAGTTTTTTAGTCATTGCTAAAGTTACAAGGTGCACTAATGAATTAATATTTTAATTTCAGTTTTTTGTCTGTATTTACACTTCTACTATCGGTAGGTTTTTTATATGCACACTCCTTGCCAGTAAAATCATAACTCAACTAGTGAAAATATATTTTTACTGATTCAATTGGTTTTATTAACAAATTGTCCAAACATTCCATGATTTCCATCCTAACTTGACTATGCATATAATATATTGACTTAATATAACAAATTGACTGTATATTCTATGGATTGTAATTGAAATGAAAATTGTACAGTGTGGCGCAAAAAAATGTGATTATCAGTTGCGTTAGAATAATTGAAAACGAAAAAAGTACGTGATTTTCCGCTTTTGGAAAAATTCCCGAACAATTAAGCAACGCGTCGATTATTTTCGAACGTGCTCTGTGAACGTGGAAAATTCACGTTTAATTATTTAATTCCTAACCTACGTTACTAAAATTACGTTTTTATGTAATTGCAAATTGTGTAACGTGACGGTTGAATTTCTCATATCTCAATCGCACACAACAAATATTATGCACGGCCTACAAACGTAACGGAATTAGGAACGAAATGGGAAATACTATACAACAAGTCACAATCAATTCAAAGTCCTAAGAGTCTCGAGCAACGCCTGGTCACAAAAACCAGTATTCGAGGAAAATAAAAACGCTTCAACCACAAGGAAGACGTTGAACGATGAGAAATCGCGCAATGTCGCCGCTTCGATCGACTCTCATTATGTTGATACATCAGGATTTTCGAGTTTCTTCGTGCACTTCGTCTCCGAAGGTGTCCAAGTTCAGAGAGAGCTGGTCGTGACTCCTCTGGATGACCCTTCGACCCCGTGACTACTCTCTAAAGCTACTGTGTATATTATGGCATTGTACAATATGTATGAAGATGGTGCCGTTTGACAGGCGATGACTGCTCTAACGATTAGATTTTGAAACGTGTGAATCAGGCTTGATATGTTCTAAATGTGTATAAGGAACCTAGAAGCCATCGGGGACAAGTGTACACGAGCAAATTTTGAGAAAGTCATATTAGCATTTGAATATCTATTGTAGATGATTGAAGTAATATTGTCAAGTGTCTAATTATATCGCTGTAAAAATTAAATAAAAAACCTAGATTAATTATCAATTAAAACTAAAACATACGATTGGCAGTGCCCTTATCTACAAGTACATTTATCAAGATACAAGAATTTTCTTTCAATATATTTTTCGAAACCTTTTCATTTTGAACTACGATAAATAAGTATCCCAAAATCACTGTATTATTACAAATTCGAATCGACAATTCGATTAGATGCATCACAATCGTTAAGCTTAAACTAAAATTACCAACAAACAGAAAAATTTAACAATTCAATCGACCTATTCGAGAGAAAAGACAAATTCCTTATAATGTCTTAATCGGACATTTCGCTTCGATGGCATTTAGAAGTTTTTCACGCACAATTTTTGCGCAACCGAATCCCCAATTCACTCCACCGAACCATTAGACAGTTTCCTAGTAAATTGCGCGATTTTACTGATCGTCTGCTGCGACAATGGCAATTGTGTTGTTCTGTTATTTAAATTAGAATTTAAATTTAATTTATCGCATCTGCTGAACGTTCAATGGTCGTTGCTCAACAATACTCTATGAGCAATGAGACACATCTATCTGTTCTTCGAAAAGTTCAGCGATTGTTTTTTTTTTCTATTTTAAGTTTGAATGTATTGTATCTAAGCTGAGGGCTTGTATTGGATTTTCAAGAAAATTTCTAGATTTTTTACTTGAACATTTTATATTACTATTTATATTACCTACCTACCACATTAAAATTTATACTATTTTTGTAGTATATGCACCTATAAATCATAGGTAGGTACCTACTTTATTAACCCTTTTCACTCAATATTAAATAATAGATAAGTAGTTAAAAAAGCTATTTAATTATAATTTTAATAGTTTTTTTTTTATTATTCATACATTAAATAAAATTTTACATAGTACTTTCGTACAATCACAGATCTATATTTGAAAGAATACATTTATCCACACTTAAAAAATATATGTTCCTCATAAATTACATTATATTATAGGAAAAACATCCAACTCAATAAAACATAATGTGTAAATGATTGATTCATGTTCCATTTGCAAATAGTTTAAAATGTAGAAAATATATTGTGACATCTGTGAAACAGTATGCTCACTTTTTCGACTGTCGTCTGGGAACGCTCAGTATTTTGAAGTCTTTTCCAAAATTTTCACCATCTTCCAATGTTTGAGGTAGTGGTTCGTTCAGTGTTTCCGGTAAAAATATTGTGGCACATGCAGCAAATATCGATAATAATCCCAAAATTATCATTGGCAAGACTCTCGAATATTGAGTCTGAAGAAATCAAATCGCAATATGAGTATTTACACAAAACATATAAGTAAATATGATTCTTGTGCTAGGTATTTACCAATTGTAGAATATAAGGAAATGTAAGCAATCCGATACTGACGACCAACGAAGCAAATCCCATAGCTTGCGAGCGCAGTACTGTTGGAAATGATTCACTTACAAATACATAAAATACAGAAAAAGATGCCGCTATACCGAATTTTCCAATCATAGCTAACGTCACAGTGACCCATACATCCTCTGAAATGTTTTCAATAAAACTTATTGTAACTTATAAATAAAAATAGTTAGTAAGTTGATAATATTGAAACAACCTTCTGGTACAAACATGCAGCAGAGACATCCCAATCCTCCGATAGTAAAAGACAAACAAAGAACCCAACGTCTTCCCCAAATACTCATAAGACACCAAGCCAACAGATTTGCAGGTATTTCTATCACTGCAGCTGAGAATTTATCAAAAAATCAAAATGTAATACATAATAACACTTCATATGAAAAAGCTTGAATGATTATTTACCGATGAAGAAAACTAGAAAATCATTAACACCCAAGTTGGTGGTATTGTAACTGAGACCATTGTACACTACACCATTTACCATCCAAACAAAAGTCAATAGAAGGAATTTCCTTCGTATATTCGGATAACGGAATATGTCTAAAAGTGTTGCCTCTTGAATATCGACATTCTCAATTTCTGTCGGTAGAAATTCAAATGTATTCATTTTAGAACTGGAATGATCTGTTTCTATTTTATTATTGATTAAATCGTTATTTATCATATTGTCCTTGATTAGAATGTCTTTGGAATTATTGGCAGATATATTGTCGATGGATTCTAAAGCAAAGTTTTGTTGTTTATTCCCTTTGGAACGAATATCTTTATCTAGAAATTGCAATGAAACAATTTCTACACTACCATGTCCTTGTTTTTCTATGTAACCATTTAGATTAATATTATGAAGCGATGTATCATTGAGTAGCGGTGTGGAGTTTAATTTTTTTTCCTTGAAAAGTAAATTTATATCATATGTAAAAATATACATAAATATTTATATGAAAAAGAACTTACATGCACTTGATGAAGAATATTCTTTGGTATTACTTTTCCATTGAAACGAGCTATGCTTTCTAATATTCTCTCAGCTTCGTTCAGTTTTCCTTTACTTAATAACCACCGGGGAGATTCAGGAATAATCCAATAATAACTAGATTTTTAAACATTCATGTATAAGATCAAATAGAAGAATATAAATGAATCTAAATTAATCAATCAACCTGAAAAGCAAAATGAAAGGAACACTAGTCGCAATAGACAATTTATACCAATCCGGTAGTAGAAAAGCAAATAATGCTAATAGAGACATGGACAATGCAAACATCATACAAATTAGCATTCCTGAAATGAAAAAAAAATGGAGTTTCAGAAGATAGATCTTCAACATTTACTTACACAATTGAAAAATAAAAAACCTGCTAGTGTGCGGTGCTTGGGTCCCATCATTTCAATTCCCAGAATGAAAGGTATTTGGTAAAGAGCTGGAAAAATCAATCCACCGAAGGCTCTCATCACCAAATACATATTGTGATCAGTGGAAAAGCTGGTGATGATCGATATAGACACATCAAAGAATATCAACCACAATATCGCAGTGCGTCGTCCCCATCTGATTTCAATTATACATCAAAATATGGATGTTTAAATGAAACTATAAGAAATATATGGTAATATAAGGTTTATGCGAATGACCTTCGGTATACCTGTCTGATACCCAACCAAAAATTACATTTCCGAAAATGGATCCAACATAGAACAAAGCTGTAGTCGTTTGCGGGAACCAACTATAATCACAGACAAGGTTCAACTGGAAGAAAAAATATATATTAGAGTGAATAAAAGCTTTTCGATGATTTGTAAATGAATTATATAAGAGGCAGTAATATACGTCATCGCACTTCTCATTGTTCACACTGCAAAAGAATTATAATGAGTTAAATCTCCACAAAAGAGAACTGCATGTGATTTCTAGACTATGACAAAATACTCGAGTGCAAATGATTAAGTTTCAATGAGAACACACAGACATGTTTATCATGTGTCGTCAGTCTAATTGTAAGATTTAACCATCTGCATAATAGAAACGAGAATATTTAGCTATTGAAGCATCTTACTTGTGCGATATGACTTTGAATGGTTCATGTATCTATCATTATGACAATGATGTAACTGATGATTTGAGATTTTTATTTTTTCATGTTCGACTTTTTTAGATATACCTACCATTGAAAATAAAAACAGCTCATTGAATTCTTTCAATTGTACAATATGAAATTCTTAAAATTTGAAATAGAAAATAATAAACATAAATAATATTGAATTGGGATTAGAAAACTTATGAATAATAAGTACTTTACTACAATATGAACCGAAACAGACATACCTACCTAGGTACAAGTAATTTTTGTCAATTTCTTGACTCAGACTAATATAATAATTATGTGCACATTTATTATATTTTAGAAGCATAATATAATCATAAAAATAAACTGACTTTTAAGTTGAGAAACATTCCAACTTTAAGTATCAAATTATCAATGTGGAATTTCACAATAGTCATGAAACATTATCATAATGATATTATGAATTGAATAACAGTATTTTCTGGTGTTTATTATGAAAAATACTATTCAAAATTAATTTATTTAAAGACAAACCTCAGTCACCAAAGTATTATCATAATATTTGTCATCATACTGCCAACCGTATGTACAATTCTTCAATGGTATCTGCCACTCTGACACCAATTCACTCAGCAGCAGCACATCATCGGAGTCGATTACATCTTTACCGAACGTCACATTATCAAATAGTTGTCTATAAACTAAAGAATCCTCATCATACATGGAACAATGGCTAAACACTCTCTCTCCGTCTCCTCTGATTCTATACGGCACGGTCAAATATTTAAGATCCTCCGAAGAAAAGTTGTAACTATCAAACATCGAAGATGCTTTACACCAATGATCCGGAGTTGCAGTAGTGAACACATTTAAGAAAACTAGAAATGCAACTGGGACCGTTGCAGGGATACACAAAACAATGAACATCAACGTCTGGTACCGTCCACCATCACCGACCATGCGAAGAACTCGGTCGAAGTCGACGGAAGACATGTCTTAATTAAATTTTATTCCAATCAACTAATTAAATAAGATTTGAAGATTGGATCTTATCATGATCATGATTCCTGTTTATGTACAATGATCAATAACATGTGTTTGTTGCACATATTGTTTTATGATTCACTTGAACCTTAACTCGGTACTGATTTATCTACTCATAGTTTAACACATATTAGAGATATATTTGAGATTTCAACACATTTTCGTTTAGATTAGATAAACTTTTTCAAAATTGGGTCCACTTCGAATGGCGCCAAAATATGGTATATTTGAATGTTTGAAACGAACGCGCAATGACCTCAAAAACGATAAAAATTATCCAATTGAATTGAAAAAAATTGTGAAAACATAGATAATTCAGAATGTTGTTTATAAAATCGAAGAAATATTTAAAGTTTCGCGTTGGATTTTTCGACTTTGATCATGAATTTGGGTAAAATATTAAAATTAGATGATTGTTTAATGAAGTTTTAAAATTTTTAAATAAATTAAAATGCGTATTGATAAATTAGTAGGAAGTTGTGCGCTTTGTGCGATCACTGAAACGTCACTGATCGTTAAACGTATGAAAAGATCAGTTCGCAGTTTCTGAAGTGCAGTGGCGGCTTGGGATGAAAAAAATTAATATAAACATTTACTGAACTTTTTAAATATTTATAAGAAAAAGTTTAAAATCATAAAAAAATCTAATATTAGTTTTATCTGATGAATACATAAAGAAAGGTTAGCTTAAAACTTCTCGAATTAATTTGAAGTAAGCTCTTTTTGCATATTTATATTTTAGTTTTAATTTTAATTCATATAAATATATAATATTAGGCCTACACTCTATAATTGATCAAATATTTTAGTTTCACTATGAAAAGATGAAAAAATAATAATTTTTGGATTCATAACAATATTGTATGAAATAATTTTATGTGTCTGAGGATGAACCAAAAAAAATATAGATGATATTTAATAATAATCTCAACAACCAAACAGACAGAAACACGCTGGACGTTTTATTAGACTGATCTTTGTTTTCAAGAGTGTACTACAAAATGTTTTCATACAATCAATAAAACGATTCAGATCTGAATGAGTTAAGCGATCGAGTAAAATAAGCAACGAGTGTGCAAATTTAATGAATCATTAACAAACATAACGAGCGAATTATTCGATGAAAATCTCACGTGCCGCCAATGAACTTTTTAGAATCATTTCTATATTTACACAGTCGCATCTATTTTTTGTTCTTATTTTCAAGAGCATATAAACAAACCCGAAAATCAAAATGCATTTTTACTTTCTTGAAAAGTGTATCGAATCGAAAATTAGATAATTCCATATCGTATCTGCTATCGAATACATTTTATCACATGTATGCTGAAAATATTTGAAATATTTATGTGCCCATTGGATTTTCAGACTAGTCATCAATAGATCGTGAACGACGATAAACTATGTATTTTATAAATCTTTTAATCTTCATATCTAAAAATCTGACATCGAAACCATCACTGTGATAAATAATTATCTATTCTTATTTTCACATCTATCATAATATTTCATTTTTTCCAGCAATAAATCATTTACGATTCTTAATTGCTCATGATTTTTCATCAACCCACTTTCAGCTGAATTCCATAATATGTATTTTTAAAAATAATTCTAGTGTGCTTTGGACGATCGTTGATATTGTCAATATCGAATTCAGTTATTAAATATTCACCACAAATATTTATTGTTCAGCAAAATTACTATTTTTTAGTAAATTCTAAATCAGCTATACCTGAATAAATATTTCGCGATAATTTAAAATGTTTCCATACACTGCATTAAGATTTCAGGAATGTCATTTATTTTTAATGAAGTCAATTCACATTAAAGTACAGATTTAATTAAAATGACTTATAAAATGAATAATTATTTATCAAAAAAAATTATGCCATTCAATGGTATTTATATTTATTATTCAGAAAATATATTTCACACAAAAAAAATCATGACTATACCAAGTACTTTGATATTTATGTCAGAAAATAGAGTCAGTCGCGGTCAGCTCTGAAAGGCTTCATTATGGTAATTATCTTTATTATTCAGGTAAGATATTTCACAAATAGAAAATCATGACTATACTGATGACTTACTTTGACATTTATATTTCATTTTTGTAAAAAGAGCCAATCGCGATCAGCACTGAAAGGCTCATTCAATGGCAATTATCTTTATTATTCAAAAAAGATATTTCACACATAGAAAGTCATGACTACTTAAACCAAGTGCGTCAACATTTAAACATCATTCTCGTAAAAAAATGCAGTTAATCATCTCAGAAAGGCTAAATTTCGAACGGTCGAAGTACTGCATCAGTGTCCAGCTTCGTTCCGGTGCATCGATGAACTTGCATCGTTCGTATGCAATTCTGCACGACCGCGAATATTCATCCAATCATTCGAACTTGGCATTGGCGATTAACTCATCAGAATCGTTCGTTCGATGACCGGAAATGTCCACGGCGAATATTGACTGCCAGGGTGACGAGATGGCTTCCCGCTCTTGAGGAAAAATATGAATTTTTTCAAAAATTCCAGAAGAAAATCCATATTCGACGGTTGAACCTTTAAAGATCTGAGGAAGACTGACTCCAGTTTGCGACTTAAATGTCGAAGTACTCGGTATTATCATGAAATTTTATTTGTGAAATATTTTTCCTGAATAATGAAGGTGACTACCATTGAATGAGCCTTTCGAATGACTACTTTTTAACGAAAATGTGTTATGTATGAAAATCGAAGCATTTGACATAGTCTTGATTTTCTATATGTGAAATAGTTAATATTAAATGAGACTTTGAGAGCTAATTGCGACTCACTCCAATTTTTGTCGAAAATGAGATTTAAATGACTAATTACTTGCTACAGTTGTCACTTTATATGCTTTAAATATGTATTTTTCCTGAATGATAAAGATAAATACCATTGAATGACAAACTTTTTTTGCTCACCGGATGATAAATGATTCATTTCAGAATCTAGCAAACAAAATTTATGCGATTATAATTCATGAAAAATAGAATAATGAAGAGAATTTCTAAAAATACATGGAAAATGTTTTATCGTTTTTCTCTACTTCATTTTGAATGAAGTAAGTCGTGTATAGCTTCGAAAGGCTCAATTAATTCATTTATGACACAAAAAATAATATTTTTGCGATTTCACCTAAAATTTTCTAGTTGTATTCGATATTTTTTCATTTGTTTAGTTTCAGGTTATGTTCGAATATTAATGGCGGTTAGTTCGTTCAGTTTTGAATTTTAGGTTATGTTGTGTTACATTATAGATTCGTTCGATGATGAGAAAATTCGTATCTGTTGTGTTCCATTGAAATTTTACGATATTGAGTTGACAAGGTTAAATATGCTGCGTATCGGAAATCGTTCAACATATCGATTACAGTCAATAATCAATTGAATTTACTTAAACAAAGATTTCCTCGAAGAAAATAATGATTTTCATAAAATTCAACCGTCGAAGTGGCAGTTGCACCCTTTTGCCTTCCTTCCAAGTATTTGCTAAGGCTAAACCCTCTTCATCTCTCCCCATGAAACATTGAAATTAAAAAATATATATACGTATATAACGATGCAAAAACCTTCCCAGATATCCACACAATGAGTAGAGAGAATCTGAGAACCTATCAAAAGTTGTGGGAGCCTGGAAAGTTTCGCTGCGAAAAGATCAGCCATTCAGGAGTCTGTAAAAGAAGTACATGCTTTAAATTTTATAAATATGTAGATTTTTATACATCAATTCAAATTGTGAATTCGTAATGATCTATATATCGATCCGCGTCTGCGTTCTTGGTCCGCCGAAGCGTGTTGATCTTGTCGATCACGCTCTGACGCTCATAGATCGCAAGATGTGTGTTTGTTTGCTCGTTTGAAATTTCCCACGACCTTCGAAAATTTAATTTGCATATCGAGTGCACATTACTAGCCCTCGATTATAACGATGGTGCAAGTCCGAAAAATGAAAAAAAAATCAATCGTTTTTTCTGGTTCATATTGTTGTAAATTATCATAATACTAGCGATCAACCCGTTGAATGTATCAACGCAGTCTTGAACGTTACTCGGACACACACACATACATAGAAACATACACACATAGAATAGCGCTATTATATAGTTAGATAGGTGTTTGACGACTGAATAGCACAAAGGGTACAAGTGACCTATTTTATTTAAATTAAGATAAGTACAGAAAATGATTCTATATGACGACTGAATAGCACAAAGGGCACAAGTGACCTATTTTATCTAAATTGAGATAAGTACAGAAAATTATTTTATGATACAGAACTATTTTCTGCACTCAACTCAATTTCGATAAAAAAAGGTCATTCGTACCCTTTGTGCTATTCAGACGTCATTTTAAATTAAAAAAAAAAATGGAATTGAAAGAATTGTTCAAGAGAGGGAACTCACATATAATTTGAAATAAGAATTCTCTCTTGTATTTGCTTAAATTATGAAAAAAATAGTAATAAACATAATACAGAATAGGATGGGAACACTTGATTCTCTCCTTCCCCACAATTTTAAACCCTTTAAAAAAATTTAAATAATCAAATTCTTAATCGAAAAACGTCACTTTTAATAATTAGGTACCTAAATCCAATTAAATTCTAAATGTATTGGCACTATTTTTAATACGATTTTCCGAAAGGGAGCTAGAAGCAAAAACACAAAAGGGGGTATCAAGTTTTTCTGGACTCCCGTATTTTAAATTTTGAAATATACGTAGAATCGATAAAATTATTTCAGTGCGGCTTTTTTCAACTACGTGTATCAACAAAATCATATACATACAAATCATTGAATATCTCAAAGCGAAAGAATATGAATTTACACCACTGTAATAATTAAAGGCAAATATTTGTACTGTTTTAGTACAAATCATGAATAGAATTAAAATTTCAGATCACAATGATAACTTATGCCTTATTTTTTGGATAATACTATTATATATTATAACAATGCACTGAAAATTTCCTGAAATTATAAATTCACATAATTATGTATTCGTATACGTATCGAATCAGGTGTGGATTCAAAAGAAGTTGCTATGGCATCACCTTAGATGTATTCGTTTTCATATTATTTATTCATTGTTAATTTTTAAGATAACTTTTAATTTGATTTAAAAAATCACTCGTAGTCTAAAATTTTCAAATATAAATATCACATTATCAATTAAAAAGAGTGAATTTCATATAAATACTTTTTTAAATGTGACATTGAAAAAATAAATATATATGTAGGTAGGTAAGTATGTTAAAATACAGCCAATTGACTTTATTTGGGATCTGCTCCTGTATCAAATTATATTCAGCATTATTTATATTTTAACCTATCTAAGTAAATTATTTGAAAGCAATCGAATTCGATTGATCGAAAGATAAATTGTTTGAAAATAAATTGTTAGGCTAGCGGATAGATGGTAGTTTATAAATTATAAATGTTTAAAATTGTAATAATCGTGATCAAAAATGGTTTCATGGGCAAGAGGGAGAAGATACTCATCCCCTACTAATACTATTAAACAAAATAATTCATAAAAGAGTTTTTCCACAAACAATTATATGCCAGAAAAGGAATAGGTATATTATTGTAAAATAATCATTTGATGAAGTTTCATATTGAAAGCATAAAACATGTGGCACAGATAAAACTTTAATAAAGAAACAATGAATCAAGTATTCGGGAAATGAATCGAGAATTGACATTCATAACTAATTTTTGTCTTTTTATTCAAAGTGCATATTTATTGCATTTTTTGTATTGGAAATGTGTTATGTTACTTTTTTTTATTTTATTGAAAGTATATTTAACAAAGAACATTTAGATATTTCATATATAGATACATACTTACACGTTTCACTTTATATGATTATATTATTTTGAAAATTAAGAACAATAAAATTCAGTTGTTTATACTAAAATATCATCAGAAAAAGTAGGCTGTTTTTAAATTTGAATTTCATATTTTTTCAATATGAAAAAAAAAATACAATCATTTTTCCAAGATCTGCAAAACTTCTTCAATAGATTTTCCTTTAGTTTCTGGTATTTTCAACAAAACAAATAATCCACCAAATATTGTTATAATACCGAAACAATAAAAAATTGTGTGATATCCAAACATTTCAGTCAACAGTGGAAAAAACTTTAGCAGAATAAACACATCAAGAAACACTGTTTGCATTATGAACATAGTTCCAACACTTCGAACCTGAAAAAAATTAAACCAATTTAATGTACCTACTTATATTCTTGCTAAGTTTAGTAAATATGAAATCAAAATTACTTCATTTGAAAGAACATCTGTTATATAGGCAAACGGTACTCCTACTGCTCCTGCACTATATATGTAAACACAGAAACACAATGAAAATACTGGTACCCATTCAAAATGAGACAGATTAACATTCATTTCTGACAAATGGAAGAATACAGCCAAAGATAGCATTCCAAAACTCACGCCAAACAGAGAAATCGACATCAGTGCCTAAAATGATATATCCAAATAGGTAGGTAGGTAGGTAGGTATATAATATTTTATTTTTAACAATGAGTTAGAAATTTTATTGGAATGTGTAATTCAAAAATCGGTTCTTCTAACCCTTCGTCCCAATTTATCAATAAATTTAGTTGCAGACACTGTGCCGATTATTTGAATACAACCGTAGAGCGTGGCCGCTCCTGGCGGTGTCAGAGCAGAAGCTCCTCCTTTCATGAAGATGGAAATAGCATAACTGTGTACAGCGTACATTCCAGTGTAACACTGGATCACAAGAAGCAATATGCATAAGAGAAAACCCCTTTTTAATGCCTTATTTGTAACTGTAACGTTAGTTCTTATCAAAAAGATGATCAGATAAAGTCAATGCTCGTCTATAATTTTAACCTAATAACTTTGCTGCTTTCAAAGAGGATGCAGGTCTATCTTTGAGTGCTGATTGTAGTCTTTTCAACTCTAATTGGATTTCTGAATCTTCAACATTTAAGTGACGTAGCCAAGCTAAAGTCGAAGCAGCTTTCTAAAATATGCTAATTATCAATTAATTCAATATGAAATTTAAATTAACATCAAAAAATTCAAATCTTACATCCAATTGACCTTTTTTAACTAAAATAAAAGGAGTTTCAGGTATAAACAGTAGACAAAGCACTACATTAGCAATGCCTACAACCAACATGATCCAAGCCGTCACTTTGTAATCTAAAAATCCTCCTGTTGCAAATGCTAAGGTTATACCAAAAGTGCATATCACACTGTACAACGAAGACATTCTTCCTCTGATCTTTGGTACAACAGTTTCCCCAATGTATGCTGTTATGTTTTGCATACAACCAGCCATACCGCATCCGGATATGAAACGTCCGATTAGCAAATATGTAATATCGGTTGCAATCAATATCAGTATTGAATTGATCTGAAATTCAAGAGAAAATAAAATTTATATAGATATTTATGTATTTAATCAAAATTAATAATAATCTACATAAGATTTATTCAAATATTGAAGTGAAAATAAATCAGAAGTACCTACCTAGTACTTAATTTTCATTCTTATCAGTGTCAACGTGGAATTAAGAGACAGTTAAACTTTGCGGAACAAAATAATGATTCAGCTAAATATTTTAATTGCATTCAAATTCTTTCAACATAGTAAATATACTACAGTGTGATCACTATATCAGTGAATTTGAGATTTTGTTGATTTCACAATTGGTTAAATCCATTAAAAATAGCCCAATAAGAATTAATATTGTGGTCAATATTTTTGATTTTCCAAATTTTTTTACCTGTTATTTCTTTACTCTAGATGACTTTAATTATTTTACTTATTTTTTTATGTACTTTTTTTTTTTTTTTGAGTTGTACTTTTTTTGCAGCAAAATATTAAGCGACAAGGTTGAATTTTACTAAAAACATGAAATTATGCAGTCTCGACTAACAAAAAGTGTAGGCGCATGTCGTTGTGCACGAGATGTATTATACTCCAAAACAATATCCCTAATTACCATGAAAGGAAATGCCCAGAATATAATTCCAAACTTTCTTCCAAATTTTTCCGACAAAACAGCACTCAAAGAGGTACCAAATAGAGCGCCCAATGGAAAAACAGCAGCCAACCAAGATATTCCATTTGTAGTTACATTTGCAACGGGTGAATCTGATGATAAAAGTTGAGGAATCGCCGGAGATATCCATCCTGTCACTAATCCTACGTTCAGTGATATTAAATTACCTATGCATATTTTTCATATTGGTTAAAAACAAAATAATGAACGCATATAAAACATTGAAAAAAGACTTACAGATCAATGTGGACTTCAACTGATTGAATGTTGATGAATTTTTCTCTGAAAGATCATCGGGAGACTTATTTGACTTCATTTTATTCAAAAGACTGAGTATTCTGACTTGAACAATCAAAGATTCTGTTCTTATCTTGTTCAAATATTATAAAAAATGTAAATAATTCTGATCTTTTGTGTAAATTATTTCTTTGCATATAAAATGATTACATACCTACTTAATGATTTTAGTTACATATAAGGTATATTAAACCTGGATTCATTACATAATATAGGTAATACAATAAAATAAGATTTGTAATGCGTTTTTTAATCGTGAAAATAATTTATCAGGTAGGTACCTGTAGGGCAGTAATTTAATTGAGAACAGTTAAAGTGATTATACCTACCTATATTTCAATTTGTCAAGTGTAATGACCTCTTTCTGTAAAATGTATAGTTTTGAACAATATAAGTCGTTGGAACGAATATAAAAATAGATTTAATATTTTTAAGCCGAAATTTAAAAAAATATTGTGTAATTTTCAAATCAGTTTAAATTTAATTAATAATATACAATTATCACGTTTAATAAAAAAATATTATTTTTCCATTATCTTTAATACTTCTTCTATTGATTTTCCTTTAGTTTCTGGTATATTAAATATTACAAATATTCCTCCAAATATTGTAATGATACCAAAAAAATAAAATACAACATGGTAACCGTATAATACGGTCAATATTGGAAAAAATCTCAGCAACAAGAAAGAAATCAAAAATAAGAATTGCATTATCATCATGGTGGCAAAACTTCGAACCTGAAAAGAATCAATTTACCTGTAATTATTTCATTTTCACAATTTATCATTATGAATTATCTATAACAGCACCTCATTAGTTAAAACATCCGATGTGTATGTGAATGGTGTTCCAACCGCTCCTGCACTGTAAATGTAAACAGAAAAGCACAGCGACAAAACTGGTACCCATTTAAAATAAGTCAAATCTATTTCCAATTTTGATAAATGAAAATATACAGCCAGTGATAACAATCCAAAACTGACTCCGAATGATGAAACTGTCATAAGAATCTGAAAAATAAGCAATATTTATTTCTCATTGCATTACAAACATATCTTGGCATTTTACTATTTGAATGCCACTTTAATTGCTTAGTAACTAAACACAGAATTATTTGTCAATATACCTAGGTATAGGTAGGTAGATCGAAAATCAAGTAAGATTAAAAAATTAAGTTTTTTTCTTAAGTTACAATTGATCAAATTATCAAAGTTGGGTTACATTTTACAATTAAATTAGGCCAAGTGTCATATCATAAATACATCTACCTATATGTTATATTTTTTTTTTATATTATACCTAATTAAACTTTTTTTCATTAGATCAGATTTAGGTAGGTATATTAAATCAGGATTGGTGTAAAGCCAAGTTTGGAAGATGGTAGGTGTCAAATAAAAATATATCCTAATTTTAAGCTTTAAATGACCTTTCTTCCCCATTTGTCTATATATTTAGATGCAGAAATTGTTCCGAGCACTTGAATGCATCCATAGAGCGTGGCCGCCCCTGGTGGAGTCAATTCGGCTGCTCCTCCTTCCATGAAGATAGAAACTGCATAGCTGTGGACTGCATACATTCCTGTGAGGATTTGGATTGTAAATAAAGAAATGCATAACAGAAAACTTCGCCTTGAAACTTTATCCATCACTGAAAAAACACAAGGTTACAAATATGTTATATGTGTACATATTATAGTAGGTATATCAATAAATAGAAAGTTCTGACATAATAGTTTGGCAACTTTCAATGAGTTCATTGGGCTATTTTCAATTGCTGATTTCAGCCTACTTAATTCTTTTTGAATTTCTTCATCATTTACTTCTAAATGGCGCAGCCATGCTAATGTTTCAGCTGCTTTCTGTGTATTGTGGGTGAAAATATATTAGTGAGTAAATTCTAAAAGTAGAGTATAAGATAAACTTATCAACTTAAGTGAACAATTAACAAAATATAATATAAACCTTAGGTTCAAATTAATTTAGATTTAGGTAGTAGCATTTCAGTTAAAACTAGTTTCGAGCAGACTCAAAATTGTAATAAAAGCATATTTTGATTAAAAAAGTCTAAAGATCAATTTTTCAAAAGGCAATGATTTTATAATGGTTTTTCTTACATCAATTTGTCCATTCTTGACCAAAATAAAGGGAGTTTCAGGCACAAATAATATACATAAAACCACATTTGCAATCGCCACACCCAACATAATCCAAGCTGTTACTTTATAATTTGTAAAGCCTCCTATTGCGTATCCGGATGTTATTCCAATAGTATATACGATACTGAACATAGAAGACATAGTTCCTCTGATTTTTGGTACGACTGTTTCTCCAACGTACGAAGAAATATTCAGAAAGCATCCGGCCATTCCGCATCCACATAAGAATCTCCCAATCAATAAATAATAGATATTGGTTGCAGTCAATATCATAATAGAGTTTATCTGAAAACATAGGTACCTTTATTAAAATCATTAGATTTGAGTAATTCTTTATGTTATGTACAAATTATATGTGATTTTGTATATAGATTTTCCACTTATTATGTTTTATATTTTTCAATTTAAAATCAAAATTTAAAATTTTCATTACAATGGCTGAAAAAAATTGAATAATACATGAGTAAAATGATTTGATTTGATTCTTAAAATACTGTGGAATCCTGCTGCTCATCCACAATCCATTTCAGGAGACAGTACAAATAGAGGTTTGTACAAATAGTGAATATTTTTCTCACATAAAATGTAATATAGGTACCTAAACCCATTAACCCATTCCATACCACAGATAAATGTTTATCATAAATTATAATAAACCTATAAAAGACTGTAAGTACATGGTGCTGTACGTGAAAATTTCACAGTGTCGTCTAGAGTTACCGAATCAGAGACGCAAGTTCCACTTTCAAACTAATAGTGATTAGGTAGTTATTTTTTAATTTAACTGTTATTAAATTTGATTTTCATTGGTTTCCTTTTAGGCTCGGTTAAATCAATTTTGGATTGCTGGGCATAGTATGAATAGTGAGCTAAATACTAAATTATGTTGTACAAATAGCGAATTGTATGAAAAAAGAAAGACAGGTGAATGATGGGGTTCCATTGTATTGGCTTTAGAATGAAAATTATTGAATTTAAAATGGAAAATATAGAACAGAAAATGAAAATTATTACATTGAAGTGGAAAACTTGTAACCCACAACTATTACCATGAAAGGGAAAGCCCATAATATGATACTGAACTTTCTTCCTAATTTTTCAGATATAATGGCACATAAGAAAGCACCAAAAAAGGCACCTAATGGCAACATAGAAGCCAACCAAGCAGTTTCATCTGTGGTGACTTCGCCAATTGGTGAGTTTGGTGGTGAAATTTGAGGAATTGTAGGCGATATCCATCCTGTTACAAGTCCTGTATTCAGTGATATCAAATTACCTGAAATAAACGATTACTTACTACCTAGGTATATTACAATTTTATTTGTATAATCAATAATCGGTTCAAAAATTTTAGGTTGAACTCAGAATGAAATTAAAAATATATTGAAATTCCTTTAATTATTAATAAGTATTTATAGTAATTGATAAAACGATTCTTTCATTGGTTTTTTTATACAAAATATTTCTACTTACTGAATAAAGTTACTTTTAATTGATTATTTGTTGAAGACTTTATCACCGGAGTCTCATTTGGAGATTTGGCCGTCTCCATCCTATTCTAACGATTGAACGTTGTTCACCTAATGATCATAATTTTACAGTTTATCTTATTTAAATACTATAAATGATAGTACCTATGCAGGAATTGTAAAAGTTGCAACACATATCTATCTAGTTTGTTTTGATTAGGAAATTAATGCATTATCACATTCTAGGTTTGAGATGGTTTTTATCATTTGAATGTAGGTAGATATTTTAATTTTATCATATACTGTAACGTAATTACTGTTAAAATATGAAACAAAAAAAAAATTTCACGACAAAAAGTTAAGTAAGTACTTACCCTTTCCATGATTTTCTGAAAACCTATTGTTGAAAAAACTTATTGTTTCGTTAGTTCAAATATGTTTTGATTTTTGCTTTGAAAACTATTCAAATAAGCGTAAGCATTCTTATACTATGGTATCCGTTAACTATTTTATTATTCAAATCTTTTTCAAATAGGTATATTCTAGAACCTCTGAAATCATTAAAATTATCTCTGTCGAAAAATCAAAATGGCTACTCATTAATTATGAAAATTTAGAGTAGGTACCTAGATACTTAAAGCAACTGGTTTTTCTCTATGAATATATATTTAACAAAGAATTTCAAAACAGATCATTTTCATGGAATTTTATTGAAATTACAGTCATTTATGTTTGTGATATAGGTAATATGGAACTCAAAAACTATAAATAATATGATGACTGAATTTCACAAAGGGCGCAAGCGACCTTTTTATCGATATTAAGTAAGTATAGAAAATGGTTCTGTATCATATTTCGAACCATTTTATGTACTTAAATCAATATTGTTAAAAAGGTCACTTGTGCCCTTTGTGAAATTCAGTCGTTATATAATAGTACCTACCTACCTTCAATTTTACGAGTTGTAAATTATTAGAAATGTGTTTGCATTACGAATCCATATTATACTAATGGCATAAGTCAAGAAATTTAAAATTATGAATTTATCACACGTGTATTTCAAATTTATTTTTAAATTGTTGTGAAGTATCATATTATATTTAAACTTTTTTTTTATGATCGAAAGAATTTTGGTCAATTGTTTATTCGTTTTCCTTACCAATAAAGTGAAACATAATATTTATTATCTTAAAGCCAAAGAAATATAACTTATTGTTAGACAATTGTCATAATTAAGATTACAGACCGTATTTGCAATATGAATTACTTAGCAATTGCACTGAAAATGTAATATTCATGATGATTTTCAAGATAAGAGATTCCAGCTTTCATTCAAGTACATACCTACCTAATAAAATTTTGATGAAAGTCTATTAAACATAGGTGTCTACTTAGCATTATAGAGTACCACATCATCATCATCAATCATTAAAAATGTCACATATGATTTATGTATTATATAATCTAATATTACAATCATATCATGTATTAATCAAATGGAATCGTTATAGCACAATCATTATTGAAAAAAACTCAAGTGAAAATGGACGACTTTCCCTCATCATTTCATTCTTTGTATAAAATATTTTTTTTATTGGGCTTAGCACCTTATGAGATAAATTTCAACTATATATCTCAATCACCAGCTTCTAAATCTATACAGAAACGATTCTTTTCAATAACCATAATTTTGATAATCGTAGCAATTTCAGAATATGGTAGAAGCTCTTTTGTATCCAACTCAGTCGTTGATTCTAAAACCACAAAATTGATTTTGGCTTTGAACTCTTATGCAACAGGACCTATAGTATCGGCTGGAATTATTTTCTCACATTTGAGATATTCCACAATCCATGTAGACTCAATAAACACCATATACGAAGTCGACAAAATACTATCGATTCATGGAATCTTTCAGGATCACAGAGCAGAAAAGAAACGATCCATTTTGTTAGTATTACTAATGCAAGTTACCATTTTCTATCACGAGCTACAATTAAACTTTGTTACATTCTCAACCAATAATATTTCACAATTGACTGCCATCCTGAGTGTCTATATGGCTTCTGTAGTCTTCATAACAGTAATAGCCCAATTCGTGATATGGGCGTCTGGTTTGATAGATAGGTTCGTTAAGCTGAATCAAATTATGGAAGGTTGCAATGAAGCTTTCTTCCTGAAAGCGACAACTGAAATTTCGAAGGGTTTTGAGTTATGTTCAGTTCATAGGAAGCTTTGTGGAATTGTCGATAAGTTGGCTTATATTTATTCGATTCCTATTGTTTTGGAACATGGCGTACTGTTTTTGACATTGGTTGTGGATACATATTTCTTCTACAGAAATTATGTTGTTACTAAGAATAGAGTTGGAAGTTATTATTTGGCATTGGTTTTGATAACTAAGGATATTTTCTTAGTCGTATTGTTATATGTTGTATGCGATAGAGCGAACACAATTATATATCAGGTAAATTAGCTTTATAAATTTATCCAAATATATATTTTGAAATAATTTCTTTTCTTCAGGCAGAAAAAACTGGAGTGATCATGCATAGTAGAACTGTAAATGCAACAAATAAGAAAGCAAAGCGAGCAGTGAGTACCTACATATAATCAACATTTTTTTCAAGGGGCATGATCAAAACAAATAACATAATTTTCAGATTTCTATATGTTCTCTTCAGTTGCTGCAGCAGAAAGCATATTTCAATATTTGTGGAATGTTTCCATTGGATTTGTCGTGCTTTGGTTCGGTATGTTTTAGCAGTTTTGTTGAATTTCAAGGTATGATGATTTGAATTTGTTTAATTTCAGATTGTTGGTTTTGTGACTTCATATTTGATTGTCTACATTCAATTCCAGGGAAGTTCATGAATTTTAATAAAATGATAATATAATATACATATATAATGCATTGATATTTCTAATGGGCTGATAATATTGTAAATTAAATAAAGTTTGATAACACATCCAGATCTCCTAGAAAAATTTTTTTTTCCGACATCAATACAGATTGTAACTTCAATTCAAATAATTTTTGGTTTAAAATAATTAGAACATTTACAGATTGAATAAAATAGATTTTTCTTGAAGTTATATGTATAACATCTAATAGCCTACTAATACCTAGCAATATTTTTTGTCATGTGACATACCTACTTGTCACATTCACGATTCAACTTTGGTTCAAGAACGTTGAAAGGTTTAGATAAAAAAAAAACTGAAAACATAATGATTAGGACATATCTTAAGACAGAGCTTGAGCACTCATTCAATGCTTTATATACGAGTGTGTTGTCTTTATACAATAAAACATCCAACAGACGCATCCGAAGTTGTTTGTAGCTTAACAATTGAAGCATAAACCAATGATTCTGAAGTGATGCAAAAATTGATTATTTAACTATACATATAATAGTGCTAATATGTGTGTGTGTGTGTATATGTCTGTGTGTCCATGTAACGCTCCAAAACAATGTTGATATATTCAATGGGTTGATCGCTAGTATTCAATAAATGTCACTATTTCACCTGAATTAGGTTACTATTAGAATTGTTTGTGAAAGAATACATATTTTTTTTGTATTAATAAAAACATTTTTATTTTTTTAATATATGGTTGGCGTGAATAGAGATTCCATAGACAAAAATAAAAAAGGAAAAAAAATAGCCAAACATGTAATTGAATTACAATATTTATCAATAGTCGAGAAGTATAAAAAAAATATACAAAAATGCCTTTTTTGAAAAAAAAATCTCAAAACTAAATATTGAAAAAAAATCCGATACAGCTGTTTATTCCTTAACAATTTTTTGATTAATTCTCAATTAAAAAATGTTAATTAAAAAATATTAAATTATTGTTAAAAAAAAACAATTATTTATAAAATTAGAATGACTTAAACAATAAGTTAAACTTAGTAGTAATTATTTATATATTAATGAAAAAAAGAAGGCATATCATTTGAGGAAAATATTAATCACTATGACAAGTTTGTAGTTTTATTAATTTATAATAATATATAATATAATAATAATATTATAGCATGACTATTTTTGCGATAATAATGCTACATAGCTGTCGATAAGTGTATAAAAAATGTACACAACAGTGCGTTAAAAAGTAACAAAAGCTATGTTAACTTCTCACATCATTCAAAATCATGTATTTGAATACAAACATGTATAAAAAAAAAATTAAGAGAATGCAAATTCGCTCATTTTCGATATAAATGTATATTTTCGAATCAAATAGGCGGAGATAAATTAATCTGGAAAAAAAGTTCAATACTTTGAAAAAAAATTATTAAAAAAACTATATATGATTAATATCTGATTTCCGCCGATTTGAAAGAAAATTTCAAGCATCGAAAAATTCAATATAGCTAACGGCACTGGCGTATGCTGGTAGCAATATAAAATTTTCCAATAAAAGTACTTTAAATTACAATTTTCGTTCTTCTGGCGTAAAAAACTCAATTGTAACGTAAAACACTTTGAAACATACATAAATACATATTCTACAATACATTGTGCAATCGTAGATCTTTCATAGGAGAAATCTCGAAAATGTAAATGTATAAAAATATTTACAACAGGTTTACAAATACGTATAATACAAAGAAAAATTATCATACGAAGGCAAAACGGTTGATTACAAACTGAAAGTTTGTCATCAAATTACAAATTTGGATCATTTTATTAAACGGGAATACGTCTACTGGCGTATAGACGTCCACATTTAAGATACCTTTAAATCATAATATTTTGATAATATACAAATTAGTCGAAATTAAAAAAAAAAAAAAAATAATGGTCCCTACAGTTAAAAAATATGACTCGAAAAAAAACAAAAAAATATTCATGAAATGTGCCTGTTATTACGAAAATGGTCTAAGTCCTGTTACATTAATATTAAAACATTTAATGTTTTACTTTCGTACACTCCAAAATGAATATAACTGTTTCAATTCTATAAACATATTAAAGTTTGGAATATATTATGATATTTAATAAACAATGCGAATTGAAATAAATATTAAATTCATATTTTTATTAATATTTTGACATAGACCACTATCATAATCAAATACAAAAATGTACTATTTTCATAAGCCAAATCAAAAGCGGTCTGCACATATCGGATTTTGGACAAATTCAATATTAACCAAATGGAAAATAGAATAGAAATGACTAGCGAACGATACGTCAACTGTGTATCAATGAATTGAAGTCGACTGTTTGCAAAATATTTGAATTTTGAAAGATTCATAGGTTGCATTGAGCATTCACAGCCTTCAGCCTAAATATCCGACATTGAACTGAAACGAATATTGACATTTGCAGACCTTCGAAACGATGGCTATCGTATGAAAAATAAAAATCACAATCCACTCTCGCGTACAAATGGCATATATTATAATATAATGCGAACGCGAACAAAAAAATATCACAATCGTACAAATATCGCCCGAAGTTAGTAATAAAACCTACGTTTTATAAGTTAGTAGTACTTAAATATCATATATATTGAAAAATGGAATGATTCGGCAGATATTTGCAAGTCTTTTCTTTGTTCGCGCACGGAAATCTTTCTTCATTTATTTGTTTATAGTCGGAAAGGTTCTCTTCTGTCTGGAGTAGCTGAACTTCTGACTGGAGTTTTTCGTCCGTTGGCTTGAGTCGTCGAACCTGCTAAGTTTGAAGACGTGTCTGATGCATTAGAACCTTTCCTGAAGAGTCTCGAAGCAGCGGTAGTTTGTCCCGGTTGAACTGGAGTGCTGCTACCCGAAGATGTTCGTGGTCTGTAACACGAATATGACAATCAATATTCAAATCAACAATATATAGAAGTTTTGTTGCGATGATGAAATGAAATTAGTTGAAAAAAAGAGAAAAGTAAGAAAATCAGATCATTGACCATCGTTTACCTGGTTATATTAGTTAGAGTGCCGTTGTTAGTAGGAGTGTTATCCTTTGAGGAGAAGATCGGTATCCTCGATCCGGCCACTCTTGCTGTAGGAGTCGATGTAGATTCGAACTTTTGATATGATCCACTTCTGATGTTTATTGTTAGCGTGTAACGTTTATTTTCCCGGCAGCGGTACAGACACAGACGGTGAGCGAGTGCGGGTTAAAGAAATTGAAGCAAATATTATATTAATATGTAAAAAAGAAAATAGGTATAAAGATGTTATTTCATATTATTGAGAAAAGATTTGAAATACTACAATAAGAAAGTAAATTTTAAGAAGCAATCTATGAAGAATGTTTGAAAACAAGCATGTAGGTAAAATGATATTGAAAGAAATATGTAAGAAAAGTGAAATGTATAGCAATCTACAATAATGACTAAATGTGTGAAATTCGATAAAAAACAAAATCATGCATAAAAAATATCAAAATAATACTTAATACTAACTTAAAATAATAATGAAAGAATGAAAGTCCAATTTTCAGATTGGATTAAGGTGGAACGAGAAATGAAAAAAAAACAAACTTCATATAAATAGTATAAAATTTGAACAAAAACCATCAACTTGAATACAAAATAAACCACATAAAGACATTCCAGCGACGAACCAAATAAAAACAAGTCAGCAATCATGTATGAAATGGCCAAATGAAGAAATCGAATTGGTTATTAATGGATGTCGAAATGAGTAAAATTGATTGTATTAAAATATTAAATAAATATCCATTGTATTATATAAACAATATTGTGAAAAAAAAAAACAAATTGTTAGGCATCAAATCCTTATAATCAATGGAAGTATAATAAGTTATTAATAACTTATATAATGAAAGGGAAATGATTCATTACACTTAAGTTCAGCTTGAAATTAGACTAGTAAAAATAGTTTGTACACATGAAAAAATAATTTGAATGGAGAAATAGATTTATATAACTAAAATTAAATTTATTCATAATGGAAAAAAATATAGTGAGCATTGAAAAAAATGTATTTTGAGTTAATCATTTTACTGAAAATGGATATTTTCTGATTCCAGAAAATTATTGAATGAATTTCGTATTCTTATTCTGTTAAATTATTTTCATTGACTTTAGTTATTTTATAATTAATACATAGTAGGTATCAAACACAATGAACATATTGGTGAGAAAATTTATATTTTTTCACCAAATGACATTAACGAGAACACTTCCAAATTTTGTATAGGTAGATACCTATATAACACTTGGTAAAAATTATTGATATATGTATTTTAAGTAAAAACATTCAAATTTTCAATGCGAACTATTCAAGCTTAAATTCTGTGTACCATATGAATATTATCTGAACTGAAATGCAATTATTATACAAAAGCATCAACGTCATTACACAATGGAGTGATAATGGAACCGAAAACAAAAAAATACAATCGGCAAACAATAACCAAGCTGAACAATTCCACTAGTGGCAAATACCCCGTCTTTTCCACCATGATAACGCTACCGCTGCCATCATTCCCGGACAGCAGCAGAGCAGGAGTACTTCCAGAGAGGCTGTAACTGGAGTTGGAGCAGCTTCCGCTGCTCGCGGTAGAAATGTTCGATATGTTGAACAATGAGGAGTCCTCTTCGGGCGACCGTTGCTCTAGAGCGACACCTTCGGGCTTATCGGGTTGCAGTGGCGAGGAGGAGCGGGAACGTCTTTTTTCCAAACTGATCGGTTTGACGTACAGAGGGATCTTAGAGCCAGGAATACTTTGAATCGGATTTGAATGAGATTTGGAATGGTAAAGTCCGAGGGATGCTGGTTGGGAAGATGTGGCATGGCTGCTGTTCGACCAAATCCAGATAGCAACAAGATAGAAAAATATTATTCTTTTTAATATCGTATTTGATATGTCTTGAGTGGTTTGTTTGATTCTTTTTAGAATAAAATACATAGATCGAGATAAATTTGAATTTTGGACTGTTTTGGTGCATTTTTATAATACATCTGTTTGGTGAAATGAAAATTAGGTAAGGACTGCAATAAAACCTCCACCGCTAATTTGATTTTTTTTTTCTCTTCATATCCATGTTTTCATTTCTCGTGTTAGTGTGAAAAAAATATAAGTATGATCTACATACATATATGTGATTCAAAGCCAATAGATACAAATTTACATGAATTTAATGTAGACACCTATGTGTAAATAGTTTTTTCAGCTAATAGACATTTTACTATGAAACACTAAATTTAACTTAAAACTTAATAAATTTATCGATAGAATAAAATATCTAATTTGGAAAATTAACTTTCAATAAATAATTGTTTATAATTATTTGCAAGCAACTTACAAGTCAGATATATGCAGTCTTACAAAGTGAGAACCAGGTTCTCACTTTGAAAAAAAAAAAAAACAGATATCTGACTGATAAATCTGCTATTTGACTACCGAAATATTATCAAATATGAATCTTATATAAATAATACTTAATAATCAATACACATTATTTAATAATATTATAATCTTAAACACAGATAATCGTAATCAAAATGTGAGATCATATTATATATTGTTCTATGATAATAATGATAACCCGAAAACTGTAATTCAAATCATACAAAACATAAACACAAAAGCAAAACATTTAACCCAAGTTTGTAAATAATGAAAATCTGAGTAGGTACCTAATTAGAGTTTCATTTCAATATAGACTTGAATTAATTTTGAAAAAGAATATCTACATTTTTACATCCAAATTCAGATTTTCATTACCACAACTCTAATATAATAATAAAAACAGCATTAGACGAAACAAAACAATAAACATACAGACAAAACACAAATCAAAAACACCATAGAATAGAAAGAAACTGTGGGTATAAAAATAAACACTAAAAGGGTGACTAGAAGTATATAACCAGATCAGGTCAGCATTCAACATCAACACATCACAAAAATGCGACCAATCGAATCGAAGATGGAACCAATTTAACAATAGTCAAATATTGTGAAAAGTTTGGCATGATTTTTTGTGATGCGTCTTCAATGCACCGAAATGAATATTCACATTGCGATAACCTACAGCCCCAATACAGACTACGTTCTGCACAAAGATTTCATTCGTGCATCGAAAAATATTATACTATGTAGAATTTTTTTTCAAAATAATCCGAACAAGAGAAAATATTTTCCCAAAAATAAGGAGCATTCAAATCAGGCAATGCGTAAAGTACCTGGACATTAGAACTCCGGTTGCCGAAAATGTAGGAATGCTTGAAGTTCTGAATAGACCATTGCCACTGTACCTGATCAGGAGATTCACATTTTTCACAAAATCAAAGATAACATGTTGATTGAAAATAATATTAAATATTTTTTAACAATAAACAAAGATTTCTTAACAATAATTGATATTTTACTAAATACCTATGTAGTGTTTCACTAATTTATAATTTCACTTAATATTAAAGTACAACTTGTCGATAATATTATTATCATATTTTTTTTTAATTATTTAAAATTTGAGATCATTAGTGATAAATGATTTGAGTTAAGATGATCGGTTCGAAAAAAAAATAAAATAGCCCTTTACCGTGTGCCCGAAGGACTTGTCAATCCCGTTGGAGTCCTAGGTCTGGAGTTTCCATTAGGTGTGACACCGAGTTTACTTCCAGTTCGAGGAGTAGATAATCCTGAGCGTGCTGCACTCGACGTGGTGGTTGTGATACGACGAGATAGAGGAATCCTCGAAGGCGCTCCTTCGTCTGAAGGAATTGTTAAGATATTAAGTATAATTAATAATTAAAAATACAACTGATTGAATATATTTCACCTGTACTGTCTAACGATAGGTTAGAACCATGTCTAGATGGTGGTTTAGATCCGGTGCGACTAGCAGGTCGCGATGAAGGTCTAGATCCACCAGGAGTTGCGGTAGATCTGTAAGAATTGTCATATTTATGATTATTTCATCCATAAGATTATATGGACTGGATATTTGATTGAAGAACTACCGTCCGACTGATGGTTTTCTCAAAGCTGAACGTGGTGTGGCGAACGAAGCTTCGTTATCACTCAGAGAATCAGGAGTTCCAGCAGATAGAGATGAACGAGACGGTCTTGAAGCGCCCATGGGCACAGATCTAACGGAACGTTCTCTTACCTAACAAATAATATGAAAACTTAAAGTCTACGTGCAAATATGAAAAAATATCATTGAGAAAAACAAATAGGTATTAAAACTAATCTCAATACTAATAAAATCTTTCAATTAAGATATATAACTTAAGATCGATTTGATTGATTTTAAAAATGTATAAAGTATGATATTGCAAAACTTACCTTTTTATGAAATAGGTATACCTACTTTGATTAATTTAAAAGCTGTTCACTTTAGCTCACAAATTATAATTAATTTCATGCAAATACAATTTAATTTGATAAAAAAAGTATATTTAGCTAAAAAAGAAATCAAAAAAAGATAACTAGAAATAAAAAAATCGACATAGGTACACCTATGTGTGAGCTAAAGTATTACAAAATTACTATTCCATCAAATAGACACGTAAAGTCTAATAATTAATACAAATAGGGACTCGATGGTTTAAAAAAAATGAATACAAAATGGGAAATGGAATAATAATTTTTTAAGCTATGGTGAAATTTATTTAAAACCCTTTACTGTAACTTTATATTTGCATTTGATAATGTTTAAGCACAGCACTCAACTTTTCACTTGCAAAAAATTACAGTTAAGGGAAAAAATATAATACTATAGTTGAAAATGAAAATAATATATCATAGCTGGCTCATTATGAAGTCTATTTTCATACAAATAAATCTCCATCTTTTGTTGTAGATAATAATTTGACTAAATTGATATTTCACCTACCTCAAAGCTACATGTTCCCATTCTGCAAGACTGTAAAATTATTGGATGATTTTGTATTACGACATGTTTTAATATCACTAAAGTAAGAATAGTTTTTTTAAATAGCGTAAATTTTAATAAAATTTCAGCAACAAAAATAAAGATCAATATGTGACACTTGACATAGGCTGAATAATAAGATAGATTTGAACAAAATATGGAACTATTTTGGAAACATTTAGACATAACCAATTTAAATATGCTACCATTTGAGTGTTGACTTTGGTATATTCATAAATGTACTAGTAGTTGAAATATATAAACACCAAGGAGTTTTTAATTTTAAATTCCAGGCGATGAATGAAACAGAATAAACCATTTAAATTTGTAGGTAGGTAGGTAGGTATCTGTTGTTTCTATTAGTTGAAGTTCATCACTTACTACATTTATAACATCATTAATCGTAAGACATATTTTTAACATCATATTTTTTGAAACATTTTAATAACCCTTTCACATTGGATAGTCGCATTTGCTATGATTTTACTATGAAAATCCGAATTTATGACAATTTGTGAAATATAGTAAAAAAGTGAAATGTTGCCTCTACCCCTGCTTTTTTCGTTATCACTCGCAAAATTTTGTCTGATGCCAAAAGTTTAAGAGAAGTGAAATCTTCAAACATATTATTCAAAAGAAACTTTTAAGTTAGATTTTTCAGTTCAAATACTGCTATAACCATGATATTTTTTTCAATAATTACATATCAATTTCTAACTTATTCAGAAATAGTTCAAATATGAGTGAATTTTCAATATTCATTATTTCTTTAGTTGACTTTGGTGTGTGTATACACAAACTAAATATGAAAGGTCACACTCAAATAGTTGTGTCTATACAAACAAGGAAACAAATCATGATCTCAAAATATACCATGACGATGAGATAAAAAGCATAGCTCAATAATTTACAACGAACATATAAAGGACTTATACGTCAACGGAATCCAATCGCTCTAATCGGGGACACGTTCGAATAATATTTTTACTGTTTTTAATATAAGAGACCATTTTATCTTTTACCCAATGTTGCTGATGGTAGCTGTGATATGGTGCTGTCGCCATTCTGGTATGTCCATAAACGAAGGCTTGCTTCGTGCCATGCGTACTGCCCACATGCAGCGGATAAGAGCATGGCAACTCCTCACGTTGCCTCAACGCGTCAAAGATGGGCCTCAGCTGCTCCATGAACTCCTCAGCTGCTCCGTGGCGAAAACGGGTGACGAGGAGAATCAAATGTGAGTCCATTCGAGCCGAAAGGAGGGTCCGAAGTCAAAGTGCAGGAGACATTGTGTTAGATTTGTATACACATTCAAGAACGATTCAAGTGGTAGTCGTCAATATAATATATGTGCATACGTTGATTTAAAAAAAAAAACGGCCGATAGTTTACTATTGATATCGAAGTTAGTTGAATGCGAAAACGGGATGCATTTAATTTCCAAAATACACAACGCATACAAAAATGCATGTTAAACATTCGAGACAATCACAGTTTTTGTAATTTTCATAATTTCGATACATGTTCGAAGCTGATTGATTAATCTTGATAATCATTCAGTTGTACAAGCAACATAAAATATACAAAATGATATGTATGAATGATCGACATGTAAAAAGTAGAAAAATCGTCTTATTGTAGTAAAATAAAATCTCATGGAATGGGGGTACACACGATCAGGAGAGTGTTTTGATGAAAGCTAGAAGGTGGGGAGAAACTGAAGAACAAAATAGTTACATACCTCTAAATCTCTGGTGCGAATAAATAATGAAACCGCTATCCAAGATAAAATGCGTGCAACCAAGTCCAACAACTATATGATAAGTCGAATACGAATGCAGACTTTTTGTCTAAAGACACAAAAAGTATATCATTATAGTGATATCGCGAAAGCAGTGTAATCATAATTTCATAAAATTCACATCAAGTAATAAATTCATTAGTGAAATTATGCGAGTATTATCTAAAGTTAAGTTGACATTCCCTTTTTTTGATTTAGGATTTATTCCAAATAATGATGAGGGTTGGGTAAAGTTAGGAATCTCACTCATTAGTTACATTTATACTCACTACTAGAAAGAGCAAATTATAATTTCACTAGTAAAATAATGATTTCACTGATAACTACAATTTCATTATAATGCAAAACAGTAGAGCAAACAAAGTGATGTGCTTCTTCTAAAGTGTGCTTCTTTTTAAAAAAAGTTTAAAAGATCACGCATGCAAGCTTGCATTTGTTACAGAGACGTATAAAATTATAAAACTAAAACATGGACTTGCAACGTTCTCTGATGAGTATTTATTTATCGGAGAAAGTTGCACAACCATATTTCTCCACATACCTTGGTGCATCGTTGTGTCACAAAAGCCTTAACCGAAACAATGCCACAGAAAATGTACGTTCATAAAGAATCTTTCTCTTAAATAGGACATGACAATATCGATGGATGCTAAAACTTAAGAAATGGCATCTGTGTCTCCACATCAGTCGTTGCGTACCTTGGTGATGGGACCTGCCGTGCCGAGGGTAGGTGGCGTGTTGGTGGATGACCTGGGCGTCTTAGACTTGAAAGCGGCCATGCTCTGTGATACTCCATCGGCGAGTATGAACTGTTCCCTCAACTCGATGTTGGTACGTCCCTTAGCTGATTGGTAGAGTCATCGAAGATTCCGTTTTCCGATAAGGAGAAGAGTAGAAGCAGGATATGATAAGACAAGCGGAGAATGGGAATGTCGGGAAGGATATCATAAAACAATAATGATAACCATAAATATCAAATGCAATGAAATTTCATGCACAAAAAAATTATAATTTTGCATGTGAAAAGGATAATTTGAAAATAATGGATTGCATGGAAGAGTCGAGGAAAGTTTGAAGAAAAAAAAAAACAAAAAAATCAAAATCAGAAAACACCAACCAAAATTGAAAGAATATAAATTGGATGTAATTGGTAAACGGATAAAGGTGATAGGAATGTTGCCATTAGTATTTTTCTCATAATTTTGATTTATTTAAAAATAAATTTTGCACCAACATGACAACATTCAGTCACACATATCACAAGAAATAAAAGTATATTTATATGTATAGTAATAATGTAAAAATTTATTACATTGTTCTATATTGTATAGGTTATAAGATTAGATAATTGTAATATTGTGAAAGTTGTATATATTATGTAATGTAAGCATTCTGGAGTCATTTTGCCAGAATTTACCAAAAAATTTGGTAGTCTAGGTACAATATTTTTTTTTATTTCTTGTAAAACGTGCCCAATACAAAAACGAAATAAAACAAAACGTGTCATACTAAAACTAAAGTGAATGTAAAAACAAAACAAACGCTGGAAAAGCTTGAATTTTTTTGTCATTTATAATTAAAAAAATGTGCAAATAAAAAAACAGTATAAAAAAATAATTCAAGATTTTCCAATATTGAAATAAATCAAATGTTCTACAAGTGTAATGATGTTAAATAATTGAAAGTCTGAAGTATAATTGTGCAATGTGATTATGAAAATAATTCACCTACTGTATAGTAAAATATATGATAAAAGCATGAAAAAAAAAAAACAACGAAAACATCGAAACACATACACCAACATGAAGTGAAAAATAGCAATAAATAATGAACAATATTGGATCGATTAAATAAATCTAATTGTAAATAATGTTACCATATTATGAGATAAAATGGATTTTATTCAAAATGCCCTTAAACGACCAATAATATTGTTGATGCATCTCTATTATTGTTGTAAAACAACACTATTGAAACATTCAATCAATATCGATAGAAACGTCTTCTATCAATATTGGAGAACTTATTGAACATATACATAGGAGATTTACTGTCAATATTTTCTTCATTAAAGTTAAACATTCTGAAATTTGCAATAAATACTGACGTAGCACTACTTTAACTTAACTTATCAATAATATTATCATTCATTTGTGGGGCACCGATATTATAAAGAAATCTTGATATTTTTCAACTTCATGCAATATGCTCGAAACACATGTATGTATATAAAATGTGGTGAATGTGAACATAACAATTCTACGTACTTTTGCATGAAACAAATATTAATAAAATAAAAACAAATCAAGCAAACCGTTCAAATGCTACATAAAAAATAAGACAAATCTACTGTTCAGATTCTTCAAAAAGATATTTGATGAAGATTTTAGACTTTGAATAAAATGTACAACAACTAGAGTCACAGTAGAGGGATGTGAAATAAATTATAGACAAAAATTCTCATCATTTCGAAGTCGGTAGCTTTCTCCCTTCACTACCGCGACTCAAGTCACTGCAGATTCCATTTAGCATATAAAATCTGATGCTAAGCACGATGTATTTAAATTAGAAATTATTTTAAATGTTTAATTTGAAGAATATCTAGAACTTGATAGATTTGTCTCGAAAAATGTATGAACACTCTCTTACCAAGGGGGCAACAAGCCTCATGTTGCTCCGGTTTGCTCGGGTCGGGTAAGGGAAGGACTAATGATACTACACGATTGTAAGTAAATGTGGATTTTAGGCAAAAATAAGTTCATAAGTAAAAAAATAAATAAAATTTGTTCGAAATTAAATAGAACGCAAATTCATAAGGATATTAGCCATTTAAAATAATATGATTCGAAATGAAATCAAATCACAACAAAATAAACATGGAACGAACAAAGTGGAACAAACAGGAGATCGAACAAAGCATTGTATTAGTAAAATTAATTAAATTAGTGGTTATTACACATGATTGTAAAATGATAAATGTCTCTACAAAAATATGCGGGGTCGCATATATTATAGCCCCGTTCGAAACCGATAGAGAAATACTTGTAAAGATTTCGGTTTAAATATAAGTGGACACACAAATATGTTAAAATATAATTAAAAAGAGGCAATTAAACAACGTTACTTGTTAGATATCAATAGTTAAATATGTGTGGTAATATAATCACGGGGTAATAGTTGTAAATGTTAGCACATTTTGTTTATATCTGTTAAGTTTATGAGACGACTTCTACCTTGTATGTTTTGAATATGTTTTGTTTAACATATAAGTTTCATTAAAGTCTAAATGTTAAGAAACATTTGAGGTTGTAGAAGTTTGTTTTATTTATATGTAAATCACTTAACTATAAACTTATGAACTAGGCATATTAACGAATGAGAGACAAAAACCTGTATTTTAATATATTCAAATTACAAATACGTATTTGGTGTTTGCTAATGATTTTCATTAGCTTTTTATATGTTGAGTTATATTTTTGAACATAAAATAATATTCAAGGTGAATTTTATATAGGTACATAATATATTAAGGAAATATGGGGACAACTTATTCATCTAGAACACTCAATTCCCCCTTTTTTAAATATTTAATGAAAAAAAAAAAACAAAATGAGGGATTTAGAGTCCTCACCCTCTCTAAAAATATAACGTAATTGCGTTTACATATTTGGTACTGCCAATTAAAAAAAACGTGCCTAACGCTTAAAACATTAAAATTTTTCAATGAAATTGTGGAGTAACAAGAGTCCCCACATTGGTTCCCTTAAGTTCAACGAAAAAAAAAAAAAACAACAGTTGGCAACGCCGCATTCGCAGTCGATCATCGAAGCTAGAGGTTGGCAGGCGTGACGTGGGCGGAGCCGATGACGGCGTGCCTCTGCGCCTCGACGACTTCACGTTTTCTCGAATTAAACTAAAGGTACGCTGAAAATTGGCATCGGGAAGTCGCATGACGCAGCGCGTCGTCGTCGATTCTTTCGCTATTCGTCGATTCGTTCGCCGAATTGTGCAAAATTCGCGAAAAACGCGATCGTCGACGGCGAGTGACGTTTGCGAAACGTCATTCCGTACAGCGGCGTTCGATTTCTCGACGTTCACTGTACTGACTATCGATTGAAATTGTAAAAACGGTTTTCGCTTTTGTAAACGATGAGTCATTCGTCGCATATTATGATTTCATTAGTGAAATCGCAATTCTTTATCCAGTTTTTGTGTATTTTCAGATAGGACATCATGTCGGGAACTATAATTGAGAATCTGAGCGGAAAAAAACTGAGCATTCTGGTCGCGGTTCTTCTGATATGTCAAATCGTATGTTTCTTGGTCGGCGGGCTCATCGCTCCCGTGCCGGCCAGCGCCCAGAGCATCCTCGGAACCGTGTGCAGGGACGCCGGCGAGCAAAACGACACCACGCGATGGTTTTACAATCGCGGAAAAGGATCCTGCAAGGGATTGGAATTGACCAGTTTGATCTCTCACCAACCGAAGATGGCCAATCAGCTGGTGTTCGTGTTCCAAATGCCGGTACCGAAACAAAACACCGTCTTAGACTATTCGCGTTGGCAGCAAAACCTGATAGGAGTGGTTCATTTCGATATTAAATATCATTCCCAAGCCGAAATGCAACCTAGAACCAAAATTGCAATCGACGCTAGACTAGCCTACAGAAACAAAGAAGATAAAGAAACCGATTGGAAACTTTACGCTAGGTCGGTCGAAAGAAGAAACCTCGATTGCACTACTGAATCAAAAACCGAAGCCAATATGTACAATTGCACGGCGATTCCTCTCTTCGAACTGGGTTCTCTGCACCATGATTTCTACCTGTTGAATATTCGTTTACCAATTTCCCCAAACGAAGAAGCCAACGTTCACATAGGGCATCTGAACGATATGTGGCTCATTGCTATAAATCAAAATGGAGGATTCACCAAAGTGTGGCTTTCGCTTAAGACAATTTTCTTCCCATTCATCATCGCTATCATGATTTGGTTTTGGCATCGCGTACATTTGTTATCTCGGGAGCCAGTGTTGTTGGAAAGAATGCTGATGTGTCTCGGAGGAACACTCTGCCTGTTGAATTTGCCTCTGGAATATCTGACGCTGCAATTCGATTTGCCTTTCATGCTTTTACTCGGAGATATAAGGCAGGGATTGTTTTATGCGATGTTATTGTCATTTTGGCTTGTTTTTGCCGGAGAACACATGTTAATACATGAAGCAGGTAACATGAATTCAATCAAACCTTACTGGAAACATTTGTCAGCGGTCGCGACTGGATGTATATCTTTATTTGTGTTCGATATGTGTGAGAGGGGAGTACAGCTCAGGAACCCATTTTATTCAATTTGGGTGACCGATATCGGAACCAATTTGGCTCTAACTTTCATAATATTGGCCGGAATATCAGCCGGAGTGTATTTCTTATTCCTCTGCGGAATGATTTGGAAAGTATTCTGTAACATTTCACAAAAAAGAGCTTCTTTGCCGTCAATGTGTTCGGTCAGACGTCTACACTATGAAGGAATTATCTATCGTTTCAAATTCATGATGCTGACAACTCTGGTTTGTGCGGCATTAACGGTCATCGGATTTATCCTAGGACAGGTGGCGGAAGGCCAATGGAAATGGGATGAAGACATTGAGTTGGAATTTACGTCTGCCTTTTTCACTGGCGTCTATGGGATGTGGAACATTTACATTTTCGCTTTAATGATCCTTTACGCTCCAAGCCATAAGAAATGGCCGATGACCAATAATCCGGATAGTCAGAATTTGAGCGAAGAGATCGAATTCAGCAGATTGCCGAGCGAAACCAGTCCCAGTGAAATATCATCTTTGACATCATTTATTAGAAAGACAACGGTTGATTAAGATGCACGCCATGATGAATTATGGTTTCCAGTGATTTATTTAACAGTATTATTTTGTGATCTGATCACTTCTTCATTGCCATAATTTAACTAAAATTTCATGTCTGTTTTTAATATTTTTCCGTTCGATTGGAAGTGTATTGAATCATAGAATTTTATGATTACTGAATGTGATGTTTAGAATTTAATTATTATAAAATAACTGTTCGCATTTAACACTTTTGTAGTTTTTGTTTTCATTTACAGTATAGAACAGATTGGTGAATTAATTTTGAAAAGTTATGTTACGTCTATAGAAGTGTTGGATGGAAATAAGTCAATATTTATATTCACTATAGTGCGATCAATGGTTATTTGACGATTTATCGTTCGAAATATTTATTATGAATGTATCGAGTAATTTTATATTTTAATGAATTGGATCGAATTGTGAATGTGTAATGAAGACTAATAATTCAGTATGTGATGTAACCTCTAGTATGCATTTATTTTTTTATATAAATCTAGTATAGATTACTAAAATTTGCTTAATGGTAGCTTTCGAAAAAATAGTAATAAATTTGCATTTACTACTTAGACGTTAAGGTTACCTCTCGATTTTTTTATACACATTTTTATATATTAATATGACTAACTTTTTTTAAGTTTCTATAATAAATATTCCGTAAATGTGAAAATTATATTAACATCGTTGATATCTAATAACGCATAGAAAGGAAACATCCGAGAACCATATTCTCCTCGTTTCGGTGACTGTTTACAATGATATTATCCGATGAGCAGTGTTAGAAACCAATTGTAAAGGGACATGAAATGCAGTCGTTTCGTAGAATGTCCCGAATTATATAGCGTGAGATTGGATATCATCAAAGTAGTGATATAAGTGTATCTCGAAATGGTATTAACAGTTTTTTTGTAAAATGTAACATTTAGAGAAAATAAAATGAATATTGAAAACAAGTATAATTTTTATGAAGTTCCTAAATTGTTTTTCAAAATAGATTTTTGTCTCTCATAAATTGGAAATAAATAAACTATGATATGTGCCCACAATTATGATGATGTAGTAAGTTAAGAAATTGAAGACAAAATGAGCTTACGTTTTATTTCGGTTCACATTTATTATGAAGTATCATTGTATATCATAAACTCTAATGAAACTTAATACATTAAATATTTTGAAATAAAAATAAAAAAGCCGGTTTAAATCACTATCATAATGACAGGCACATATGTATGTATTAAAAAATAATCAAAATTTTTCATGAATTAGCAAAATATTTTCATATACCTATATCTAATAAATTAAGTGAAGAAATGTCGATAATCAAATAACATTATCATTTGGTTTGTCAATAAAAATTAAGGCCTGATTTTTCAATTGCTGGTAATAGTCATTGTATTTGATAATAGTTCAACCAATGATTGAAGCGTGCCCTTGAATTGAATAAAAATAGAAATATATTGAAGTACTAGAAGTTCAAACCAAATGATACAGAAATTTGATGATAATATCATTTCACACACATTTAAATAGAATTAAAAATAAGAAACTAAAATGTATAACGTACCTCTGCAAGGATCATTTTTAACCAAGAACTCGTCAAGAGCGACCCAACCGCCTCCAACTCTCACCATCACGGTAGAACGCAAGATCCTGACGAGTCGCAGTTTTTGGGAGTCGCCAAACTGTCAAATAGGAGTATAAATCAGTAAAAAGAACTTCAAATCTTGATTTCAGATGGGAAAAGTGGGCTTACTCTGTATTTTCCTTCTCCGACTTGGAATACGCGGAATTTCTGTCTGCAAGTGCACATCATCACAAGACGTTTGACTTCATCATGAATCTTTTCGGCATCTGTCTCTGGTCTGCGATCCACCCAGTCGGGTCGCAGTGCAGCAATAAACTCTTGCCAATCGATCAGACCAGAGTTGTTTCTGTCGAACAGGTCGGCTACTGCGCCCATCTCAAGTTTTGATGTATCAAATTCTATTTGAAAAATGTATTATTTGTTATTTTATTACGATTTTTTAGCAACGTTTATACAAAATACATAAGTAAATTCCACTGACTGGTGTTCATGATTCCATCGATGAAATCGTCTCTAGGTATCAAACCGTTGTTATCCTTGTCCATTTTTCTGAACAAGTCAGTCAATCGAGATTTTTTATGATTCATGAACTTCAAGAACTGCAAAAGATTGATTTATGTTAATATTCAAAGCTACAATAAGAGAAAACCTTCAATATATGAATAAATACCCTCTTTCTCCATTCATCCCAGCTGAAGTTCCTGACTCTTTCCATTTCTCTGAGATTCATGAGATGTTCGTGCAGACGTCTCTGACGTTCCCAGGCCAAAAGCCAAGTTCCACGCCATTTTTCCCACAACAGCTTGACTCTTCCTGATCTGAACTCAGGTTCAGATCCCTTGCTAAAATTTTCAGAAGCCACAAATTAGTTGATCACCAAGTGATTTGATAACTGAGCGAAAAAGAGAAGAATATATTCATGCTTAATATCTGTACTCATAAATTATGATGATGGCCTTACAATTAGTCGAGAGAAAAAATGAGTAGGTAGGTACCTATTACTTACTACTTATTACTACCTAACTATTGTTTATTTGATACTTGGTTGTAAAATATTAATACAATTCAGACTGAAGAGATGTTGAATTGAAAAAAATTATTCAGTGTGTTCTTTATACAAAAATACAAACCATTAAACATTTCAAAATAAAATAAATATGAAATAGACCACCGTCAAAATAATACGAGCACATTTGCCCTAATTACAATTTAAAAACCAGAAAAAAATCTCAAAAGTTGCACGTTGGCTAAAGGCTTACTCTCCCAAAACATATAATTATAGACGAGTCGTACAGTATGTTCAAAAACTAAGTGTATCAAACGATTAAGATGCAAAAAAATCTGCACCAACGTTCAGCACATCAAAAAGCAAATATACCTACGATATTATCATTTCATCGAATTTGGAAAACTGTATACCTAGGTATATATATATATACAATCAAATATTCACTTTACAAAATGTACAGAATTTGAAAATTGAAGTTCATTTGAAACATTTAAGCAATTTTAGAATAGTAATCACCCAAATGAAAGAAGAAAGAACAAATCATACCAAAAGAATCTTATAAAATAAAAAAGCTATGAATTGAATATTCCCAAGAATTGATGAAATGAATTTGATCCCCAATTCGTATGTATCGATTTTTTCACCTTAAGTCCAATACATTATGTATTCTATTTCAAATTCAATATAATATATTTCAAGTTCAATATTTCGAAAATTGAACTTGAAACAAAAACCATTGAGCTTGTAATGGAAAATATTGAACTTGAAGTGAAACATCAATGTGAACATTAACTAATGTTAATACTGATTTTTCACAGAGACTACCCATTTGGTGACTTACCTTCCTTTCGGCGGGAACCTCGGTCCATAATGTGGTAGATTGTAGTCAGGTGAACTTTCGCGACCTGGACTCACTCGACTAATCGACGTGCGCCAATTGGAAATAAAACAAAGAAAAACCAAAAAATAACAACTGAGCACATGCACAGGCGGTCGCAGAATACTACTAATTTTAAGTACTAATGTATGCACAATAAATTTAACCAATTATATGACATTCAAATGTGACAAACACTATTTGTGAATGTAACTTTCAAATTTTTTCTCATAAATTTTAAGGATAAGTGATGCTCGGATCATTTTATGAATATTTGAGAGTAAACTGTGAACAATTTACTGATTGATCGAAGCTATGCAGTAATTTAAGTTATTATTACTGATTTTTTTTACAAATAGTTGACTCTGTGGATAACAATTTGATAATCACATTCTTGTATTTTGGTGCTTTTTCTGAGTATTTGTTATAACAAATGTTTCAATTTTTTTTAACATAAAGTGCAAAAAAATTAATCACAGAAAATTGAAAAATATGCCATTTTGTTTGTATTCATAAAGCTTATGGAAATTATGAAAAGACAAAAATACAATAGAAACTCTCTTAACTGGGCATGTCAAATTGTATCTCATTACAAATTATATTTGTATATATTTATTGAATTGTTCTAGTTATTTGATGACCAGCGTTAAATGAGTATCGATTGTATAAACTCGAATAATTTACATGATAGCACAAAGATTATTTCACAATATCAATATCTCAAAGCAATAGTGGAATATCGATAATGGGATTTCCTATTTAAATATCCCACTGTTGTTTTTAAGTATTGATATGATGTCTCTGATTTGAAAAGCGATTGTTTGAACAGCATACAAAGAACATAAATATTTTCACTTTTGAAAAACATGCATTTAGAAAAATTTAAACTACGGATAACAAAAAATAAATAAAAATTTGATAATGGGATGATGTCTAACCTTCCGCGTCTGTTATTGCTCAGATCTCTCGAACCTTTGAAGCTGCAAGTGATGTTCGAGCGAAGATGAATCGTGCATAGAAGAAAAAAATGACAAAACACATGAGGCGAATAGACACAACACAAAAATATGCAATCGAATGACTCGTCAGATCGCCACACGATCACATAACAGTGAATGAGATTTATATAATGATTGTTAGAAATCTTTCACAAGAATAATGAATGCAATGTTGAAATTGAATGTATTTTCATGAAAAATTCATGCGAATTCCATGCAAAAATATTTGAAATGAACTTGAGAAAAAAAAAAGCAGGCAATACAAACCTTTGTCGTCTATTCAATGAACCGTAATAGTCTGGAGACGTCTCGCGTTCTCTGTTGAGTTCGTGCTGAGAACCTCTTCTGATAACGAGGAATATTTATTTTAAAAGCAACACGTGGAGAGCCAAAAGTGCAGACAAATCACACAGTGAATGATTGTGCATAAACATGCGAGTAAAAAATGCAAAACAAGACAAATTACAAAACATTCAACATTTTAAAGATGAAAACTACATAAAAAGGCAAAAAATCTAATAATTGAAAAAAAAACACATGTAAGTACAACATGATAAAATGAATAAAAAATACTTTAAACTTAAAACACATTACAAAAATTAATATGATTATTATTTAAACAATATAATTCTACTAAAAAAATCAACTTGATAATACAAATGTTATTAAAATATCAGTATCGAACGTAAACAGTGACGAAACTTTTACAGAACAAAACAAAATTTTGATCAAAATTACAAACCCAGGTTGTCCTTTGGTGACGCTTTTTGAAGATACTTTCCTTGGAGAATCTTTGCTGGTGGATTTGATTTGATTTGCTTTGCACACTCTGTCGACTTCTCCCTGACGCTTCTGAGTGTTTTCCATGAGATCTTTGTGATCTTGTATGAGTCCCTCGAGCAATTCGATAGAATCGGGCAGTGGTTCAGATTCCAAAGCTGAATTTAAAATATTTGAAAATTGTAACAAATAATGAAAAAAAAAACTACTGTAAAGAAGTTTAAAGTGAAATATACCCAATAAAGTATTTTCTAGTCCAATCAACCATTGTAAAAGTTCCTCAAGTGTTAAATCAAGATCCTTTAATGATTGCATGTGAGTTTCTAATTTATTTCTTCGTTGTATTGCCCATTGTGAAACCTTTAAAATTAAGAAAAATTCAAAATACAGTTAAATTAACAAACACAAGAGTTTTGAATGATGATTTTAACCTCATCCCATCGACTTTGAATAATAGTTATCCAGTGTTTTATCACTGTAGCACCATCAGGATGAGCTTTTCCTAAAATCATATGAGCTAGAGACAAGGTAGAATCTTTGTCTTTTTCCTTTTCTTTGAGTTCAGCGAGGAATCTCTCATGTTCTTGTACTTGTATCAGCGTTTCATGATCGCTATCAGGGAGCTGTCCAGCGAATCTCAACTTAGTTTCAGCATCAGAGAGCCACTCGAGAAGCATATGAACTGCTTTGTATAATTTCTCAGCCTAAGCAAAACATATACATGCATTAAATTGCCAAAAAAATTAAAAATAATTAATATTTTGTGAAAAATCGTACTTCTTTAAGAGCTCCTTGCAATCTAACAGTTTTTCTTTCACATAGTTTGTTAACGTTTTGCCACAGTGTATTAAGTGTTGTGATTTGAGAAGAGACTTGAGCAGCATCTTGAGGTGGAGCTGATGCTTCTAATTCACGTCCTGTGCGCACAACAGATTCTTTCTGAGCCGCTCGTGATGCTAATGCCTCTTCCAATTGCTACAAAACAAAACAATATATAAAAACTGGATTTGATATTATGTATTTTACAAATTAAACATCATTACTTTGTGTTGTTCTACGAGTGCCATAACTGTATCGAGATCACCATGAACTGGGGTATCTTCTTTTAATACAGCCTCTTGCTTTTTCAACCAGTCTATCAAAGCTCCCATTGCATCCTTGAATTGTCCGGAGAATAAAAGTGCTTCTTCCAACTTTCGTTGTCTGTCTACCGACTTTGAGCAGACTGTTGTCCATTTCGACTTTAATTCTCCTAACATCTGACGAATGACAGGTTCATCTGCTTTAGGAGCTTTATCTTTCAGTTGTTTACCACATTTCATTGTATTATCATAAGCAAGTTGTTTAGAACCCAATGCTTTTTGGAATTCTTTATGTTTGTCCAATCTAAAACAACAATTTTACAATTTTACGTGTGAAATTACATCTTTTTTTTTCATACACAAAAGCTGTGAATTCTTACCTATGACGAATCTTATCAGGATCATTAACAGCAGCTTCTTTGTTGAGTTCGTCAATGGATCTTTCAGTTTCAGTTAACCAATTCATTAAGCTTGTCCTGAAATTGAAATAAAACACATTCGTCACGATTGAATTATTTAATATAGAAAATTTTATCTGTGAATACTACCATTGGTCATGGAATTCTCTTGCTTCTTTGAAACCATGATCGAGAGCTCTAGTCCTTTCAGCTGCTTTGGCAACAACTCTTTCCCATCTATGTTGCACAGACACAAGTAAATTCTTAATCAAAATCACATCTTGCTTCTGGCTGAAATATTTCAAATGAGTTCCTTTCTTGTCTAAGTGCAACATGGTTTCGCGATGAGTTGATACTTCTTTCTGGAACGACTTGTGTTCTTCAATTTGACCTATAAAAACAAAATATTAATAAAGGTATGATAGCAAACTAACATAATTGTTTAAAAGGAAACTTACTTAGAATGGTTTCCATAACTCTTGACACAGGTTTAGCAGAGCTAAGAACTTTTTCAGCATTGGTGAGCCAATCGACAAATGCTTGGAGAGCATCATGGAATTCAGTCGCTTCCTTGAGAGCAATTTCAAGCTTAATTTTCTTATCCGATGCCCTGAAAAATATGAAAAATTAGTCAACATGCAAAAAATAAGCTACATTATAAAAAAAGATTAAATCAATACCTAGCAGTGACACTGTCCCATCTCTGTTTAAGTGTTTTGAGGTTGTGTTGTAAATTGGAAACTGACTGTGGACGATCTTGTTTCTTCAAATATTCTTGGCCTTGTTGCAATACCGCTTCAACTTTAGGACGGTTTTCTTCTATTTCATTGAAAACTTCCTGAAATGTAATATGGTTAATATTTTCGATTTTAAATTATTATATTGTTGTTCATTTTAGATAATAACCATGAAACGTTCGAGTTGTTCAGACGCAGTCTCTGGTAAACCTCCGACTGGTTTGGAAGCAGCAATGATACCGTCAACATCTCCCAACCATGATAGAAGATCTTGTATTTCTGCATGGAATCTATAACAAAAAATAAATCATTAACAAAAAAGAACTCGAAATTAAATTGAATCAAATATTTTGAATCCTCACCTTTGAGCTTCCCTGAGTGCTTCTTCGAGTTCATGCTGCCTATCTTTGGCTTTTTGTTGCAACTCTCGCCATTTTCTGTTCAAAAGTTGCAATTTGTCCTGAGTAGTACTAGCTTCATCGGTACCTTTTCCTTGTTGAATAATTTGAAGACCTGCGTCGTTCAAAGTATCAACACTGTTTTGATGAGCTTGAATATCATTAACGAGCACTTTCAATTTAGCTAATTCGACTTCCAAAACTTGAGGGTCTCCAGCGACCGGTTTTAAAGAATCAAGTGTGCCATCACTGCGGTCAATCCAAACGAGCAATTCTTGAAGAGCATGTTGGAATTGACCAAGACGAAGAAGAGCACCTTCCAGAAGTCTTTGTCTGTCTGCGACATCAGCAACAAGTTTAGCCCAACGCCTGTTCACACTAGCCAGTGGTTCTCTGATCGATGCGGCTTGTTCTGAAGATGTTCTCTCAGTCAACTCTTGAGCTTGCCTGTTGATGCGATCACAAGTAAGAACAAATTTAAAAGCAATTATTATACAGATCATGCAATTAAAGAAAACCAACAAAATACAATTTATTACTTATAGATTATAAGTAAAAAAAAATCAATTCATGCTTCTAATGTGTACAATTCAGATACATAAAACATGAATTAATCAAACAAAGAAGTTAAGTATTATTCTGTTGAAACCAAAAGTGTATCTTTATCAGATCCATTCAATCTTAATAAATGAAGAAAACAAAAATTGAAAATCAATTTATCATATCGAATGATTCAAAAACATATTTCAATGAAACAGTTTCAACATTAATTTTCTATAACGATAAGCCATAGCACAATACAGCCAAGGAAACAAAACACAATTTATAATAATTCAAAGAGTAGTCTTGCCTCATCAGACTCCTGAATCCAATCACCGACACCGGATAGGGCAAACGAACACAAAATAAAGGATATTTATAATCAATATTATAAAATTGCATTATAGGGCCACATGTGCAACATGTAGGATTGAAATCATTTAATTAATTAACGAAAAATTTGACTGACCTATTTAATGCTTCTACTTTGACCATATGAGGATCAACCTCCTCTTTGAACTTGTTGAGCTGAGAAATCTGCTTTTTGACGGCATCGATATCTGATCCCAATGGACCCATACGGGCAAACTTGTCTTCTGCAGTCTCGAGGAATTCCAAAAGATTCTATCAATAAGAAGAGTTCAAATTAACAAATGTCAATTACTCTAAATGATATATGAAAATTGCTGAAAACTAACTTGAAGTGTTTCGTGGAATTCCATCGCTTTTTCCATTGCATCGATGAGGTTTTCTTCTCGTTTAGCATATAAAGTTGTGATATTGTCCCAAGCATTGTCCAAGTCTTCAATGTGTTTCTTGACTTCTGGTTTGTCTGGTTCGCCGCACAGGTTCATCAATTTTGAACCAGTTTTACGCACTTGTTCAACCTGGAACAATATAAATGTTATTAAGAACAAAAATTATCTAGGAATAAATTAAATTTGGGAAGAAATAAACCTCAGGTTTGGTTTGGTCGATTTCATGTCTGATCTCTTGCAAAGCGACTTGTTGTGCTTGAATGGCTCGAGGTTGAGCAGCTGGTGGTTCTTGAGCGGCAAGAGACTCTTCTAGCTCGTGAAGTGTTTCCATTACGGCCGTAAGTTCACGCCAGAACTTCTTGGCGATTTCTAGAGTTTCTTCCAATGATTTTCCTCTATCGGACGTAGATTTTTGAACATCAGACCATAATCTGAAAACACAATTCGTTAAAACACATTTTCTTATCAATATTTAAACTAACAAATGTGATCTTACGAATTGAGACGTTCTAATTTCTTCTTTATGTCCTTAACAGCTGGATCTGCTTTATTGTTAGCTTTATTGATAACATCATTAGCGGCACGCTTAACGGCAGCATAAGCTTCTTCTCGCTTATCGAGATCTTCAACAATAGCATTATTTTCATCTATTTGATCCCTATAAATGAACAAAAATGATAATACACAGATAAAAAAATCAAATGAAAATAGATATGAAATAAACATACTCTATTTTTGGTGGATGAGCAGATACTGGTTCAAGTCCTCGTGCCTGTTCAGCGGCACTTGCAAGTGCTCGAAGCATGCCTTCCATTTTATCAGCCAACAGGGCAGATTCTTGTAAAGCTTCTTCTAAAGCATGTTGACGTTGACGAAGCTCTGCACGTAATGCTGAATGACGAGCAGCTATTGCTTCAGCTGCTTCATGAACTCGAGCTGCATCTTCCTCACCGCACAGTTGACCCAAAGCATCTGCTGTTTTCACAAGTTTATCCACTAATGGTTTGTGCTCATTGAGAGATTGAATCAACATCTGATAAAATAGGAATAAAATGAATTACTCATATTATTATTAATTTATATTTAAAATATAAAATTTTACCTCATTTTTATCTTGTTGTTGAGCAATTTGTTCAGGTCTTAGTGCTGGCATTGCCAACATTCCGACTTGACGCTCCATATCATCTAACCAATTTGAAAGACTGAAAAAGAATATAAGTTAAATATTGATATAAATGTAGATAAGTAGGTAGGTATATAAAATTATTTGATTTTGAAACATACTCTTCATGGGTATCAGCGAAATGTTCAGCGAGTGGAAGAGCTTGTTCAAGAACTCCGAGACGGTCAGAACTTAATTGTCCGACAGTTTCCATAGTCTCACGCAATTCTTCCATTTTATCTCTCATGAGTGAAGTATCTTCAGAAGGTTGGGATTCGCGAAGTACTTTCTTAGCAGTACTGAGAACGTCACGAACTCGAGCACGTTGACCACTGACATCATCGTTGAAAGCTCTGTGTTCTTTTAGTTGGCCACGGAGTGGAGCTGGATCGCAACCGGGTGGAAGAGCATTGCGTAATCTTTCATCAGCTTCCCTAAACCAATCCAAGAGTTCATCCATATCTCCAGCAACTTCTCGAGATCTCTAAATAGTTAAAGAAATATTAATAACATCTATAAATATATAACATCTAGACAAAAAATTTTTGTTAGTTGCATTATTTAAATTACCAATTTGCTCAAATGAAGTCGTTCAGCTTTACGTTGAATTTGTTCAACAATAGCATCAAACCTTCTATTATCTCTAGTCACCAGACCTTCAATAGTTGCTGCACCTTCTCCGGGTGAAATCTATAAATTCAAAATGTGTTAGAGAAAATAAAAAGCAAAACGAAACCGAAGAAAAATATTTACTTGGCATAGTTGCGGTCCAACTAAATTAATAGCTTCGAGAAGTGGACGATAATGTTGTAAATCTTCTTCTAATCTAATAACATCTTGTTCCCGTGGTTCAGCACATTGTAAAGCAGATTCTGCTATAGCCATCCAATCAATCAGCTTATTATGACTGTTATGGAATTGCTGTACAAGTGGTAACGCTTCGGAGGCGACTTTGAGCAGATCAGCTCCTTTGGTTGTAAGATCACTGTATCGTCTTTGAAGAGCATCTAGTTTTTCTTTTAGTTGTAATGCTTCATCTCCAGAAATATGTTTCATTAGTTCTAATCCAGATTCAACAGTGGAATCGACAGCTTCTTGTTTCGAAGCAATTTCTTCAGTTAATTCCTTATGATTAAATGAAAAATAGAATTAGAATTTATCTAAATTAAATCAAAGATCACAAGATTGCAAAAACTTACTGCCAAGTCATCCATTTGTCGCAGTAATGGCTCAACATGAACTGGTAAAGGTCTAGCACGGCGTAAACGACGCTCTGCACCATCCATCCAAGCTCCAAGTTCTTGATAAGTCAGAACCAAATGTCTCAATGCACCTCTGGAGCGTTCAAGAAGTTCTCCAGCGTTTAAGCTGTTATCAGCCAATGCTTGATATCTATCAGTGGCAGCTTGGAGACGATCAGCTAATGCTGCTGCTTCATCTTCACCGACAAGACCCATGAGAGTTGAAGCCGTTTCAGTCAACTGTGAGAAATCTGGGCGTTTTGATAAAATATCTTCATGAATAACCTGTATTAACAAATATAAATTAGACAAATTCATTAAAAACATGTGAACCAATAATGATAAAATCATACTTTGTGTTCTCTGATTCTTTGTTGGATCTTTTCTTCATCGGTTGGAACAAGTTCTAATGCTTTAACTTTTCTTTCAGTAGTTCCGAGCCACTCCAGTAACGGTTGTAACTGTTCTTGGAATAGTTTGGCAACTCTCATGGCTTGCTCCAAATCTAACATTCTTCGTTGAGCACCATCAGTTAAAGCTTCGAATCTTCCAACTAATCCTTTCAATTGCTGTTCAATAGCACGTCTTTCCGCAGGTTCACAACCGGCAGCCACTTCACCACCCATAGCGAACAAAGATGACATTGACCCTTGACGATCGAGTAGCATTTTATTCAAGAACTAAATGGGAATAGAAATTCATTAGTTTTCGAAAAAAAAGTTTTAATAAAAAAAATAAGTAAAAAGAATGATTTATGTACCTTCTGTTCTTGAAGTTGAGCTTTCACTACTTTGTAGTCAGCACTTGGAGGACGTTGAGCTGCAACCATGGCTTCTGTATCAGCGAGCCATCTTTCAAGACCTGAGAGGGCTTCTCGCAGACGACCACTTTGCAATAAGGCCGCATCGAGCCTTCTTTCACGCTCGTTGGTCTGAGATTATAATTGAAAAATAAGAAAAAAACATTTTTCCCAAAACTCGAAAAAAAAGTAAGGACAAACCTTCTCTTTAATATCATTCCAAGCTTCGTTCATTCTTTCAAGATCTTTCTCTAATGGTTGTGTGTTGACACCTGTACCAGCACTTTGTACCAAAGTACGTCCAGCTTTATTGCATTGATTTACTGTTTCGCTTAAGGGTTCTAAAGTATCACGGCGCAAACTAGCCAGCTCTTTCTGTTGTTGTCTAATCTGTTCTACTTCAGAACCAACGGGTTTCAAACGTTTGACTAAATCAGCAGCCTGGTAACAAAAATATTTTAAATTTTTTTCTGAAAAACAAAACTTAAAGAAAAGGTTCCGATAGTTACTTCGGTAATATCTTCCATGACATTATCATAAGCTTTGTAGAAAGCTTCCAATCTTGTGAGAGTATCTTCTAGGTCTTGTTCTTTATTTCGAGCTCGTTCATCGAGCTTTCCGAGTTGTTTTCGCAAAGAGTCAACTTGCTCTCTTGTTTGCGCAGTATCTGGTGCAAATCCACTGTCCAACAAGGCGTCACCTGCTCGTTGAGCATCCATCAACAAATTGTTAGCATCTTCCAGTTTCTTGTAGAAACGAACAATATCATCCAACTGTTGACGCACAGTCTTGATATCACGTCCAGGTGGTTTCATGCCATCGAGCTCCTTTTCAAGATCTTGCAAATCATGAGATAAGCCTTTGACTTGATCCTGTACATGAATAATATAAATAATTTATATTTTACTAGTAGGTATTTTAATTTTAAAATAATTAATGAATATTACATTAAATTGTGCAACAGCTGTGGTTGCACTCTTCAATCTGCCTCTAGAGTCATCTAGTCGTGAATTCAATTCATTGAGTCTGTCTTTAAGACTTTCGGCTTCCTCACGCAAGTGTTGAGCATCTCCACCAGCTTCTCGTGCAGCAGATGCCAGATCATCGGCAAGTGACCGGAGGTTCTATTAAAAAAAAATATTATTACATATCTAAATGAATCTGGTTTACAATAAATTTGATGAATGAACAATAAGAACCTTAATAGGAAGTTCGAGTTGAGTAGCTTCTTCAGCAATTTGTCCAACAGTATCAAGCAGACGTTGATCAGCAGGTGAACTTTCTGTGGCATTCAATCTAAAATAACAAAATCGAATAATTTGAAATACAAAATTAATTTGAAATAATTAAAAATAAAGTTTTTATTTTTACCTATCTTCACATCTTCTCAATGAATGCTCAATATCACGAGCTTGGTCGGTGAAATCGGAAAGGCGATGAGAAGTGTTTTCTAGCCAATCTAATTTCTCCATTAATTCTAAAAAAAATTATCTGATCAGTATATAAAAGTTTTTTTATGAGTATTTCACAAATGAATTATAACAAACCATTATTTAATTTGTCCCATCTGTTTTTCATTTCAGATAATTGATCTTTGACAATATCTTGATCAACATCACAGGCTGATACGAAGGTTTCGCCTAAAGTGCGGTTATTTTCATATTCACCAGATCTAAAAAATAATTAAATTATAATTATAAACACTCATTAAATTGAATACAAGCATATTTCAAGCATCTGATTTCATTTACATATATATTAAAAGAATTTAATAAGAAAATACAAAAAACAAATCTCACTTTTTCCAAATATCATTGCGAATCTGTTGTAATTCACGTAACTGTTTTTCAAGTTGCTTCTTCTTGAAAGCAGTAGGTTCAAATTTGGCCAATTTGTCTTCTATTTGGCTTAACCATGGAATGAATTGTTCTTGAGCTTTTGTGTACTTGCGGCAATGTTCCTACAAAACAATAAAATGTTTAAGTTAGATGGAATTTTTTTTTATCGAAGTAGTTTTATGAATTACCATAGCCGTTTCCAATTTTGTCTGGCGATCGACAACTTCTCGCTTCAGTTTTTCCCATTGTTGTTGGATTCTGTCGAGTTCTTTACGCAAATTAGGATGAGCCGGTTTATTTTCCATTTCACGGCCTTTGTTCAACAACATTATCACTTCATGTTCTTTAGCCATAGCTTCACGGTAAGCTGGAGCATGGCGTTCAAGTTGTTGTCTGAGTTTGTCACGATCTGCACTCACAAGAAGGCGTCCAGCTAAATCTGACAATGCTCCTTGGACCCAACCTAATGTACGCGATACGCTTTCTTCCAATTGACGACCGTCTCTGTTAAATTAAATGACAAATACATAAACTGTATTAAATTATGTAATCACATAAAAATCACAAATATACCTTAAAGCGCCTTCTTGCTCAGCCTTTTTGTGATCAAGTTTCTTTTGCAAATTGTTGTATTGGCGAACAACTTGAGCCAGTTTGTTCTGAATATCTTGACGAGCAGCTGGATCAGTTAAAACTTCACAAAGAGCTGCACCGCGAGCTTCAAGTTCAGCCAAAAGAGGTCTTTGACCTTCCAATTGTCTTTCAAGGTTCTGTAACAATGTGTATCAATTAATATGAATGCAAAAAAGGATAATTCTAATATAAATTTCAAAACTATTCTTGCCTCAATTTTACGAAGCTGTTCTTCAGCATCTTTTTCAAGTGGCAAATCATCCAAATTGTCTGAAATAGCCTGTAAAGCATCGCGTAATCTGGCTAATCCTGCATCGAATTCTCGAGATGTATCAGCAGCGGCTCCGAGAGATTCAGCACGTTCATCCAATCTGTTATTATGACATTATCAATATTAAGCTTACGATAAAATCAACAAAAATGTGATAACATACCTTCTCAAGAGATCGTTCCATCTCGACTGAACATTATTCAGTTTGTTGGCCACTTTACTGTGATCTGGTGATTTGGGCTCTAATTTATCCAATACGGAAGATCCGACTTCTTCCAGATGTGACAATTGAGGTTGTTGTGTTCTGAGCTCTTCTCTCAAAACTTGTACTTGTTGCACTTGAGTTTGGACCATTCTTGAGTCTGAGGAGATGGGACCAAGAGCGGCCATCATACGATCTTTCGAACCGAGCCAAGATATTAAGGTGTCATGGGTATCAAGGAAGTCTTTGATGTCTTCCATCATTCTGATCCTGAAAAGATGAACAATTGTATACAAAAATCATATAAATGTTGATAATTATAATGTAAATTGATACTAACTTTTCTTTGCAAGCATCATGTAATTTCTTCCATCTGCTAGAGACGTCTTCCATTTCATCAGCAAGTCTATCAGCACCGATCGCACCTGCCTTGCGACGCAAAAGCTCTTTGACTTGACTCTTGGTGGAATCGAGAAGACTTTGTCTTTCGTACATTTCTTCTAGAACAGCGCGTACTTGTTTGTTAGTTTTGTCAGCTTCTTCTTTAGTATTCGGAACAGTATCTTTCGGTAGTTGACGTTGAACTTTATCCAAGAAGAGAGACAAGTTTTTCAAACTGTCAATATGTTTTCTGACTTCTTCCCTAATTGTATCCAATTCGTTTTGCCTGTCCGATAATTTCACGCCCAGCAATGAATAACGGTTGTTGATTTCAGAGAGCTGTTGTTGGACTGGAGACATTTCTGCAAAAGCAACAATTTTCATTATACAATTGAGATATTCAAGATTTTTTTATTACAATCTAACCTTCCAAGTGGAAACCATCCTGACTTGAGCGTCTAGATGAGAATCCGCTGGATCCCGATGCACTTAAAGGACTCACAAGACCAAAACCAGTTGTTTTCGATGGTGATGGAGAACGGCCATCATGCACTGTTGAAAATAAAATGATGAAGAAAAAAATAGCTGAAATATGATTATTGACTAAATTATACTAACTTGCTGCTTGCGATGGTCTTTTGGTGGGACTGTAAGCAGTTTGGCTAGATCGTTTTCTGTGAGGACTTTCAGGTCTGTCTCCTCTCAAAAGAGCATCATACAAATTGCCAACTTCATTGATCTATAATGATTTCATAAAATATTCATAGTATTTCAAATATGTGATACAGAATTTGTGGGAGATTAGGGAAAAAATGGGGGAATTAGAACATACCTTATCAATTTGATGACCATATTCTCTATATTCTTTGTTCAAAGGTCTTAGTTCTTCATGTTGGCTTTTTATCACATCCATATCAACAGCAACAGGATGTAGTCGATTCACTTTCTCTTCCATTACAGACAACCAATCCATGACTTGAGCTCTGAGCTTCTCATATTGATTTAGTTGATCAGCTCGTTGTTTAGAGAGTTTTTGTTTCTCATCCATAGCTGAATTTAAGTCTTTCCATTGAACTTCAAGACCCTGAAAATTCCATAGCCAATAAGTACAATTATTGATAAATAAACAACTATAAATTAAGTTGTTATCATTACCTTCATTCTGTCTCTAACATTTTGTGTATCTGTCACATCTTTCTTAGAAATGAGCTGTTTGCCATTACGTAGACATTCTTCGAGAAGATCTCTTCGTGAATCTCTGAAGAATTATCATGAGTTAAAAAAAAATTGACAAAAAAATACCTACATTGATTAATAAATCAACCTCTCATCGACTAGTTGAGCAAGCTTATTTTTGCATTCTTCAGGTGGTAGACGCGACAATTCAGGTGATGATGCCTTTTCAGTAAGACGTGAAGCCCATTGTTCCAATTGAGTAGCTTGCGATAAAAATTGTGTCAAATCTGTCATCACTTCATCGAGGAAATCTCCTCTTTTTGCAGATTTTTCTAATAGCTTTTCATATCTGTTGTAAATGTCTTGCATACGTTGTTCAATTTTGGCTGCGAGTCTCGCATTAGATGCAGTTTCTTGAAGATTGCGTGCATTTGTAACCAATTGTTCGAGAGAAGGCTTGTGTGCTATGAGATCTGAATTGGATATTTTATGTTCTCGTATTTGTTCATCCAAACGTTCTTTGATAAGAGATGCTGGTTTGTATTGAGATCTAAAACAGAAATATTATTCTATGAATATTTTTTTTTCAAGAATGAAATATTAGTGTGGAGCGTAATTACTTGAAGAGGTTTTCTGCTTGGTTAAGCCATGAAGCTTGACCTTCCAGCGCGTCTTGCAACCCTTGAGAATGTAAAAGTGCTGCTTCAAGTTGACCACAGCGTTCTCCCATTGAATTGCTCATTTGTGCATATCTATTTTCAAGCTCAATTACTGGTACTTCCAATGCACGAATATCAGCTGGAGTTAAATGACCTTCCAGAGTTTGCAACAGTTGATCGCATGCCTGAAAAGTTTGGTTTAATTTTAGAAATATAAGGCATATGTTATAGAATTGCTTAATTTGGTTATTATGAATGAATACAAACATCTTTAGCGTTATCGATAAGTCTACTTTGAGCCATCATCTCGTTGTGCAATGCTTTAGCTCTGGTCAGTTGAGCTTCAACTGCTTTCGGATCTCCGGCCACAACTTCAGAAATAACAGCTCGATATTGTGGTTCCATCTGGTCAAAAAAATATTGTTATAGGTGTGATGTCCGAACAAGAAAGAATTAAAAATGGTTAAAGCATACTTCTTTAAGCCATTTATTAGCCTTTTCAAGAGCATCGCCATATATGCGTTTAGTATCGGCAACATTTCGAAGTCTTTCTTGAAGTTTTTGCGCTCGAGCTAATAAATCAGCGTGTTGTCTAGATGCTAAAGAAGCACGACCTTTGACTTCAGAGTCAGTAGGAGCAGAAAGATGAGGCAATCTTGCAGGCAGTGATGTTCTATATTCATTCAATACCGAAAGGTATTCCTGAAAAAAAAAAAAAATAGTATATCGAATCCAATAAGTAATTATACATTTAAGTGCCAGTTTTACTTCTGATTCCTTGAGGAATTTATGACCGGCCATAGTTATAAAACGTAAATCAGCTTGATGAGCCATAACGTCTCCGAGGAAATCTCGAGCAGCAGCCGCACCATCACCCAAGCGTGATAACTCAGAGAGTGCTCTTTCTTGTTCTTCCAATCGACGATATGATACATCGAGCCAGGAATTGAATGTTGATAATTCATTACTGGAAAATAAATGACGTTAAATACAAGCTTGAAAAACCCAATAATATTGTAGTCTATTAAGTAATCATAATACCTGAACTTGTTGAGCTCATCTTTTGCTGCTTGTAGACGACGGAGCATAGATGAAGCTTTAGCAGCAGCACGATCAGCTCGATCTCTTAGATTTTTGGCGCCACGTTCTAAAGCATCCGTTTCACGAGCTGCTAGAACAGTACCTCCGGTCACAACTAATTGACGAGCTTGTTCACCAACTCCAGCAACTGAACGTTGTTGACTTTCAATTTCTTCTTTAATTTGCTGAACATTTAAAATTAATTAAATTAACTGATACACACAAATCAATATTTAGAATAATATATAAAGCATTTTTTTTTACTTTTAAGATGTTTATCTGGTTTCTTAACTCATCAATATCTTCTTTAGCAGGTTCCTGATTGGCCAATTTATCTTCGATATCGCTAACCCAATCCAAAAGCTTGTTGAGTTGATCATCGCATAAACGGTATTTTTCTTCAATGGCTTGCTACAATTTGGATAATCGGGAAAGTGAATGGAATAGGAAAAGAAGACAAAAAATATATATTAATGAAAAGTCAATAATAGAATAAATATGAAGCATATACATGTAAAAGCAAATATGAAACAAAAATTGTACATATTAGTTGGACCCATATACTTCTGACATATCAACTACCTACTTAGGTATATGTAATTAATATGTCAATGCATATGGGTCCACCTAATAGTACCTAGGTATATGGCAATTTTAAAATATTTACAAAACTGTTTTTCCCCATATAACCATTGTTCTTAAATGAAATAGAATAAAAATAGTTTTTATTTATTTACGAAACACTAAATCACACAGAATACATCTTTTAAGATCTATCCAGTTTTGAAAAGGAAGGATTTTTTTTATAAAATATAAATAATCCCTTGATCAAATATAAGTTCATAAAGTATATCAAAAATAATCAAATAAAATGTACAACTAAGTTTAAATAAAAAAACAATATAAAAGTTAAACTGAAAAACAAAAACACCATCTGACATGAAACGAAAACCTCGAAGATCTGCAAGTGCTGAAATATGGTATTGTATTATGGCTGAAAAGAAGATTTGAATGAAATAACAAATATGCAGCTAAGCGCACAAGAACATATTCATGAAAGCGTAGACAATAGAAAGCTAAAACATTAAAGAAAATGCACATAAAGCATCTTATAACTCTGCCACCGAAAAGCTAAACATAAACCATTCATAGCAAAAGCTGAAAAATAATGAATATCATTAAATCGAAATTAACATAATAGTAATGAATGAAAAAATAAATTGTTCTTTTTATATATAAATGAGTTTAAACTATTAAAAAATATATAAAACGTGTGTTAAGTGTTAATTAATGTATCTTTTTGTTTCAAATTAATTTGTGTTAGTTACATAAAAATATAAAAATTAAAATCAAAATTTGCAACGAAAAACCTGCAACAATCAAAATCAAACAAAACTGGTTAACACAGTAAAAATGAGAAATAAAAATATGAAAAAAATAGTGAATTCTAATTTGAAGACGAAAAAACAAACATTTCATGATAAACATTGAAATCAAATTATTCTCAATTCCTAAATAAGAACAAACATGAGAATAAACAATTTCAACACAAAAACGTAGGACTTCACAAAACACACGATTTTATTGTATTTTATTATATTCAAAGTGAAAGTATATGAATAGTAAAAAAATAATGTCTATAAAATAAACAATACTACCTTCGTGAGTGATCTTTTTCGGATAGCGTCTGTCTTATTTATTTATAATATGAATTGGTTACCAAATATCGGTCAGTCACAATACACCAATTCTCTTTTATGCGGTTAATCACGCTTCCGTTGGGTTTATATAAAATAATAAACGAGCGCTCGACAAGCTTATACCACATTCATGTACGGGGAAACCATTCCATGCAATTATTCCATTTTGTGATCAAGTGTATGTATAGAAAGCTTTGAAGGAGAGCGGGAAGTGAGCTTTCGAGGAGCGTTTGTAAGTCGATTTTGATCAGAAAAATCTTATTCAAATATAAAATTTAAATTAAAATTGAAATTTTGAATATATAATATTGTAAATTAAATAAAAAGTTTATCACAGTTTACAAAACAAAAAATAAGCTAACAGCTGTCATAATCATGCTGTTTTATATAGGTTTATAAATTCAAGTTTAATATCTTCTTATTCAAATTGAATTATTTTCCTCATGATATTGCAAAGAGTTGAACTTCAAATGGAAAATATTGAACTTGAAAAAAAAACTTGCATTTGTATAAATACTAAAATATGTATCACCGTTCAGTGTTTCTAACTGATTTCGGTTTGAAGCAATGATTTCATGGATGATGACGAGAGAAATATAAATGATGTAATAAAAAAATATAGGTAGGTATAAAATAATCTAATAAAAAGTGATCGGTGCCAAAAATGTGAGTTTTGAATTCAATCGAAAATTTAAAATGTGACCAGTGTATTTGTAACAGTGTTCAAATTCAAAAAAAAGGATAAGAACTAGGGATATCTTTTGGAATTTTGGATAAGCATGGTCGGTCGATTGTAGTAAAGGCTGATGGTGCCGCGTCTATAGGCAATGTATTTTGTGTCTTTGAAAATTTATGTGAGATTTTATAATGTTGACACATTTTTCCAGGCATTTTCTCGACAAGAATGTAATTATTCGTACTGAGCACCGTGGTCAATTCATGCAGCTGTAATGAGAAAACTTGAGTTGATATCGTTACGTTTAGTTAATTTTCAATTTGTGGTTAATAATGTCTGATTCTCCGAAGTGTGTATTATCATCATAATTATTAGTTTGTTAACAAAATTAGTTGATTTATAATTGAGTATTCAAAAAAAATATTCTGGTTCTTATAATGATTGATTATTATTCTCCAGTTCTTCGGAAAACCAGGTTTGTGTTTTTAAGGATTTGAAGGAAAAGGACCTATTCATTGAGTTTGTGTTTAAATTCGATACAAAAAATATTGGAATTTGAAATAAGTATGCGAAATAAATTCTTTGGATTGTATTTATGAAATGAACAATGAAAATGAAAATGAGCAATGAACTAGATGAGAACGAAAAAAAATCTCTACCTATTCAAAAAATAGAGTTGCATTCAAACAAATTATACAATTTGAATAAATGCTTAAAAACTTCTCCAATGTTTGAGAATCATAAATTAGATAAACTTAAGGAATATTTGTTACTCAATATTTAACACAAAATCAGGAAAGGTCATTACATGAAATGAATTGTTTTTAAGCATAGTTACATGAATCTAACGAACATAACGCTGAAAATTTTCAATATCATAAACTAATGATCAGTAATAATGACAAATGATATTTATCACAGAATGATAGAAAATTCTTTGCATTTTATTCGTAGATATTGAGAAGATTAAATTAGAGATCACTATGCAACTTGTGAAATATATTTTAAATCATACTGATGAAAAAGGGAAGCGATACAGATACTCAAATAATTTGAAAAATGTGTTTATCTAACAATAAGTAATTGAACAAATTAATGAAAAAATCCAATATTAAAAGAAAGGTAGGTAGGTAGGTATATTAAAATGACGTAAAATTGAGTTTTCATGCAATTTTTTTTCCATCTTAAATATTAAATCGTTAGCAATTTTATATGATTTAAAGATGTCAATTCTGAAATGTATCATTCTGAATTCAAATATGGGATACAAGCAACTGAAGCAATAATTAACGACTTTGTCCATAAACCACAGGCAAATTCCCTTATTCAAGTTAAATGCATCATTCAAGTTTGAGCGACGAGATAAATATCAAAAAGATAAAAAAAAAAAACAAAAAAAAACTCAAACTCAAACTTAAAACATTTGCCAAAAGAGATGCACTTAATTCTTAATAGTAAATATAGTAAGAGAGAAAAACTCACCCAAGTTTCTGCTGCCAAAATATACCCCTTAGCTTGTGCTTTTACGAGATCCAAAGACACATCTTTAGTCGAATCTAATATTAGCCGCCCCCCAATGGGGTCTATTAAATTCATTGATATTGCTTGATGCAATGGAACAACTTGTCCACTTGTCGGATCCTTGATCACGGTGCTCGATGGATCAACGATTCCTTGATCGATACTGTCTGTGAGAGTCAATCTTTTCCTGTCTATAACGCTTGTGGTTATAAATGGATCGTTGAATCCTCCTGTTGTTGGATTGTATATTCCAAATTCTAAACATTCTTGAAGAGTAAATGCTCTTTTGGGTGTCATCAGGAGACCAGTGTCTAAGGCAACTGGTAATGAGTTCAACTTAGAGGTTTCGGTGTCGAGAATATTGCCCTTGTCGGCATCCATCAGTCCTTTACGGAAAGCTTCCGGCAATTTGATCAGTTTTTTCTTTAGATTATCTTTAACGAGTGCCGTATCCGAATCAATGTGACCCAGCACTGCTGCGTCTTTCACAGTTAAAACTTCGTTGGATTGAGGATCAGTAAATCTAGCTGTTTGAATATCTAACAATTTCATTTCAATGGCTTGTTCGAAAGTCAGAGGTTCGTTTAGGTAAACAATTAATCCGTTTTCAAATATGAAACACACAGATTTTGATCTGCCCGATTGAGGATCGAATGCTGTTTTTATGTTTATATCTATATTACCTTCGCTGATTGCTAATTTTAAGGGTCTGAACTTACTCGTGTTTGGATCTTTAACTACTGCAGTTTCTGGGTTTATATATTCAAATCGGATAGCTTCATCTAAAGTGAATTCTCGCATAAGAGGTTCTTTATCTCTAGTATAGTCTACGGATAGTTTTCTGAGCTTAGACGATGTTAGCGGTTTGATTATAGTGACTAAATATCCCTTTTCAAGTGCGACTTCTATGTTGTATGCACGTTTTAATTTAGTATCTAAAATTCTACCTTTGTTGACGTCAATATCACCGCTTTCAATAGCAGACAAGAGAGATTTGAGTTTGTTAGTGTTGGGATCTTTAAGAGCTGTTGTATCCGGATCAATAAAATTACAAGCAATGGCTGCATTTAGATCTAAAAATTCACCCGAAGAAGGGTCTACAAATTTACCCGTATCAGGTCTAAATAGTCCATTCTTCACGGCTTCCTCAATCGAAAGTGATCTATGATTCGTAACAATCAGACCTCGTAACCTAGCTTCAATAAGATTAATTGAATTACCGTTTGGCAAATTATAATAACTTGAATTACTATCAATGAGATTAATTTTTATAGCATCCAGTAATTTGATATATTTACTATGTTTTATATTTTTAACAAAAGATGTTTCTGGGCTGATGAGCTCTTCCTGAATAGCTTCATTGAGGCTCAAAAGCTTTTCAGAAACTGGATGTTTGAATTTAGACTGTTCTACATCATAAAGACCCATAGCTAGAGAATCATATAGAGAGAAGTTGGCACCTTCAATATCTACAATTAAACCGAGCTCCATCGCTTTGCTAAGAGGGATGTGTACATCAGAATTAGGCTCATTGAATTCTCCGCTGCGTCTATCAATCACACCCGAGCGACACGTTTCAGCAAGTGTTAAGGGTTTTTCAGATTTTTTGTCAAAGTAACACAAATATTTAGGATCTATGATAAATCTTCTGATGGATTCATGCAAAGTTATCTTTCTGCTAGAAACAGGATCAGTGAATTTACCAGTTTTCTCGTCGTAAAGACCCTGATGAATAGCCCTTTGTAATGATATAGGAGCTTTGTTATCGACCAGTAAACCAATTTGGAATGCTTCTTTAATCGTGAGTTCAGAATTATCTTTATTGATGTCTTTGACTTTACCAGTTTTACTATCAACCACACCAGTTTCTAAAGATTCTGGAAGAGATATTTTTTTCCAACTACCGGAACGAATGTCTTTAATATGAACAGAATCAGGATCGATCAAATTCAATTTGATGGCATCGGAAAGGGAATACTTTTTACCAGATTTGGGATCCATAAACAAGCCTGTGGCTTCATCGTAAATTCTTTTAGATACAGCCTCACTCAATGACATAGGTTTACGGACTTCAATTAAAACACCTCGCTCAAACGCTTCGTGGAAATCTATCTTTTCCCTATCTCCAATAATAATTGTACCTGTTCTAGAATCTACTAAGCCTCTGTCGACAGCAAATTCAAATGGCATAATTCTACCATCAATATTAACTATTGTAGATTGAGGATCTAGCATTCCCTTTCTTAAAGCTCTATCGGTAGCAATTTTTTCTTTACTATCGGGATGAATGAATTTACCAGTTTTGGGATCATAAAAACCTTTGAATACAGCTTCGGGTAAGCTAAATTTACGTTTAGCTGGAATAATAAGTCCTCTTTCTGAAGCATCAACAAAAGTGATTTCGTCGCCTTTGAGTGGATCTTTAGCTTTACCTAATTTAGAATCAATAATGCCTGCTTTAATAGCATCTGTTAATGTGATTATTTCAGCTGTTTTAGAATTTTTGACTGTCATAACATCAGGATCGATTTCTCCTTTTTTGATCGCTTCGTCCAAAGTTTTTGTTTTGGTATCGATAGTCAAAAGTCCAGAGTTGGGATCGTAGCAGCCTTGTACGAGACCTTCTTGAAGAGACCAGGGTTTTTTATCACTCAAAAGATAGCCCTTTTCGTTTGCGACATCTAATGTCATACAAGGATTTGTAATGATGCCATTATCACCATCTAACAAGCCCGATTTAAGGGCTTCGACAACGGTTAAAAGTTTATCATGATCATCGTCTTTAATTTTAACAGATTGGATTTCAAAAACTTTTCGATCAATGCTTTTGGCAACAGATAATTCTTCACCTGATACAGGATCTAAAATTCTGCCAGTTTTGGAAGAATAATAACCTTTATCGATTACATCTACTAATGACCAAGTTAAAGGTTTTGTAGCTACGAAGCCTTTTTGAAGAGCAACATCTAAAGTGATTAAACTACCTTCATTTGTATCGCGAAGTTTACCGTTGTCAGAATTTACTAATTTAGTATTTAGAGCGTCGTCTAAATTGACGAAAGAATTGGCTCTTGTATCCTTGACTTCAGATATTGTAGGATGAATGATACCTCTTTCAATAGCTTCAACGATTGTAACTCTTTGGCAAGTCGAAATATCTTTGATTTTACCAGAAGCTGGGTCATACAAATCCATTTTGATAACACTTTCAATAGAAACAGGTCTTCTCGAGCTAACGATCAAAATTCCACTCAAGAAAGCGATTTTCAAATCAATTTCCTGTCTAGTTTCATAATCTATCAAAATGCCACGTTGTAAGTCTATATAACCCAATTCGATTGCATCTAGAAGTGAAATGATCTCATTATTGATAGGATCTCTCATCGAAATCGAACTGGGATCGATCATGTTCAATTGAATTGCTTCAGCAAGAGAATACACTTCACCAGTGTTGGGGTCAGTAAATTCTCCAGTATTCATATCGAAGATACCTGATTGTAAAGCATTTTCAAAAGTAATCGGATCAAAGACCTCAGAAGGAGGTTGATTTTCAACAATCCAACCACGCTTGATGCAATCGAAGAAGGAAACGCGTTTTCCAGATTTTGGATCAACCATATGACCTGTGTATCTATCCAAGAGTGGAACAAAGAATGCTTCTTCTAATGGAACGAATTTATCAACTTTGGAACCTAAATCTTTGACGTATATCTTTTGAGGATCGACAACCATAGAAATGCCTTCAAAGAAAGTGATTTTAAGACCGGTTTCGCGGTCAAAGAACACTTGTTTTTCAGGATCATATATACCATACTCGGTTAGCTTTTCGATATCGAGAAGTTGATCAAGAGAAGATTCGGGAGATTTGGGTTTGTCTATTACGACGGAAATACAATTCTTTGAAACAATGTCTACCAAGTATAAAGGACTGAGTTCTTTTTGATCTAAGGCATCTTGGACAGTCAAAGGTGATTCTTGGCCATTGATGAGTATTCTGCAAACTTTGGGTTCTATTTCACGTTGGGCAATGGCATCTCCCAAAGGCATTCTTTTGAAAACAATATCTACTTTTTCTAGCGACGGAGAGCTCTTTTGAGATGTATTTGTTTCTGTTAAAATACTTTTTTCGGGTTCTTTAATTTTAACAATGTCAATTGTTTTGGTTATAGATGTGGGAACAACAATTTCTTCTTGAATGTTGATCGCTTCTGAAACTGGTCGCTCACTTTTGATTTTTTCTTTAACTGGAATAATTTCAGCATCAACTTTCTTGGCATTCTTCTTGCTTCTCATTGGGACTTCAGGGGTAGAACAGTCATCGGAACAAGTTATTTTGGCTGTACTCTTTTCGGGTGTTTTGTCTTTCTCAGATTTTGTTGCTAGGGATTTAACTCCTTTAGCGATAGCCATTCCAGCTATGACTGGTGAAGCTACAACTGCTAACAGACCCATTTTTGCAGCATTTTTGATATCAAATGACTTTCCTGATGATTTGTCTTTAACTTTTCCAGTTTTCGGGTCAAGTAAGCCTTTTTTCAATGCTTCTTTGAGTGATATCTGTTTACCCGATTGAATATCAAATATTACAGATTGAGGATCGATTATTTTTTTATCAAGTGCTTCTTTGAATGTATAGAATTTTTTAGGGTTTTTAGGATCGCAGAATTTACATGTTTTTTCATCATAAATCAGTTCAAATGCTTCAATTAAAGTTAAAAGTTCTGTTTTTACAGTGACAGTTTGTTGTTTCTCTGGTTCTGCTTTGATTGAATCAATAGATGTGTCTAAGATACCTTCGCTGACTGCATCTGCAATAGACATGACTTTTCCAGTTTCTGGATCTTTGTAAGTTCCCATTTCCATATCGACTAATCCTTGTTCAACTGCATCATCAAAGCTAACTTTTACTTCTGTCGTTGTGAAATGTTCTTTATTTGTTTGTTCATCTTGAATTATTCCTTTAGAACGAGCTTCCTCTATGCTCATTACTTCGCCGGTGACCACATTTTGCACTTCATTGGCATTCAATAGAATATATCCAGATAATATTTCAACCATTCTAGTTGTTATTGTGTGATGAGAAGTGATAGTTTCAGTTACTGAAGTTGTTGCTCCAATTGTTTCACATGATGCATATTCAGGAAGTGCTTTAATGATCAACAATCCACTTTCTATGGCTTCAGATACTGGTATTTTTTTACCTGTCTCTGGGTGAGTGAAAGTACCTTTGCTGGAATCTATTAATTTTTTTTCCAAAGCCTCCTTAATTTCAATGGCATTAGGCTTAACTGGAAAAGGTACTGCCATGATAAAATCATCATCGATCGCCTTTTCAATTGGAGTTTTCAGTCCCGTGATTGGATGTATTATATGTTTATTATCAGAATCAATTAAACCTCTCATTATAGCAACAGGCAAAGTCATACCAGCAGGTGGAATATTTTCAATAGGAGATTTACCCAAAGGTTCTTTATCAAAAATGTTCATATCAATAGCTGATATCAAGTCTATATTGTGACCTTTGTTGCTGACCAAAGATTTATCATCATCTACTTTTCCATCAGCTATAGCCTGCTTCAGGGTGGTTTTTTTACCATTTTGATCAGTTAACTTCGATAGTGGATCGACAATATCACAAATAATAGCTTCACCCAAAGAAAGATGGTCACCAGTTTCAGGATGTATAATTTTGCTTGTTTCCGACTCAATAAGACCTTGTTCAGCCAATTTAGGCACTGATAAACTTTGAACTAAAGGTATTAGAAGTTGATTGAAACCATCTGGATCCAAAATTCCTCTTTCAATCGCCTCATTGATATTCAAAATATCTCCCCTTTGAGGATCAACAATGCGGCCTTTTTTGCCATCGACTACTTGACTTGCAACAGCTTCAGAAATAGTCAACTGATCACCGGTTGGAGACGTGAAGTTTTCTTTCTTTAGAATTTCAGCTGTTTCATCATCAATCATACCTTTTTCAATAGCATCTTTTGGAGACACCACCTTCTTACGCATCTTTTGCAAAGTAACTGGTTTGGCCGAGTCGTATGCTCTTGCATTGCCAATCGTGACTCTGAATTTAGGATCTACAGTGACTCTACTACGTGTCAATTCGGCTTCAGTCAATATTCTTGTTTTTTCAGGCGAAGGACTCCTTTTGTTGATATCTTCAGTTTTTGATATTTGCTCTGCGTATTCTGGAGTGATAAGACCTCTTTCAACAGCTTGATTTATTGTAATCTCTTCACTAGTTTTAGGATCTTTAACTATGACTGTATGAGATTTTTTTTCAGTGGCTATATTCTTAACATGCTCCGGCATGATTTTCTCAGTGATTATCAATTTTTGTGGCATAATAGTGGTCAACATTTCTTTTTCAATAAACTCTTGAGTTGAAATTGATGATTTTGGAAGTGCTTTGTGAATTTTCAACATTTTGTCAGTTGCATCTGCTTCTTCTGTTGCAGAAATATTTTTGAACTCATCCAAAGTAATCAAACCTTCTTTTAATGCTTCTTCGGGAACAAATTGCTTACCTGTTCTTGGATCAGTCACAATCACATGGGATTTATTAATTATTGTAATTTGAGAAGTTTTAGACTCATTATTAGAAATAATTTCTTCTAATTGTTGAGGAGTGATCAAGCCTTTATCTAATGCTTCTTGAGGGGAAAGTTTTTTTCCTGTTTCTGGTTCAGTGATCATAACAGTAGAAGATTTTTCGATAATGCTGGATACAGTCTGATTAGGATCTTCGGTTAAAATTTTATTGAATTGATCTTGTGTTATTAATCCTGCATCTAAAGCTTCTTTTGGAGTTAATTTCTTACCGGTTGTTGGATCGGTGATAAAAACGCTAGTTATTGGAATTGCTTTTTTGACAACAGAGATTTCCATCTTATTTGAATCTTCAGGACTAATTTTATGAATAATGAACTGCCCACTTTCTGAAATATTTGCTTCAGGCATGAGTTCATTCAGATTTTCTGGAGTAATGATTCCTTTTTGCAAGGCTTCATCAACTGTCAATTCTTTGCCAGACACAGGGTCTGTAATGATTATGCTAGATATAGTTTTTTGAGATTTTGTGATTGTCTGAGTTGTATTTGTAATATTATTTGTGACAAATGTTTCTAATTGATCAGATGATATCAATCCTTCCTTGATGGCTTGCTCTCCAGACAGTCTTCTTCCCGTGTGAGGATCGGTGATGATGATTTTTGAATAGGTAGAAGCTTCTTTAATGGGAACATGACTTACAACAACTGAAGCAACTTTATCGTCAATTTCCATAGGAGTATGTTTTGGATCTGTTTGGAATGTGCGTTTTATAATTTGAATTGTTTTAGAACCAGCAACTATTGGAGCAGCTACAACAGTTAACGCTCCAAGTTTAGCGGCTTCCAAAAGAGACATTCTTCTGCCTTTTTTATCAATATAATAACCAGTGTTTTCATCTAATATTCCACGTTTAATGGCTTCTTTAGCTGTTACATCATCTCCAGAGAATGGATCCTTGACTTTAACTAAACATGGATCAATAAGACCTTTTTTGATTGCTAGCACAACATTTTCTGATTTTCCAGTATCTACATCTATGACTGTTGCAGTTGTTGGGTCATAAATTAAGTTAGAAGAGAGTTGAATGGGTTCTGGAGATAAAACTGAGTCAGAACTTTTAACTTCAATGAATTTCGGAGGCTTGTCGTCTAATACATTGGACACTTCAACAACATCTGGTTTGCCTTCTTGTTTAGTGATTTGTAATAGTCTGTGAGATGGAGAACTTTCTTCTGGTCTGTTTTCGAAAATAACCAGTTGCCTTTCGATAGCCTGTTTCATCGGTATATAACTATCACCCAACTTATATTGTCCAGATGAATCTAACATGCCCTTCTCTAAGCTTCTGATCAAAGTAGTTTTTCTGCCAGATTTAGGATCGATAACGCTAGCTGATTTAGGATTGATAATTTGAATTTCAACACATTCTTTGAAACTAACAATTCTGTCGGTGTTCGGAATTACAAACACACCCATTATAGGGTCGAAGAGTTTCTGGTTTATAGCTTCTTCCAGATACCAACCATCAGGTGGAAGAGAAAATACTTGTTTTTCCATCGATCTACGCTCAGATGATATGAAATCGGTAGTAATTACTTTATCGGTAATAGTTTTGGTGTGAGTGGTGCTATAAATATTTTCTACGTTAAAATCTTGTTTAGAAATATGAGAACTAGGATCTTTAACTTCAGAAGTCACAAACTCCCTAGAAATTTGAGAATGGGAAATTGTGGGAGTTTTGGGCGTTGGTGTTACCGGTGGGACAAACGGGCTGCTTTCGACTGTAGTTTTAACAGGCAAATCTTTGATGAAGGACTTTTTAGTAATTTTAAGTTCAACATATTGACCAGGACCTGATTCTTTTTTGATTACACGAATAGGACTTTCAGTGCGTTCAGCAGTGGATGTATCGAAACCTATTAAGCCTTCATTGATTGCTTGCTGGATTGGTATTATAGTGCCTGATGTAGGATCGGTGAAGGTTTGGGTTGTCTCATCGATGAGACCACGTCTGATAGCATCGCTGAATGTGATGATCACATCAGATTTTAGAGAAGAACCTGCATTTGTATACGTAACATATCTTTTGACAGTTTTCGTGACAGTCTGAGTAGTGAGAGTTATGTTTAAAAGAGAGTTTAACAAAACAGCACCTTCCGGTGTGATCAGATTCATTTCTACAGCTTTATCTAAGGGTATTGGTTGCTGATTTTCAGGGTTCAAAAGATAACCAGTATTTGGATTTAAAATGCCTTTAAATACAGCTTGTAAAACAGTCAATTCATTCGAATTTTCGAAAATACCTATTTTACGATTGAGCATTTCGTAAACCTCAGGACGCACAGCACCAAGTTTCACACCCTCGTCCATATTTATGACTTGGGTTGGCTTCGCATTTATCACAATAGACCCACCATTTTGACTCAAAATAAGACCATTATTTAGTGCGCGATTAAATGACATGAACTCGTTTGTGACCGGATCCCTAAAACCGTCAATATCAAAGATGGATCTTTGAGAAACTGATGTGATCAATCCTCTATCAACCGCTTCTGGGATCGTGCAAATTTCACTGGTCAAATTATCCCTGAATCGCATAGTTTCAGGAATGACTATCCTGGATCCGAGAGCTTCAGAAAGGGTGAGAAGTTCACCGGTTGATGTGTTCGTAATAGATTTAATGTTATCACTATCCAAAACTCCACTAGCTATAGCTTCTAAAATGTTGAGTTTAGATTTTTGCAACGGGGACGTAATTAGACCATTATTATCCATCAAAGAATTATCTACTATATCTTTTAACGTCATTGGTTTACAAATAAGAGCCTTTTTAGCAGCATCGGTGAATTTAATTTTCTCTTTAGCTATGGGTTGCACATATCTACCTAATTTGGGATTGATTATGCCTTTTTCCAAAGCACGAGAGAGAGTGATTTTCGTATCTGAAGACGGGTCAACTATTTCACGAATCTCTGAATCAATGAGTTTATTTTTAATTGCAACATCTAATTGGAATTTATCACCAGAATTACGATCGACGATCCATCCGGAATCATCTTCGACTAAACCTTGAGATATAGCATCGGATAAGGAAACGGCATTAGATTTAATTTTGATAATCTCATTATAGATCAAATAACCACGTTCGTATGCTTCCGAAATAGTAATATAAGTACCATCAGGCAGTCTAAACAAGCCCTTTTGCAAATCTACTTGTCCGACATTCATTGCCTCGGCAATGCTCATTCCTTGTCCAGGAATCTGACGGGCCTCAGAAATTACCTTGATTCTTTTTTCGGCCGGATCTGAAAATCCTTGCTCAGCATCGTAAAGTTCTCTCTGAATAGCTTCCAATAATGTAACTTCCTTTCCGTCTTCTGTCGTACCACATGGACCTGTAAGTCTTTCGGCGAGTTTCGGATCAATTAAACCATCTCGAGCTGCTTGCTCGATAGATATCCCTTTCCGTTTATCGATGCTCGTAACAATTCTTCCTGTTCTCACATCCAATATTCTCATACTGATTGCCTGTCCAACAGTTAGAACTTCTCTAGTTTCCGGATGGATGATACCTTTCGATTCGATTATATTCGGACCGTCATACATTCGATGAACTCTTTTCAAATTTTTTAGATCGGCAGTTCCATTTGGCTCTCTATCACTAGGAAGCTTACTACCAGGAATTATAGTGGTAGTTTTAAATATGCTCTGTGAGTTAAGTTTTCCATTTGTGACTGTTGAATCGTAAGGCGACTTCGATGTGATTGTTACGGTTGTTCGAGATGGATGCATACCATCAGTTTCAATTTGTTCAGTGGTACGTGTGATGTATCTATAAGAGAAGAAGAAAAAAGTTTATGAATATTATGTGCATAATATAAAAGTCTATCTTGATAGGATAACTTACTCTGAATGGGTATGATGAGTGATGACGGAATGTTCAGGGGCGGCTATATCGTGCATGTTGAATTCTTGACGGAACGATCGCACTGAGCGAGGTGCCATGGCTTCGACCAGACGCTGGAATATGACAAAAGTAAATTAGCAACATGAAATTATTGATTGTGGCATTAATATATTAAAAATTACACACCCTGCACTCATATGCAAAATCGTATTGTTCACACATTTTGGCGGTTATTTATAAAACACTTATAAACTTACAATATTTATATTTAAAGCACACAATTTAAGCACAATGTATTAAAAATATATCACATTTTTAAGGCGAATCCTGAAGTAAAATTGTAATATGAAACTAAATTGATCAGATGATAAATTGGAAGTAGCACACTTACATATAATTTAACTGAATTGATTTGTTTTAAGAAAGTAAATTGATAGTTAATTATTAGATATAATGCAACGATTATAGTATCTGTTTCTTAAATATCCCCTACATGATAAATAATTATATTGTCAAAGAGGAAGCAACATATTGGTCATGTAGATGATATTTTAGTCAATTTCAATTTACTAATAATAATAAATAATTTTGACTCATTTTTCACGTTACAATGTTTAAGTAATACAAAATTGATCAGATGCATACGGATTTTTAAAAATTATGTATATTGCAGTCACGCTTATTTTTAACAATTCGTATTATGCAGCAGGAAACCATCATATCTGAGGTCACCTCTGTAAAAGTGCGAAAGAAACAAATACAACTTTGAGGATACACATTTTTTAGCATTTTTAAAATAACCGCTGCCAAGTAAATTATCAAGAATGCAAAAAGTGACAGAGAAATATTTCTAAAAAATAAGTAAGTTCGAAGATCAAACAAATCATTCAAAAATAGAAAAAACTAATCACAAACAATGTTTGTAAGTGAAGTACTAAAACGAATCAATAATAATCTGAAACACGTTGAAATTCAATTTGAAAAAAAATCGTTAATTTTCAGCAAGGTCACGATTGACATATTATGAAAAAACCACAAGAACGCGAATATTTAACGAAATAAAGTAAAACACGTTATGAAAATGTAGGAACTCATATTAATTTCGGTTCGGCACATTTAGTTTCATCTTGATTAGACAAAATAAAGATACATATAATATTGTTTTCAAATATAAATATTGAGTTATAGAAGGGTTGCCTATAATATGATTTTTCATTCATAGAATCATTGACGCAATTCCTAAGCGAAAATAGAATAGAAAATTATGCTACGCCACTGCAGCGTCACGTTCTGAACTCTCAGACGATCAATAAAACCTGCGACGGAACACCGAGAAGAAAATTCATCGATTTTCCGATTTTAGCAAAAAACGTACACAGTACACTGATCAGTATAAATATGTTAAAAAATATTCAAAATTTTGTATAAAAAAAAACGGCGAAAAACTCGAAGAAAATTGAACGAGGTTATGTTTTTCCGGCGAGCGAATTTTCCTCGGCGCGCATGCGTAACGCGAACTCGATCAGCTGTTCAGCGATTTTCAAACATATGTTAACGAATATTTGAAGAATATTCGAATATTCGACCGTCAATGCTATGTATTTATCATTTGACTATTGATTGTATTCAACTATCAACTGCATTCGACTATTAACTCGAATCTGACTATTCAACTAATGAAATGATTATTAAAAGCATTAATTAATGCCAGTATTTGACTATCAAACAGCATTGACTACTGATCGTATTTGACTATTCGATGACGTCACTACTAGTTTATGCACAGTTAAGCTTTTTTTTTATTGTCCATATTATTCAATTCGAGTTCTGATCTCATGAGAATGTTTACGTTCGTTCTTCGACGGCCGGTTCTAGAATATTTTAAAGTCGAATAGTCGTTTTAACGATTTTTTTCATAAAAAACGACGGAAGTCTGTGCAAATATCGCGTTCGTTCGTAACGTTTCGTTAATTTCACAGGTAAATAAATAAATTTTCGAGTGTATTCACTATCGCTTTTCAAGTGTTTGTTTTGGTTTTATTGAGTCGACTGTAGAATAACAACGATTCATTCATGATCGATAAAAAACGCAGATAATTACATATTTTCTACACACTCATACCTCCATTTACGAACTGTGAAGGACGCATGTACAGAAAATATATCTCTATCTTTCGTCACTGCCGCCGATTTTTGACAGTTTGTAAATCGAGAGATCGAGTGTATAATGAAATATTTCATTCGACGATAAACGCTCATAACGATTTACGATTATCGCACGATTTATAACCACTGTATATATTTTTTTAGATAATGAAAATGCGGGCAATTGAATCGTTAAATGGATTATGAAATATTAAGAGTTAAGAGAGCTACACGTAAAAAAAAAATAATACAACGAATCTATAGCCGCACAATCAATTCACAACGAACCGCGTGAACTTCGATATTTTCCATGGGAAAACCTTGAAATTCACAAGTGACAAGGTCGTCTCAATAAACTCACAATATCACCGATCGAAAATATTACTTTTTTTTTGGGAAAAAAAAGCTGTCGAAACACTTAAAAGAAACTCGAGTTTTCGCGCACACTTTTCTCGATGAAAATATCGGTTCGTTCGAGCCCGGAAAAGTTTCAGAACATCGTATCGGTTGTATTCTCGTCGAAACTTTGAGAAGCTGTGCAATCTTCTGCGGATTTTTTCGGGAAAATGCCAAAACGAAAGTGCGAACCGAACGGCGCGGCGCCACGACAGCTTCTGAACGCCGACGCGATAATGACGTTCGCGACTTTGGAAAATCAGCGGCTCTCAACATTCGAAAAAAGGTCGATTTCCATGATATATTACGTGCAAACGTTCGCGCTTCGATATGAACGATTCGTCGAATCGAACTGTCGAAGTGATCAGAGGTGTTCGTGTGAAATTTAATCGAATCGAATTTAGCCTAACATGAAAAAAGATAAAAAAAAAAAAAACATATTTCAAGCTAAATGCATTAATCTTTTCTATAGAATGGTCGTTAATAACAAATTTGTCTTTATTTCTACAACGCGCTTTTCTATACATCTGTGTGATGTCAACTATCCATAATGTGTACGTTTATTGCAGTTGCATAAACATTTCATACTGCAGCCAACACGATACATGTAACGTTGGCTGCAATGAGAAATGTTTATGCAAATGCAATAAACATGCACAATTTAAGTCTCTATTAATAATAAAGTTCGATTTGATTACAGTTTGAGTTAAAGATTTTTGAATTTTGGTAAATAAAGTTGAATTTTTAATATATTTCAGTGAAAAATTTTCGTATAAAAGTTGAATAAAACTGGGATGCAGAATAGAATATGGATTAGTCAGCGATCTTCAATGTTATGAATATAAAATTAACATATCTATAAAATTTATTAATATAATATACAAAGTCATATTGATTAAATGAATCGACACGTTTATAATTCGAAAATACACTCAATATCTGAATAAAACATTTACACGTAACAAATCTTTTCGTTGTACATATGAAACATTGCTCATAATGATAAAATTACGATAAAATAACGAAGCACATAAAATGAAAGAATATCATTATTTTCGAATACATACTGTGAATCATAAAAATATCTCATTCATATACCAATCGAACAATATTCGAGCAGATGTTTAAAAACACATGTCTAGAACGGAAAAGCAGCTTCTGAATGATTAATAGTAAGCACACCGTGAATTATTTAGTCCACTATGAATATTAGAAACGCGACAAGTTGACTGTGTCTGACTTCGAACTTTGCTAAAACCGAAAACCGCGAACGATATTCGAAAATATCCCGAACTTGCAAATGAAAAAAGAAAATCATCATGAAAGAGCTGAAAACGTTATGACGAAACCGGTCACAGTTAGTTGGCTCGGTGTCGCCGGAAGAAAAGGTTAAAAATAACTGGCAACTGTCTGAAATCGGGTTAAATTTAATATTTTTCAGAGTTAAACCGAGTTTATTTTCATGATTTAGTGATTAGTTGGATGAGCGAGATAAGAGGTTGAAGAGTTTATAGAAACGGTTGATAGTGCGTCCGAAATATCTTACGTATTGAAAAAATATGTAGTTAATTTGTTAAATTGATCGTTCGGGACTTGTGTACGAATGAAACTATCGATTCAATTAATCAAAAGTGCGGTTAAATTTAACGATGACGCAAAAATATTAATCGAAAGTGTAATAACGTTTCAAGATCAAACGTTCATAATTGCTTTGAAGAGTATATAAACAAGTTACACCAGTGAGTTATTTTATCAATGCTGTAATTACATAAAAATATTTATCAGCCGCAAGTAACACTCTGATTTATTTTTGAATCGTAAGCGCAACGAAGATTTTTATGATTTTAAGAATGTACGACATTTACAGACTTCTCGACGTCTTATCGTTTCGCTGTGAAACTTTCCAGAGATATTGTGTTCACATTTAGGAAGATATCTGCATAATTGCATTCGACAATTTAAAATTTATGAATTTTTATACTTTTCCGTATTCCAGCCCCTTCAAATATTATGCACGGCCTACACACGCAACGCAATCACAATCGGCACGAAGTTCAAAAAGTTCCGAGCAACACCGGGTGACAAAATCTGGTAAAAAAAAAAAATGCTTATTACACATAGGAAACGTTTCGAAGCCAATTCGAAAACTTCGCCTCGAGCAAGTCTCAATAACGAGAGTGTCCTAAATGGGAAAAAGCGTGGGATAACAACTCGAATGAGACAATCGAAAAACTGAGGAACCTTGAATTCGTCTGGATCGATTTTACAACCCAAACCATACAACAACAAAAACGATGATAAAATCGTTCTAAGAAAAGAAAGACGCTGACACCGAGTGGAACTGGCTACTCCTTAATGGCCATCTACTTCCGTTTATGAGCAGTTTTCAAATGATAAATTGTATGTAAATCCAACTTTGCCACAACAGATCTATCAAAAGACAGTCTATGCAAATTTTGGTGATTTGAAGTTAGATTTTTTGAAAGTGATGAGCTCAGAGAAAGTAATGATTGGCGCGAAAATCGATTCGTTCGTGTATATTTAATTTTGATGTTTTCTTACGTTTATCTATCGTGTTTGTCAATATTTCATATTTATGATGATTCCTAGATGCGAATTAATATTGTTATCCATATTTTTTAATAATTAATGCTGTATAGTCAGAACTATTAGTAGCGTTTTTGTTGTGAATTTCATATTAAAATTCAGAATTCATGCATCGATATTGATAAAAGTGAACAAAATACAACTTTTTAAACATTCAAAAAATGAAATAATGACAATATAATTTTCTATAAATATCACTTAATATTGAAACAATTCTTCAATGCATTTCTAGATGGGTGATGAGGATTTCCATCAATATTGAAGCAGCGCATAGACAATGTTATTGATCGTTTAGTGCGAAACTCAGGAGTCAAAGTAAAGTCATATCAATAATATTCCAGACGTTGAAAAAAAAATTGCTAACGTAAACTCGCAAAAATAGTGCTCCAATTTTGCACGAGCATATTTATATGGGTTTTAGTGCTTTTTCATTCGAAATCGTCACGCATGAAAAACTACGCTACGAATGCGAAAAGTTCGCTGAAATTTTAGATTTTTACCATAAAAACATAAATCTCATTAATGAATTATACAATAATGAGTGTAACGAAAGACCGGTTACGTGAAAAAACGAAACGTTTCCACACAAAATTCGTCCGAATAATTACAGTTTTTTTTTTATTACGAATTACCATTGTATAATATTACACCATAATACATTTATGCGGCACAAGAAGTGGTAAATCGTCGACGGTCAAAAACAAACATGAAGTCATCGGTGGTCATCGCATGTCATTAGTGGAAGAAAATTCGTCAATTTGCATGACGGAACTGACGCTCGAATGGTAAGTCGATTCGTGAAAAATAATTTCGTGATTTATTGTATTGTTTCCAAGAATTTTTAGAGAATTTTCAAAGGTTTCTTATGTTCAAAGTTAGATCTTCGTAGGATTTTCTCGATGATCGGAAAATTCCATGTTTTCATCAAAACTAATAGTACGAGATTTGAAGAAAAATAACAATTTAATTTGTAAGGAAATGCAATGGTATACAAATGTTCACATGAAAATTATATTGATCACACCAAATATAACAGAAATATCATATTCATTAATGTTTATACCTTTTTAAAATCTATATACTTTGCGATCTTCAATATAATTCAAATGTATAGAGCAAATTAGGACAATAAAGTCAAGCTTTGTAAAAACGCTGCATTAAACTCAACATTTACCAGCATCTTATTGAAAATGTAATACAAATCATTCATGTCTAATTCAATCCTAAAATTTCTGATATGAAATTTTCAGAGATCAACGAACCGATCGAACAATCGAAGATTCTCAGATCATCAACTCGATTTTCTTGGACCGAGTCCAGAGATGATCGAAATCATCTCGGTTCCCGAGAAGTGCCCAGTTGATGAACTTGATCAGGTGAACGACAAACTGCACAAATAAACTTGCACTTTCGGCAGCCCGATTTCGAAATAGAAACGGCCCGGCACTCGAAAGTCTCAAAATCGTATATAATTTGCCGTCTGAGTGCCGCGAGAGTCGAAACAGTGGTGTTGAGATTTAAGCGATGTTCGGTTTACGCGATTTCACTTGAATTTTATTATGTTTTCCTTAATTATTCTATCATTATTTATAGGTGCTCTTTTACAATGATATATTAGATATAACGGCTATAACTTCGTCAGGGTTGATTAAGTGTTTTTATTTTATTTTAATCATCCTGTGATGATTTTCGGTTTAAAATGTCAGATAAAATTGTTTTATATCGAGAAATATAGTCAACATATTCAGTATTGATTATTTATTTAATTAAAAAAAAGCCTGACGAAGTTTTATGCAGTGAAGAAGTTACAGCCATTTATTTATAACCCGACAATCAATGTTTATTTCATAAATTATAGTGATTTTAGTGCCATTAATGATGCTGGTAGTTTGCTCTTTCATCTAATCGCAACAATGGAAAAATCGTACATCAAATTCTTTTCAATTTATCTGTTTTCCAGATTAGATAAAAAAAAAAGTAGATTGAAAAACATTTGAAGAGCGATTTAATCATTATTGCAATCATTTGCGAAATTCTTTCCATAACACGATTTTCAATGTACATATACATAATGTTATCAGTTTGTTTAATTTGTACGAATGACTAAAAATCCAAAACATTTATTGATAACTAGATTCTTCTATAACACGCCCTGCTACTTCTAGGAACTCATCTCGTACCTATCTCAATCCTTTATTTTACAATTTCACACGAAAACCTCCGTTTAACGCTGTACAAATCGACCGTTTAAATCGGGGGTTCACTGTGACCACCTTTATCGACAGCCTATCGCAATTTCCACTTCCTCAATGACGCAACGGCTGAATTTAACGATAGCAAACTTCGTTTTCTTTCGACATTCAACAGTTCGATTGTGGACTGTATTTTTTTCGATACATATGTATTTGCTGAAAACACACGGCCTTGATTTCGCGAATATGTGAAGCACATCAAGTGTTATCCCTAGGGTTGCCAGATTTCTTGGAAGTCAAACCTGGAAAACCCCCCTCCTTCCTCCCCATCGTTGATTTTTTAAATTTATTTTTCATCTATATTATTAATAAAGTGCAGATCTTCTAAGAAAAAATCCGGGTTCCGGTACAATTTTCCGGCTTTTCAAAAAAAAAATAATGAAATATTGACGCCTAAGTTTAGACAATTTTTGTACAACTTTTCCTTCCCCATAAACTATTTATTATTTTTCAATATCAAAAATAGTGTCGCAGGCGAATTTTTTTTTCATATTTGAGAAAACTTCTAAAACGTTCTCTTCAGACAATTTAATTTTTCCTAAGTTTAGTGCCACAAAAGAAAATCTTTCTTATTACATACATCGAAAAATCCTTAAAATTTCATTCTGAAAATGTATTTTTTTAAATACCTGCAGTTATACATAGAAATAATTTTACCACAAAACACATCATGGTTAAATGTTGTTTAGTTTTTTAGAAAATTCTTCAAGTTTTACATTCTAAAAACGTCAAAAAATATGTGAACTGGCAAAACAAGACCAATCAAGCAATATCTATCAACACATATATCAAAGAAAATTTGAAAGTATGATAGAAAAAAATCGAAAAAAGTATCCGAAATAGACAATGTTGAAAAACGGGACATCTGGGACACTAGGCTCAAAACAGATGACAGTCCCGTTTAAACGGGACGGATGACAGCCCTGGTCATCCCACGCGTTTCGCTCGTCATCTTCGCGCTAACGAGGTCTTCGCTGATGTCATCTTTGCGTAAGATGACGATCTGAAGAATTTCGAGTTATGCAAAATGAGGCTATTGAGAAAAATGTTATGATCGTGATAACTATCTTTATGTCCGCGGAGTGAAAGTTTTTCATGTTCACAGCGCGGTTTAAGTCGATCGGATTATGTTTGAATACTGTTAAGATTTCTCTAATAAATTTGATGTTTTTATGCATTCAGATAAATTATACAGTTGAAAGAATTATTATCCTTGGAATAATTTAATAGTGACTGGTGACACAAAATAAATGCATATTTATTTGTGTAGAATACTTTGGAATATCAATTGATTTGTATTATAGCTATGATAAATGATGATAAATCATAGATGAAATTTGAAAAAAATATGATCAAGCCGAAATATATAAATATACTTGTAGATAAAAAAACACTGAACATTTTTCGCAAGACAAATAGTTTTTAAGCAAGATAATTCATTTCGAATGTAGATAAAGTTATTGTAAGATTAAGTTTATCACTGTTCGGAATGGCTTATCTTACTGAAAACTATTTTATCTAGAGCAAGTTTTTTGGTATTATATTTGTGGAATATCTATCAACACGAGACTTGACCCAATCTAACGCAAAATAAACTAATCTAGCCTAAAAAAAGAAAATAAAACCTAACCCATAGAGCATTTTGCTGATGATTTCCTTCACAAATACATATAATTTTTATAGTTTTGGAAAATGTTTCTTTTTTTTTTAAGACTAAAATAGCCTCGGAACTAAGATTTATTGAATCAAAGCAACATGCATAACAACCTGCAATTACAATTCATCTAAAAAGCTTCTAACACATAGCGTTTATCTTATCCATTTTACATATGCTAAATATGAGCAAGGTCGACTAATAGATCTTAGACGAAGAAAAAAACCTAATTTCAACAGCAAAAAAGACCAAACAACGCCATAAGTTATAAAATTAGACAAGACAAACGATCGACGTGTGGAAAGAGCCTTAAAAAAAAGGTCATCAATAATACACGAATATATAACGTAACGTATTTTTTTCACAAAAAGTGGAAACCTAAAACTTTTCCTCAATTTTCAGTCGATAATATGTACATTCAAGAAAATAGTAGGTTTGTTTATAAACTTCACGAATCCGAAATTTCCGATAGAACACTACGCAGATTTTTCGGGTTCGAAAGAATCAAAAATGCATTTTAGGCAAAAAAAAAAAAACCAACGAATTATCTTAAAAATTAATAACTAATCTAAAATCTTATTGGAGAGTAAAATAACCTTTCCAAATAATTGTGGAATTGTGGTATAGCAGAACACTAAAATTTCGCTGAAAAGTGAACATTTTGCTTTCACGAAGTTTTCTTCTGATACAAATGAACAAGTTGTCTCAAAAGTGGACTATCCACTTCGAAAAATGGATGTGTGGTCACATATATAATTTCAACGACCTCAGCACAATGGTCAGAATCACGTAACGAATGGTCACGCCATTTCGCGATCACGGTTGATTGTCACGAATATGAATCGGGGGAGACTCGGTACACTCGGATCATATGGGAGAGACGTTGAAAGAAAATCAAATGGTCGACGCTTTGAACCGAATCTCCCCAACGAATGCGATTCGAATCTCGATGTCGGTTAAATCTCGAGTGCAACTGGTTTTAAATGGTGTGTGGACGACGATGATGAGATCACACAGTTATTTAGCGATTGTGGCAAAAACAACTAGGTGTTCGGTGAAAAACGGTTGATGATGTCACTGTGTCAAGGGGACGCGGAGCGGACACGCAGAATGTCAAAGAAGTTTCGATGTTGTATCGGTTTATGAATGTCAATTCGGTGCTTGTACGTTATGTGCATGCCGTTATCTTCGCTTTGTCCAGCACTCGTTTTTTAAGTGAGAACTTTCTATCGTCGGCTATCGCTGATTTACGAGGGGTACGTTTTTCGTTTTAGCTATAAACTTTGTTTTTTTTCATGTTTTAGTGCTTGCACCCAGTCCTTTCTTGAATCTTAATAATTTCTAGCTGAAACGAAAAACGTACCTCCTTATAATTCATCGTTGTTTCTAGCTGACAAAGTATAAAGAAAAATATTTTCATTAGAACCAGCTACATCTTATTTTCATGTAATTATATTTGATTTAGAAGATAAAGGTTCAAGCATAATAAGCTTTCGAAACGGACTGAAGTGTAAATATATAATATTTAAAAATCTCGTGAATGATTAAATTTTGTATATAAAAAAGGCGTTAATGAAGATTTTTTAATTGAGAGGTAAAAAAAAGATCCTTTCATAGAAAGCTTTTGGTGTTAAATGTGATGGTCACGTATCAAACATGCGTCCGGTTTACTAGGAAGTGGCGCTTGCTTACGTGATTAGAATTAAGCTTTTTTTCAAATGTTTTCTTCCATTTATAAATATTTTTTTATTAAAATTAACACCGCGTGTTTATGTGGCCATATATGGCCAGAAAAATCGCACGAAACAACTTTGCATCGAGTTATTTTTAACAAAAACACTTCGAATCACATACATATTCAACGTACAAAACACAAGATTTGCAACGAGATACAATGAGCTATCGTGAAAATTCTTTCAGTAAATTCGACCCAGATTTTCGACGTATTATTTGGCAACATTCACGATGAGAAATCAGATAATTTTCATTGTAAATATCGAATCGATATTTACATATATTATATTTAGAAGACTACAAAGGCGGCGCTTTTCATAGCACCGACGACCATTAAAGGACTCATTGCGTCATTTTTGTATGATTTAATTGTGTTGTATGATAACCACATAAAACTTGACCTCGCTCACGAAAGCTATGCTAAAAAATATTCAAAGCATCCGAAAACAAAACGAAAACGAGTAATTAAAACGTATCGTGCTAACACTATGCAAAAGCACTCAAATTTTCTTCAATACATAATACATATAAGTAAAAAGATACTTAAGATGACTTCATATGATTTATATTCTGATTATTTATGAAATCAGATTTTGGTTGTAAAGTTTTTTAGGTATTTTCGTGGAGTACACTCAATTTAATCTAACCTAAACCACATGTGACCCGATCTAATTTATCCTGAAAAATAAAAAGTGTCTCACTGATGATTTGCCTATCATTGTATGTTTCGTATTTTATCCATCATAATTCTCAAAACATAAACTGGTTGTTCTAAAGTCATTTTTTTTCAGCGTATGAAACTTCATACGTGAAACAATCGATGCACAGCGAAAGCAAACGAGTTGGCATGAACTTGAACAAACACAGAATTATTTCTGGTACGAGACGAATCCAAAGATCTTATTGGAGAACGTTCAAATTTGGCGCTCGTGATTCGGCGAAAGTCTATACATCGAATACTGATCATTCGAATACATATTTCCATGTAAAAGACCAAGAAAATATGAGATTTTTGTATTGTGAGGAAAACATATAATACACATAATGCATGGCCTTCAATACAATAGTTAACACCCACGTTGTTTCGAGTCCTTGACTTTATAACATAATAACAAAAATATCATAGATTTTATCTTTTGTATTCAATGTGAGGCTATAGATCTGTATATTCAATTCATACTGTGAGAATATACATTAAAAAATGTTATGTTAAAAGTGATTTATATAAAATACAATGTGCTGAAATAATAATCCGATACAGAGAAACTGGTTTCGATTCATTGATCAACAATTCATAAATATATTTTGATACGATTCACGATCAATTAAACGATATTTATTGCATACGTTACAGCTAACTCATTGTTGTCAGTGAAATCATAATTTCATTCAGGAAAATATAGTTTCGCTAAATCAGACAAGTGAGTATGAATATAATCAGTGAATAAGAACAGAGCTCTATCAAATACTCATCCCAACTTGACACAGGTACTTACATTTCATCTTGATAAAGAAAATCTATTGAAAATAAATAATCTCAAACTTAACTCAAACCCTCTTAGCTTTTAGGCTGATTTTAACTTGAAATTTAAAAACTAACTGGTGAACATGTGATTTGATACAAATTCACTGAACTTTGAATAAAACTATGATTTTACTGAAACACATATAATTGATGAGGACTTACCAGTGTGACGATGTCCCCGGGATTGGCCGCCGCTATCCTTCTCAGCCTCTCGTACAGCATGTCGAGCAGTCGCTGGTGTCCACCATTGAGCTGGTCCAACTGTCTAGCCACGGCTTCAGCTCCAGTATCAGGCTGCTCGGAGTCACCCTTCTTCGACTTGGAGTCCATCGAGGGGTGCACCTCTTCGCACAGCCACTCGGCGTAGCGTTGACACCGCGACGTATATATCTAAGTGTTAGGTGATTTCGTGGCACCGAACGGGTGCGATTGTTAGATTGTTAATATATTAAGTTAATTATTATATGTATTTATATTATATATATCGACACAGCAGCAGTGAAGATGCAAAGCATTGCATTTTCAACTACATGTGTGTTTTATAATCAATTGTAAAGTGCATTTGTACAATGTGTTAAAATTATATCGACTTTGTATCGATAGTTATAATATTTTATTGAGTTACTTATAATTCTGTAGATGGTTTTATTAATATTCAGCTATTTGAAATGAATTCTTATTGAAAATTTACTACGCAATTATTTTCAAGACATTCACTTGACTTTATTGACTATTTTTTATGAAATGCCTTTAAATCAATTATATTTCTTATAATTCTACACAGTCATACTATTTCGAGACATTCTTAAGTTCTATATAACACAATTGATCATTCAAAGTTTTCCAAATGCAAATGATGGACTGTTCATACTTTATATTACTTCTTGCACTTCTTCAATCGTTCAAAATGAAAGAAGCGAATAAAGAAAAATATCATGCAACACAGCAAACCAAATCTAACTAAAACAACCGACAGTATAATTTTGGATTTTTTATACATCCATTTATATACAGTTTGTGTTGTATTCAATATTGAATCAACATATCTAAAGCACTTCGAAAAAACCTGAAATTACTATGAAACAAAGCAAATTCATTCGAAAACTTCTCAACGAATATAGCTCCATGCATCATTCACCAAGCCTTTCTTTACGATTGATTCATGCAACAAGTAACAATAAATTCTACTAAGCATTTTCAAATACAGTACGTATTTTACGAGCAAACTAACTGAGTACCAATAAAATATTGTATGTGAATTAGCACAAGCGAAGAAGCAATCTACACATTAGTTTACAAAGCTGGAAGAGAAAATTGCAGAATGTACAAGCGAGATAAAAGCATATCCAAATGCACAAAGCGAAGTTAAGGCTACAGATACACATTCTACTAATTAGCATAAAAGCATGCCACTAGTCAGCAATTGCTACCTAGATTGAATTCGCTTTGCTAGTGTCGTGCAAGCTCAAAACTTTCAATTTTAATGTGGATAAAAAGTATTCTTATTTGTAATCATATTCATTAGCATGCTTTTTTTGTATATGTATGTATCTATAACCTTTATGAAAAATAAAGCAATACATCATGCTGAAAATAGCACAATATGAAAATGATCCACGATCCGTGCAGCAGCTAAACCAAATATACCAAAATCAGGAACGAACGCTAAAAAATACACCACAGAAAAGCTATGAATGGAAAAAGTTCACTCTCAATGCTTTCACTCACTGAATCTTACTCAACATCTCTTATAAATATAGATCAACATAAAACTAGCGATCCATGAGAATTGCTAATTGAATGTAAGCTGGAGAAGTGTATATGGATAAATACCTTGGATTCTCTTATGAATCGGCCACCGTCGGTATTAACCTTCTCAATTTTAGGCGTTCTCTCGACAACACTATTGAGGAGAACCTGTAAAAACCGGCGGTCACGATATTGTTAGAATATTACAATTAGGCAAAAATACATAAAGTTAGGTTATACGGACAAAACAGTTGTGATTTTCAGAAAAAAATTTACAAAAGTAATGCAGACAACGAATTATCTGAAACATTGATAGATCTCAACTATTTTGCGTTATGTGAATATAATACAATACTACAAATTAGTAGATTTTAAACTCCATATCAATGAGCTGAACCTTAAATCTGATACACGTTAATTAACTGTATGTTCGAATCCATTGTATTAACATGTTCTAAAATATTTATTTACAGGTGCTGAAACGTGTACGATTACTAAAGTGAGATAGTTACTTACCATATATTATATTATTTCTCAATCATAGTTAAATACTAAATCTACAAGTTTAAAATTAATTATACTTCACAGAACATGCATTATCTATAACTTGAATCATAGATAATTAATAAGTTAATGATTTTATTATACATATCACACCATAGGTGCACTAATACAATTTGAGAAACAAGATCTAATCATATTATTTAAGTTACTCATGTATGATACAACTTGCATTATTAATTTTAACTAACTACTAATTATGGTTAACATGTGAACTTATGTATATGTTGCCTCAAAGTTGAATTGTATTTTATCAAATCGTTAAAATTGTCAGACTAAATAAATTCAATACACTTGTTAAATTGTGCAAAATTTTATACATTGTCAAAAAAATTATACCTGAAAATTAAAAAAAAATGCACATCTCATGGTTACAAATAGCAGTTTATAAAATTCCTGAAAATAACATCTATTCATATATAAAATGCATGCTGTAAATTAACGCAAAAAAAAACATTAATGAAAAACCTATGCATAACCTGAAAATCTAACTACCTTAACCTAAACAATCTAACTAACTTAATCTAATTTTGTACTGAAGATTGAAAAAACTCTGCTCTATAATTTCTCGAATCGGTGATGTAATTCTGAAATATAAACCGATAAGCATGGCTAAGAATAAAAATTGAAAATAGAAACTCACCCTCGTTTGATCGAGTTGTTCTTTAGGCTTGATTTCAGTAGGCATAACCGTTTGCAGTTTGGAGTATGCATCATCGATCCATTCGGCTTCTTTTTGAAGTCCAGCTTGATAGTTCTTCATCAAATTGTAAGCGGCTTCACAGCTTCGTAGTCTGAAAATTCCAAATTATTAAATATTATAATGTTTATTTGTTAATTCAAACAATTAATTAATTAAAACAAAAGTCAATCAGTTACCTGTCGACTAATTGTCCGCAAACATTGCTCCAACGGGTATTAAGTTTTTCTAATTCTCTATCCATACGTTCCATATCGGCATGCTTTCCGCTGCGTGGCAAAGATGCATGAGGAAGTGCAGAGCGAGATTTATCAACCACACGTCTACAATTATCAGCATCATCATTCAGCTGATCCATCAGGATCTGTTGTTGACTTACGGCAGTTTGCATGCGAAGTAAATCTTCGTGAATCTAAATAAAATGATTATAGGATTAATTTTTTTATGCTGTTATCAAATACTCCATGAAAAATCAAAAGACAATCACATCTTTCAGCAATTCAGCGTCATTTGGTAAATCACTGAACTGTGCCAGTTTTAATTCAAATTCAGATATTGCTTGACTGTTTTCATCCAGACCTGTTAATACAGTTTCTAAACATTTCAAGCTGAAACGTTGTAAAAAAATGTTTATAAAACAAAAGTTTGAAGATATATGGTTTTATATGTATAATATGAAAACTCACCTTTCAACATACAAATTAGAAGTAGACCACATATTATTCCATTTATCCATGAGCTTGTCAAGAGATTTTTTCATAGCGGGTGTTTTCAGAGCGATACCTAAAATATAAATTGTTACATTTTCATTAAAGACTATTTTATGAATCATGAGTAAAGTACATGTAGTAAATATTTTGCATACCTCTGAAAGTATCCTGAACGGTTTCGATGTCCGAGGCGAGAACTCGCGCCCTTCCTTCCCAGTCGGCATGCTCACGAGCGCAACGCTCCAAAGCGATCAGATCACGAGGAGCTGCTGCAGCAACACGTTCGTGCAATTGTCTTTCCAATCTTGACACAGCTTCACCCACAGACGCAGATTGTTCGCTGAATATGCGAGCAGCTTGTTTTGATTCCTCTGAAAAATTGAATAAGTGATGCATTAGCAAACAAGAACTGGTCAAATGAAATATTATAACAGTGTGAACCAGAAGAGCTGCCTCCACTCTTGAAAGAGAATACTTTTTTGATTTTCTTCATGATTCAAAAACTATATCCTAGTGAAGAATTGGAGACAACTTAAAAGGAGCACAATTGTGTGGAGACTGAATCGGCGCGAACTTTGTATCAACAACGAGGACATAATTACGTGTGGGCTGTTATGGCTCCAGAAATTGTGTAACGAAAAATGTGAGTTTTACAACAACATGGAATCGACAGTAAACTATTTGAAAACTCAATTGAAACTGCTGCATTGATGATATGAAACGACCGAAATGGTTTATCATGTTAATTCTCAAGGTGAAAATTATGATATTTAACGATCTGCGTTGATTTTTCTCAAATGTCTTGATTGGTTCATTCACCATTGAATATTATGATTGCCATAAATTTGATAGTGTTGTTTCTCTATATAAAGTCAAATAGTTAATTGGACTATTCAAACATGGGAACATAGAATGAATTTTAGAATTTAATAATCAGTGCAAATTATATGATCGAAATTATGTGCAAATATATAATTTTAATTATCAAAACGGGATTATGGTATTCTAATAAAACAAATTACAAAACAGGTATATTGCAAAAATGTATAAAATATTCAGTATCCATGTTTGACCCGGTAAGTCAACCTTTTGAGATATAAAAGCAAAACAAAATGTGATTCATTATTAGCAATCATGCAATGGAATATAAATAGAAGTGACCGTAAAGTGTGTATAACAGTGATGTAATATTGCTTAAGATGACCCCTCTACGTGTACAATAACTATTTGTAACGACAAAGGGCAAATCAATCATGTGCGAGGCTGAACAAATGTTCCAAACTTGACCGTGATTAGTTCGACAAGCTCAAAGACATATTTTATGGTGAAATTCTCTATTAAGGTGTCCGAGATGATGAAGTAGCCAGGATACGATTTAAAACATAACCCAGGAGTCTGATGTGTATATTTATGTCTTCAAAATTGACTCGGATGTTGATAGTTGTTTATAAATAGAAAATAGTTTCATATAATATTATTTAAGTGAATAATATGTTTGTTTATAAAAAATTGAAGTTTTCTATGGGAAAATTGAGAAGTTAATATAACTTCTCAACTGATATAATTTATTGAGTTAGAAAAGGCAGATAATTGTTTTTAAGTCGGACACAAAAGACTTAATTTTTTAATTATTGCCTCAATTAGACAATTGAAATGAAATGAAAAAATTCTAAGAACTAATCATAAAAAGTTATTTGAGATTTTAACAAAAAAAAAAAAAAATACCTTCAGCTCTTGCTCGACGTTCAAAGTCATCAAACAGTTTGTTGACATCATCCATTTCGCGTCTGAGTCTGCGCAATTGTGGATCTCCAGGATCTCCTTCGCGGAGCAGTTTTTCTGCATCTTCGTTAAGAGCACGTCTAATAGCACCTCGTTGTTCAGCACCCATTGCCAAGAATTGAGCCAGATCCCAACCTTTCACTACTTTGATGGTTGCGAAGATCATGTTTTGTCTCATGCGAAGTTGTTTTCGTTGCCACAAAGCCAATAGCTTGTCATAGCGATGTTGAAGTCCTTGCGCAGCGTCGATTGCTTCTTGGCAAGGAGGTGGTAGAGCCAAAGCAGCTGCTGGAACGTGAGCTTCACCAGCACCAGAACGCACTCGCCAGCGGCTACGTCCAGAAACATCTACTACACTGCACGAACCACCTTTTTCCAGGGTTACCTTCATTTGGATATAAAATATTAGATAAAATAAACATTAAGCACTGAAAATAAATTAAATTAAATTAATTACCGTTCCACTATTATAGGCGCACACCGCTACAGCCTTCAATGGTCTAGTAACAGGTTGTCTTCGTTGTTTGATTGGATATATAGATTCTGCTTTGGCGACTAATCTTCCAACAGCTTCTCCACGTTGATTCAATTCTTCACGCAACTCTTGCATACCTCTGAGCAATTGTTCTCCTTGGTCGAGAGTGAATTCAGATTGAGAGAATGTCGTGTTCAATATTTCTTCACGTCTATAAATAAGATTAGGTGGTTTAGAGTAAAATGAATGAAAATTTTTTTAAATGAAAATTGTGAACAATTACTTGGAAATCCATTTTTCTCCTTCTTTAACTTCTTGGAAGAAGTTATGATAAGCAGTAGTGTGTTTTAAGTGTGCTTCCAGGCACAAGGTGAGTTGTAATAACCATGCCCACTGTGATTGCATGACCTGAAGATGGGATTCAATGGTTTTGCTCGCTGCATGATGTTGAGCAATTAGCGCTTCTCCTCTGTCAATCACAGAACTGAATTGCAGTTCTCTTTTTTCTATCGATGACATGAGTTGCTAAAATAAAAAATAAGGTTTTATGAAATGCATGTTCTAAATACGTAAAATACATATTTCACAAAAAGGAAAATAAATTTAAAATTAACTGTAGACTATCTAACCTCATTTCCATTTCCAAACGAGTGCTTGTAAAATTAATAAAAATTTAATATGAACAAACGTTAGTAATGACAAATTATTTTCAAATAGATAGTTACCTCATAATATTCTTCGATTGAAGTCAAGTTAATATGAGGATCAGCCCAATCCCGAGAAATTTCAATTTGTTCCTTTTCGTTAAGCCAGTTCAATTCGGCAGAAGCAGATTGAAGGAAATCTTGGAGTGTATCTAAATCTGAAAGCCTGTAAAAACAATTGGGTTAAACATTTTATCACAATTTTAAATAAATACATATGTGTAAACTTGTACCGTTTAGTAGATGTCGATAGTAATTCAGCGTAAAGTTTTTGTAATTGTCCCAAATGTTGGTTGTAAAGAGCTAGCTCCTCGCCATTGAAGTTAGATCTAGCCTGGACACATTGCTCTACACGAGAGTGGAATTGGTCGATGGTTTTATGTTCTCGTTGATGTCGATCAAGTTCTTGTTGAACCGTCGGTAAATCGGACCCATAGTCAGCATCGTGTAGCTGTTTCTGCAAAATTAAGAGAAAATTTACATTTAATTTAGTTGCTAGAATGATAATTAATGTATGAAGGAGAATAAAACTTACTAGTCTTTCACGACACCATTCTGAACATTCCATCAGATGTGTGAAATGTGCATTGGTATCTGCAACACGAGTTTCTAAAACAGTTCTTGTTTCTCTGCGGACCGTCGTTTGTTGGACCGGTACACTTATTCCTCCAAGTCTTTGTACCACACGACTCTGGAAGCTTGTGCGGATACTCAGCCAACGTTGGTGGAGAGTGGTAACTCTAAAATACAATAAAATACAATATTGAACACTGGCATAATTAATACATACTAAATTAAACATTTAAATACTAAAAAAAACAATACCTAGTATGCAAATCATGAGTTTGACTATAACGTCCTTCCCTCAACTGTTGCACATCTTGGAATAAATCTTGAATTGTTGCATCAGTACTACGGAGGGCGCTCTCTATTTGTTCAGCGGCCATCTTTGCTTCGGTCGGATGTGCACCACGGTCCAATCGGCGAGATTCAGTGTCGATACGACGTTCCAATGTATCTAAATTGGCATCGGTCTGCTTGATCTCTCTGTGCACTTTTTCAGCCAAGCGCTGTAATCGTTCGAGTCGTCTTATTTCTTCTTGAATATCTCGATCACGCTCTTGATGGGCCATCATCAATCTGCTCCAATTTTGTTCCAGAGTTTCAGGACGCAGTTCAGGTTCAATATCACATTCACCCATAGATTCAAAATGTCTCTGAAAATACAAAAATATATCATAAGTTAAATGAATAGTTTATTTGAAACATAATTTTGATAATATACTTCTAATTCTCTATAAACATGTTGCAATTTTTGCTTTTCACGTTGCTTAGGAGGCACTTCTTCATTCTTGAACCTTTGTGATTCGTTCAAGAGCTTTTTCATCTCTATGAGAGTGGACGGGAATGAACGATCCTGCAATGAAATAGAAACGATAATGATATTTGATACATCTAGTAAAATTCAAAATTAAGTTAATCGATATTAACCTGCATGTGGACTGCCTTTTCTCTGATCCATAAATGCAAAGTCGATGCAAGTTCGCGATATTGTGAAGTACGAGTTTGAGCTTCCATATCATACAGAGGGTGCATACTTGGTGGTTCGGGGAATACATCGTACAAAGATGAAATGTACGTAATCAGAGACTTTTCATCAGGTTCGTGAGTGTCAACATCTGCAAAATAATGATTTTATTTTTAAACATTAGTTGCTAACCTGCTGAAATACCTGTCGCACATTCATTGTGTTTCGGAGTCAATGGAGTGTAAAAAGAATAATGAATCATTTGTTTTAATGATGCAATACTAGATTTAATAAAGTTCAATAGCTTAAGTTATATTACATTAAATATGAAGCCACAATACTTGCAAAGATTTGGAATTTAAATGAAATGAAGTTTCTATAAGCAGATGTTATATTTAGTGACTTGGCATAAGCCAAATTATACATATGCTGATGTAGGGTCGTAGAACAATGGTGATTTGTGAACACCTAGGTAATTGGCACAGTGTCTTTATGTTTTCACATGAGCATATTTAACAAGTGCTCACCAGACCGTAATAAGAAGTGACAATCGGATGTGAGCAATGGTCTCTGATCGAAACACATTCAATTACCTGAGCCATTACTGATTGTGTAAGCCAAAAATAAAATTACACAGATGTCTGTTGTTTGAACAGACATTTTGAATTAACAGAACTACATTCGAAGCGTTTGTCACACATCAAACAAGAGGGGACTTTAATGTGGAATGTTGCTATTAATATTAACCTTCAGGGTCGAGAAGTCGAGTAACGCCATACTCCTTCTCAACCACATGGAATGCTGTCTCCAGTCTTTCACGAACATGACGGTTCCTGAAAACAAATAAGAAAAATGTAAACTCATATAATGATCATAATAGGCACAGTTGGAAAGGAAATGTTGATACCTGATGTTCCTCCAGTCAATTAGATCTGGCCTGTTACGATGGATGATGGCATTGAAAGCCAGACCGTCCCTCCAGGAAGATGTAAAATCGTTGACTCTGACTCCAGGATATTTAGCCGTTGATCTACGCGCCCATCTCAAAAGAGCTTCACGAGCTGTAACATTGGGTTCCTGACCCACTACGATATCAGATATCTGTGAACAAAGAATAAAACAGTTAATTTACTTACTATAGAATACAAAAATATCAATAGATACAGTATGTTGATTATAAGCTTATATTTGAAAACATAATCGAATTAAAATCTTGTGAGTTGATCGAGGAATACTTGTTTCACTGTCAATATTTGATCTCAACTCATAATATTTCAAATCACTAGGTAATATTATATAAAAATGAATGTATTTTAGGGGTTCCTATACTGTTCATCCGAATGTTTTCAAAATTTGTTGAGTTGTGTGCCTATCTTAGAATTATATTTATTAATTTGAATTCGATACGATATTCAGCCTAAAATTTTAATTAAAAAAAACATACGCGAAGAACTGAAGCAGCATCAACCCATTAACTACCGTTAGCCTCGATTTAGACGACAAAGACAAACGGCTCATCTTGTATTTTATACATTTGCAACGTATGCATATGGTTAACTGTAAATCGGGTCAGTGCTGTTGCAATGTCACCAATGCGATAAAAAATAAAGAAAATGCTTAAAAAAGCAGCATCATGATTAACAGTACTAATGAAAAAAAAAACTGTTCAACTTTTATTAATTTTTCATATTAAAATTCTAAACAGGGCTCAAAAACCGTATTGTACATTATTTTAATGAATAATAATACATTTTTTTCCATCCAACGTGAGAAATTGGCGTATCAAAATATTACAACACTAACGGTTCTCATTAACGAAAACGTTGATTCTTCTTCGGATAACATCTAAAACGCGTTGAATAAATTAAACGATTATTACCCACAAGTATGCAATTTTGTGCGGTCATAACCGGATAGATCATTTTTCACAAGATACATATATTGTTGAACTTGTGCAAAAATTTTCAAAAATAAACAAACATTCGAGCTGTTCAGTGCATAAAGTGATTAAATCCAATTTTTGAAATAAATAAATATATATATCAAGGCACTTGGTATAGTTTTGTGAAATATATTTCTTGAACGATTAAGATGAATATCATTTAAATCACAAAATTTATTTATCTACCTATAAATCATTTACTTCAGAGGTCATTTTAATCAATTCTGTACTCTAATCTGCACTGATCACATCCGTAGCTTATTATTAAAGAAATTTGTATATTTAAAATATCGGTTAATGAAATAATTAAGGGTATTTTGAATTTTAAAAATCGCATCTAACACGTTTCATATTTTTTCTCAACATTTCGTTTTATGGAGTTAATCGCGTTAAGCATTGATTGGTTCATTTAACAACGATATTTTTCAATAAATTGAAGAGTTTAAGGTTGAAAAAGATTCGAAAATTTTCATCTCAATAGACTTGTTGATTTATAAACACTTTAGAATTTAAGGATGAGTGGTTTTACATTTTTTAGACTTAACAAACTAGTACATTAAATAACATCCGTATAAAATAATTGCATATAAAACGAGAACACATAAATATTAATTAGATACGACATGAAAGAGCATTAATTCAGAGGAAGAAGCAACTTATGGCTTTTGAATATGATTCAAAAAAATAACCGAACTAACGAGTTCCAGTTCTGGAAGATTAAATCTCCGAACAATACGTTTTGCGAAAATATTCGAAAGCATTGAAATCATTTTGACCCGAAGGCGAAATACTAGTTCAAACTTAATTCTATGGTTCAAAAGCACAATGAACCGAGATTCACAGCGAAAAATCGCAAAGAACAACAATTGAAAATCGCGTAAAATCCGAAAACAATTATTCGTGTGCAATTTCAGACGTTTGTGGGACAAATATGCGTGCTGAATTTTAAAAAGTACAATGACGAAATTCAGATACGACAAGATAATGATAATGATGGTCATTTTCGGTCGCAGAGGTTTCATATCTAACATAATAATCGAGGTCGAAGAATTACCATCGTTAGTTCATCACTTTCCATTTTAAGATGTGTCATATTGTCATATAATCTATATGATTATAAATGTGTTAAAATTTATGTTTTATAATAAGATCTTAATAATTGCAGATTTTGTTTAAGTTTGATGGAAATTTAATGTTTTTAGATTCCATACAGTATACCAAAACTTTTGATATATCGTCAAAGGGTTAAAGGTAAAAACGATAATATCGCAATACGCCGAGTAAAACACATAAAATATTATTTTATCAGTGTTTCTAAAAAACATAATAAACTTAGATCTACAATAACCGGAAAATTATCGAGATATACATTTTCCTTCATCAAAATCTACACTCACATCGCATTTCTACTGAGTTTCTACGAAATCAGCGATCTTAAGTTCAAGGTTCTTCTCAGTTTAATTACAATATAAACGAAAAAAAAAAACATCCACCAAACGAACAAAATCTCAAAACACAATAGTACAATTGTTCAGAGCCACAATCGATAAACTCGCAACGAATGGTGCTGACGGTTCATCGAACCTTATTCACAGTTTCTAACATCCGCACGGAAAACCCTCAAGATCTTCATAGATAATAATGAAATGAAAAAAATAGCACTAAGTACACGTCTGCACGTGATAGTATGATAATTACCGACAGTTCAATTATTACGACTCGGTAAATAATTCGCGATGAATTATTTGCTCGAAAGCTTTCATACACCGCGAATCGTTTCGCTCTTACACTTGCTAAATGTATTGTAAGTTTTTTTTTCCAAAGATTAATTAATTCAAATAGGTACATATGAACCCAATTATTTTATAAAAACTTGTGTGATCCGGTGTTGTCCAGACTTTAAACTGCAGAATTTTTCATGCGAAATGCATAATAATTGCTGAAACATGTTAAATTACGTCGTGCTTAATGTGTTTGTTACAAGTGGTGTCTGAAAGCCATTCGTTAAACGTTCGGAAACCCTATCGATTGACTATATATTTCAATATATGTATAAAAACATCAAAAACTTGATAGAGGCCGAAGACAGTGGAAGATGAGCTACACAAAAAAAGAATAATCCGAAATCGTTCATGTGATTTTGTTTTATGTAGCGTGACTACTTTATATTACGTTGATGATTGCTCAGTTCGATAATTCAAAAACGGTACATTCGCAAAATATTCAAGAAAACAAAAAAATTAACAGCCACCGTTTCAGATTAGCACTCTTTAATTATTCATACAATCGATCGATGAAAATGTTAATTGAATGATTTGACGTCACACATCCATATATGAGAAGATCGCGCTTCGAATACGAATAAGTACAAATCAATTATAAACGATTTACAATAGGAAAAGATAGGGAAACATGATCCTTTCCTTTTGTTTTTCACCTCTAACTCACTTATGGAAAATCGTAATTTCTTAAAAATAGTATAAAAGTAAATTCGATTTGATTCCAAGAGTGTTGACACTATTTTTTTTAATACGATTTCCCGAAAAGCAGAAGCGAAAAACAAAAGGGGGTATCAAGTCTCCCAATCTCCGCTAATGAATTGGAACCGAAATTTAAGAATGAAGTCGATTCGAATGTTTGAGAATGTTCGATTGGGAACATAATCGAGAGGAAATGACCGTCTGGTTGAGTTCTTTTTGCTGCGATTAGCGCACGCGTTCTTGTAAAGCAATTAAACGTACACAATGCATTGTGAGGTGTGCTGTGTGTGAAAATCGAGTTTGTTTAATTTTTTTGTCGGATTTGACGTTTTTCACGTTATTAACGAATTTGATAAGTTATGAGGTTTGTTTTGATCGCAGGAAAGAGTTGATGATGAATCGAATTGATTAGAGAAAAAAAGTGCGTATCTGTTTGAGATATTACGAAATGTAATACTAAGGTAAATGGATGTTACTTCGTGTTTATGTTCTTGCTAGGTTTACTAAAAATTAAATAAATTAAGCAATCTCGCAATGTCTTTCGGTTCAAAATATCGGTATTGGGACGATTAAGTGTTTAAATTATTTCAAATCGAGAAATATAACCAATCGAATCAAAAAGTATGAAATTTTCAATAGAAATCGAACGAACGGTTCAATAATACAGAATACGAATATTAAATTTTAAACACGGAAATAAGAATGACTACAAAAAAACAGTAAAATCTATTTTTTTCTCGAATTAGATCATCGAAAACATTGCAGATTGCAGTCCGGAGATACCGACGAGCGTGACATCATCGATCGCGAAACCCGCAGGGCACTTTAACAGTTCAAAGATAATACAGAAACACATACACACATCATGTAATTTATATAAATATATATGTATACGTCTCAGAATGCAAAACCGGCAATGATGTCATCGACGACCTCGCGTTTTGTGAGCCAATGGCGCCTACGTAACCCTCTTTCCACGAGATACGACATAGATGTTTGAGAACCGTTCGAAGTTTGAGAAATTTCGCTCTACATTCAAGTGTGTGGGTTTTACCAAGTTTATTTTTCGCTGAATCTACAATAAATTCGAAAAATATTATAAAAAATTCAGTAATCAAAAGCTGCATTTGAAAGTTTCCAGAGTGACATCCATTCAAACATACAATTGTTTTCTTGATTATTTTTTGTAATATAATAAATATGTAGTATACACCTAGTTAACATTTAGTTAAATAGCATTAGTTTAAAACATTTCTTATATGAAAAAAAATATATGAAGATGGACACATTGAAAAAAAAAACATGTTATTAATAAGTTCAGGGTATTGATCTTGATTTAACAATTTCTTTTAGTGATGCTTTTCGAATTCGACATTGCAAGTTTCATTTCGAATCGTATGAATTTCACTCTCTGATTATACGTCATCAACTTTTGATGTGTATAATTAACATTTAGAAGACCTTGAAGAATTGGAGTGATCCGGAGGTATGCGAGTTAATGGTTTTCAATATGAACATTGAAATTGTTAAGGAGCACCGAGATCGTTAGTGGTAATGGAATTTTCTTCGTACGCAATTATCTCCACTCGTATAAATCATTTATAATTAGTTACGAGTGTTAATCGAGAAGAAATCTAACTATTCAATAGGCATAATATTAATAGAGATGTAACGAAATGTATAAATGAAATCCAACAAACAACACGAAACCGCATTCATATGTACATCGAATCCATACAATAATAAATTTTCAAAATACAACATTACATAATATCATAACAGAATCGATAGATTATTATCTAGTGACGAACATGTGCACTTTTGTATGTAAGCTGGCAATAAAACGTACGATGTCCTTATAAGGATGTGGCGATGGCCCATAAGTGAGTCGCGCGTTACAATACGACTCCCACACAAGATCGGTAAAAATCTAGAAGGTACGATAGCATATTTAAAAAAAAAAGAAACATCGTATGACCGTTCGGACATGTGTAACATTACGTTGGCGGATGCGAAATCTTATACCCAATTTACATTATGACAGTTGTCGTTTCTTTTTCGCTCTAAAATACACTCTTTTGAACATGCGTATGCTAGAGAGGAAAAAAAACAGTATCTGTCATAATGTAAACGTCGTATAATATAACAAAAGCTATTTCAAAATTTAAAAATATCGCGATTTATGGGTTTGAGTTTGCGTCTTATCCGATCGTTGAAGTCTATATAAATATTCTTTTGAAATTTTGTAATTTTCTTATATCTATCTATGTATAGGTACATTTATTTCTTTTTTAAATTCGAATTACATTTTTATGGAGACGATTAAGCTTGATCAATTCGAAAATAGCTGGCGATTGACGTTAAATTAGATGTTTGATTGATGGATGATTAGTGTGAGGTGTGTGGAACGTTTACGGCTTCGGCGTCTGAATCGATTTAACGGTGTATAAATACATAAAATAAATATCGAAATCGATTTATACGAACGCTTAAAAAACGGCAGAGATGTAATATTTTGAAAAAAAAAAGACATCGATCCGACTTATTTATGTTTGAACGCTAGAAATTTATCGTTAGAGCGAAGAAACTATTGCAGTTGTGTGCATCGATTTTGTTGTAGGTACATATTAAAATTTCCTTGATATGAGTTAAGCAAGTACAGTTCACGAGAAAAGTGTAACAATTGCCAATATCTCATAATTTAATAAAGACAGTGAAAAAAATAATTACTTATGTAACAGTATGCACGTTAGATGACTATTTCTTTAATATCATTAATATTTTATGAGATATTAACGGCTGTTGTACTTTCCCCATGAGCCACACTTACCTCAGCCGACCTTATAGTTTTCGTATTGTATGAAAAAATACAATTACGACTGTAAAACGCACAGAAACCATGCCGATAGCACACTTTCCTGCGAATTAAAACGTCTTCCGCCTAACGAGAAGAAGACACTCAAAGAGCTAGTTGCCCACAATAAAAGGTAGACAATCGAAAGACAAAACAACGGTAGAAAGCAACAGTTGCGACTTTTCGAATCGGGAACGTGAGGCCAAAATGTGAGGTCGAAATCGTTAAGCGGTCTCGTCACGATCGCACAAAACCGTTTTGTGCAATTCGATGGACTTTCTTGAAGTTCAAACATAAATTATTATGTGAGTTTTTGATAAATGCAAAATCGCATTCGGACACGTATAGAATTGTGTATAAATTATGTTGCATTCTGTGGATGTGATGTCATATGATGTTGCAAAACGCCATCGTCACTTCGAGTCGTAAACGGCATTTATGTGTACGTTTCGCTATTTAGACAGTTATAAATCTTCAAATGATCGTTGTGTGTAAATAATGATGAATGTAAACATTGATTTTTGAATGTCGAAAAGATCGATGAATATTTTCATTTCGAGTCGAAAGTGACATCAGATTCGCGAGAATGTTCAAATCAAACAAATCATCAAGATATCAATTGGAAAATACTTTCTAACATCGAGACTAATCAAATACTAATTTTAAAATATTCGAATTAATCAAACGAACCATATGTCGATTCGAGCATTTCGAGTTTTTAATCTCGTCAGTTCGTGATGAATGAATCTAATTTTTTTTCATACAATTAACAATCATCGCATTTTCGCACAACAATTTTTTTCGTCGACACAAAACAACGCGTAATGACATCAAAAACCGTTTCAACACCATTTTCTCATTTCACGTAATTTTTAAATCGTAATTAATCGGCGCCAACACCGTTCGACGATTATATCGCTCAACGCTAACATCAATTTAATCATCATCATAATCACACTTTAATTTGAAGATTCTAAATAAAATAAAAAAGTTTGAGTTTCGAAAACGTCGATGATGCAGCTTCTGACGAATTACGAATCGGACAACCTTGCGATTTGCTTAAGTCATAATCGATGCGATTTTAAATATGAAACGAGGATTGTAAAAAGAATCGAAACTAATCAATTTGTAATTTCGATCAAATTACATTAAACGGTGCAATTTTTCGTGAATCGATTCAATTTTTTTACAAGCTATTGTCTGAGAGAAGTTTCGCAAAGATAATTATGATTGTAAATGAAAATATTGCGAACGACTTTTTTTCACCGTCCTAGATTCTATCGAAAATGCATCTCCGCCATAGTACAACGAGTCGTTGCAATATTTTCGAAACAAAGGTACCAGCTGATGCAGCTAACGGAAGTCCAGGTGTTTTCATGCTTCGGAGACCACGACTTCTATTTGCATCGACAACTATGAGCGTTGTGCTGAACTGACAGCTACACTTTGAACCGAATGTTAAAAGATGAACCGATTGTGAAATATCGTTTAATATTCATACAAGATGTTTTCTATTTTGGTGTATTTTTTCAAAATTTTGCACATTTTCGGAAAATCAATTTTTTTTAATATTGTAATATATTATCATCAGAAAAAAATCTTCATGCGAAATCCTCATATACTAAGGTCGATTTTTCAATCGTTAGATGCTTAAAACTAGTGTAGAGTTTTATTTTTTTTCCTATAGAGTTTGATAGTTGTTTTGTCAACGGTTGAAATTTCAAATACTCGTATCGATTGAGAGTTAACCGGAGTGTTAAGTCGAATGAAAATTTGCTTTCTAAGAACGTGTTTGCCTATTCGATTTCCGCATTCTAGAATGCTGAAGACGGTATGCAAAAGAGTTGTGGATTTTTCACGATTTGATACTCCGGACACGATTATAACCCGGTCGTCTCGTTTTGCATACGAAAGCCAGTGTTAATTGGAGCGAAAGATTATGATTGATAGTCGTTGAGAAACATTATTGGAAGACGCCTTTTAATTTCAATTTTATCAGATGATTTCCGTATAAAAATATGGATACGTGGAAAGAAGAATATACTCATAAGGAATACAATTGTTTCACTCATAAATGGAGAAAATATTTTTTGTATAAAGATATGTATTAAATGTAAATCGAAGCGGTGTACGTGCAGTCGAGAAGTTATAGGTACATTGTAAATTGATTTTTTACATTTTTCTCACAATTAATTGATGCATAGTCATTCATATCTAACGTTCAAACATTCGAGATGAATAAGATGATAAATAATCCAAAAATATTCAATAAAAATAACATTTATTTCACATCGATTCGAAGTCAATAAAATTGCGAGGCTTGTCGAAAAAGTATAAGAACTTTTTTCTGTATAAACCAATAAAGTGCAGAAAATTTTCTTTGGCGTATCTAATGTGAAAGGGATACACTCAATACTTTCATTAACAAAAAGCCAAATATGGATGTATATATGTATTCACACATGCCAAGCTTTATTTTTCAGCACTCATGTGGATTTTTGACATTTCGTCAATGGAAGAAAGAATGTACTCACAGTCTTGAATTTTTCGCCATTCATGGAAAGTATAATTTTATGCCATACATATACAGACTAACAAACAAACAAAAATCTACAAACACGATACATGTAACGTCGACTGCAATGTGAAATGTTTAAGCAACAGCAATAACTTAAAGATAAAAGTGCAACACTAAACGAAAATTGCACAGCTTTAAATCGACGATCGGAACACAAAGTTCAACACTCGAACTGAACCAGACATCAAAAGCGAAAACTCATCCATCAACATGAACGAAAACTGGTGTACAACAATAGTGGGTCACGCCGTCTAGGCCCGAACAACCGACCGACCACAGGACAACTCGGAGTGAGAAAACGAGCAAAATGGACGAAAGATAAAAAAGACGAGAAGAATTTGAAGTCGAAAGAAACAAAGACAAAGGTTGCTGCGACCAACGACCGTGACATTCGCGCAATGCGAGGGGAGCGTGGGACGTTCAATTTTACAGCAATGTGCACATCAATCACGGCTCGATTATGTGAATGTGCTGGAAAATTGTGCGGAGATTGGTATGTGTGAGAATCGAACTGTGGATGTTTGGAAATTTAGGAGATTAGACATCTTAGATTGAGTATCGGTTGATTTTGTAATCAGTCAGATTAGGGCTGGTTCAGACGCAAGCGTTCAGTCATTAAACCGACGAGACAAACCTATACATGACGACTGAAAAGACCAAGGGATAGTAGTGAAATTTTTGCCGAAATTGAGTTATGCACGTTCATTTATTTAGTGGTAAAAGGTTATAAACGAATTCGGAACGTATGCCGAGATATATCATCAAATCACTCGACTTCCTCCAAATACATGTAGGTACATGGTCAACTATGAATGCGCTTTTCTCGAAATCACTGCAATGCCACTTGTACCCCTTGGCCTTTTCAGTCGTCATATATGAAGGGCGACAAATATGGAAACATTTAAGTTTTTTCCATACATGAAAAATAATCAACGTTCTTGAGAATTAGATTGAGGCCAAATATACTTACAATTAGTTATGTGTTAATCATAGTAAAAGGAAGAAATAATCACACAATTTTGAAAAAAAAACGAAGATAACTAAAACATTATTTTTTCGTCATCTTTTCATATGTGTATCAAACATGGAACAGTGGTGTTTTAATACGAAATAGTCAAAAAGTGGCAAATATGAAATACTGAATTTCATTTCAAATTAACGCGTTTTCGATCCAACAAATTGTCAAGCAATAATCCCATAACATGTCCTAAATAAATATCACACTTCAAAGTTATAACTGATATTGCTAAAAAAACTTAGATAAATTACAATCCTCAATTATTTTAAACTCAATGTCGATCCTGTTATTTTTCTTTTTGAAGACAAACAATCATTATTTATTATTCTTGGTGACTGATCACAAACGTTTGCATCAGACCTAGTCAAGCCTCTCAACAATGGCCGGTCAATTTCGGTTCGGACATTGACCGTAACATATAAAAAATTTTATTTTAATAAAAATTTTCATATGTAAATAACAAACAGCGTTATGTCCGAATCTAATCAAATTCATACGATTTTACAAAATCGGGTCAAGATGTGCTTGATAAATTTTAATAAACGCACTTTGAATACATAAATATTTATTAACAAAAAGAAAATCTGAACAAAATAAACCGTAAAATATAATTTCGCCCCGATTCGAGAATTTAATTTAACAGCCGACTGACATTAGTTGACTAACGGAAAACGAGAAAAAACCTATTATTATTGTTGTTTTATTAGTAACACTCTTAAACGTTAGACGTAAAAGTAAGATGATCGTTTTATGATTAGCATGCGATTCAAATTTTTCGATAATAAAAACTAATATCGATTTGATATTCGATCGCAGTATTTAGCGACTGTCCTTCCGTTACTATGAAAGGATTCACGGAAATTAAAACCGAAGACCATATAGAGTAAGAAATATGTGATTTATCGAATCGATTATGCTTCAAACGATCCATAGAATATTATTAATTAATAGTCTAATCAAATTATTTCAACGACAAGAATATTCTAATTCGATTAATTTTTATTGAGTTTCATCTTTCGATAATCATAAAGTTTAACGAATATGATAATTTTCGTTCAGAGAAAATGGCACACGTTGAACCGTTATCGATATGCATATCGAGCAAACTTGTCGACATGGACGATATATTTTCTATCGCACAAAATTGCAATAAAATTTTATAAAAAAAATGCACAGAAAAAATTGCAAATGCAGATTTAGAACGAGCGATAGAACCTTCTATTTCTAGCTTCACTTATCAGATGAAATGATAAAAGAAATCTTTCCAATGTGGATTCAAGATAAAAGCGAATGCGCATAATTTTCACAAACATTGTTCAACTGGAGAAATATGATATCTTCAGCAGACTAAAGAGTCATTATTTACATCAAATACAGGGTGTTGAATAATAATTTGAATAAAAAACTCAATGATCTTACAAGGAGGGGACCGATGATGATGATCTTAAAATGATCTTCATAAAGGTCCTCAACCATTTCGATGAAATTTTGTAGCAGCGAAGTTTAGTATAGAAATGAAATAATTGTGAATAACTAAAACGTAACTCTCAATAGTTTTTTAGCTATCGCTTATCAATATTGTTAGGTATTATGTTTTATATGAAGAGTTTTGTCATATTTCAATCCATATGAAACATAAATTTGCTAATACACTTAACAAATATATCCACATTTAACCAGCGATAACTAAAAACGACTAATGATAGTTGCATTTTCCCATTTCACAACTATTTCACGCCATACATTTCTACAAATTTTCATCGAAATCAGTGTGGACCCCCATAAGACCTCTCCATATCAAAAGCACTTAAAAAAAATCGAATACAATTTTGAAAAACACTCCCATAGAACGACCGCCTATTATGTCACACACCTCACATTCATACTGCACCAGCTAAACCTGCACAGAAAACACAAGTCTGCGATTAAACGTGGAAGCCTTACATATTATGCGTTCGGATTAAGAAAGTGATATTTTTTTTTCCCTCGAACGAACAACGGCATATGTCGATACGTTGTGTAATATCGCGTTCCTCTATAAAGAGCCGAACGAGACTATAAATGGAAAAAGTGCCGTTTTCACTTTTGAATCTGTGCTTCGTACGATGTCGTTTTCCTGCGCGGAATGCGCACACTGTGCGATTTGGGTTAGTTGGGGATATTTCGAAAAATTCGGAATTCTCATATGATACGTAACAGTTTTTAATCCGCGGTAGTGGAAAAACAAAAATTGATGTTGATTGAGAGGTCGCAAGGTCGATTCGTGTACACAGTAAAAAGGCAATAGACTCAATGAGGTGTTAACAGTTGCCTAAAATACACAAGTTGAAAAAAAAACATGTTTTACTATTCTAGCATTGAGTCATTAATATTTTTTTTTCATCAAATTGAAATCTATCGTAGTCACCAGTCTGTTTACATATGAGGATCCTAGAAACCAGAAGTATTACAAAACATTGAAGTTGAGTGCAAAACTATCTTTAAAATAACCATTAATTTTGATTCTAAAATAATTTTAGAATCTGTATTGAAAAATATTATATTGCTTGATAGTATTCCTACATGACAATGATACAATTTACGTATGTTCTTCGATGAGAATACACGAAAATATTTTCAAACAATACCTTAACTCTTTTCGGTTGTATGGCTCTCAATTCAGCATTTCTAGCATATTCAGACGACTCAGTGATCTGACGACCAGAAGCTCTCCTCGTCAATTCGTGAGGAGAAGACTTCTCCTCGCCTCTGGACAGAGTGGTGACCTTCCTAACGATCCTCGTGGTAATTCTCCGAGTGCCATTTTCGTTCTTGCGCGAAACCTTAGTAGACTCCAGAGACGAGCCCAAGACTTCAGTGGACAGCCTCTTCTTCGTATAGATGGCCATCAAACTATCGTCTCCGGGATAGTAGTGATAGTCTGCCGATCTTGGTTTTGCGACAGCCATCGATTCGTCGTATTCGAAATGTGTCTGATCTCCATCGTGGACGATTCTTCCGCTGTATCCATCTTCGTGGACTCTGAACCTCGGCAGAGCGTCTTCGTTCAAACTAGTGGTTATCGGTGGTCCAGTCTTTTTGAGGCTAGATTTCAACGGTCTTGAAGCCGAAGATGGTCTAGATGAAGAATCTGGTTCGTTTTCCAAAGTGGCCTGTACGAATAGCCTCTTGTTGGCTCCCGAGCCGTGGGTGTCTTTCACGAAACGGTACATGGACATTTTGGCACTTTTGATTCATTCGAAAGTCGATCGCATTTTTTTAAACTGTAAAATAGCGTTTGAAGATTGTTTCGGATTGTCTGATTTTATAAGCGTTTTATCAAAATGAAAAAAGTTGTATCTAAATAAGCGCATTTTGTTTATAAGGAGACACTTTGAATTTTGAGTTATCAATTTATGTTGAAACTCGATAGAAATGCAACGTAAGTGCATATAATAAAATGTAAATGCTTAGAAGCGATCTTTCAATCGTTTACTAAGCAACTAAGTATCGTGTTATCAGTTTTTCTTATATATCTAATCCTGTACTTGTTATCTTTGACACGTTGCTAAAACATAATTGAAAGATCGAGACTTAACGTTTTTAAGTTAGCACAGGTCATAGTTTGATATATTTGTTAAGAACACTAAAATCGCTCAATTGGTTATGTTTTAGGCGTTATTACTGTAACTAAAAAATACACTTATTAAATGAACTGAAAAATAAACGATAGTTACATTACGTTCTTTACGATTATTTCACGTCTTTACTTGAACTACGTTTTCATCAAATCTTAACAAATTCGATGATTCAAATTATGTTCTCGTTAAACAAACAAGTTAAAACTAAGCAACAATTAGATGCAATAAATCAGAAAGAAAAAAACACAATGAATGAACCATTTCTCGTACAATCGTGTAAGAAAAAAAGCGGTGCACATCTCGATGCACATTCATAGGGTCACTAAGACGAGACCTTTCGGTTTTATTTATATTTCGTATATCTTCCACGAAATCTATTTCACACGTCCGAGGAATCTTCCATGAGAACAAAAAACGATAGAAAAATAGCAATTGTGAGAAAAGTGTTGAACGCTTCTGCGAGATTTAAACCGGTCGTCGAAGTATGCGAAAAAATAAAGCTCGAGGAATGCATCTAATATCTAATAAGAATAATCAGCGAAAGAACTGCGTAATTGCATAGAATTCGACTTTCTAAGGTTTCGTTTATTTGTATAGAATTGAAAATTACCATTCGAAAACTCACGCAATACTCGCGTTAACTAACATATAAGCACTGTTTAAAGTTCTTACTATCAATCAAAAACTGCTCTAACGTCTATTTATCGGATTGTATACGATTTTTTTGTCGGTGTGAAATCGAATTACCATTATTCGGATCGAATTTCGATCGGATCTGTGTCGATTTTTTTCGGCGTGGATCGAATATAAATAAAATCGTGATGCTGTTCGAAAGATCCATTATGCGGCGTCGGTTAATAAGAAGATCGCATCGAAATTGATTTTCACAAATGAAAATGAAAAAATAACAATGTTATTTAACAGTGCAATGACTTTTCTGAAAATATTCGGAGGAAACTTAGAAATGTATGAAGTACAATGGACGCATGTTGGAATAGTTGGCAAAAGAATGCGATCTATTTACGAAGTGTGACTTTTTTGTATGTACATACTTATATTATTATATATTAATTTATCTAAAATAAATTTATCTTTAGTAAATAATTATTTAGCTATAAAATAAAACTTCCGCTTGAGAATCCTTATTAAAACAATATTCATTGAAAATTTTTCGATTTTGGTTTCAATATTTTGTTTTTTGATAAAAAGTTTATTTAGATATATATCTGATATGATTCAAATATTAAATTGAAATTATTCAACTGAAATTAGACAGCCTGCATAATATCAAGTATGAAACTATTCTACGATAACAGTTTGACTGTAAGTACAATAAATTTTCAATGCATACAATTCGACTCCTATATACTAAAAGCAGACAAGAAAATTTGCAATTTTCCACAGATTTTCAATCAATTTTCACCGAAATTTCAACAAAATCCACAAGTCGAACGACCAAATAACCCAAAAAGACCGAAAAATATAACAAAACCCACAACTCGAACGTCTAAAGAACCTTAAAATACCGAAAAACATAACAAATCGCATCTTCGTACATTTAGTAGCACACGCATAGACGCATACCGGAGATGAAAATCCGCCATTTTCCACCGATTCCCTCCCGATTTTCGCCGAAATTTCAACGAAATCCACAACTTAAACACTCGAAGAACCCGAAAAGACCGAAAAACATTACAAAATTCGTGTGTATATCCATATATATTTTGTCACACGTCGACGCCCACCTGTTCGCCGGAAACGGAGGCCTTCGCGAGCCCATATATGCGGAACCCAACAATGGACGATGGCCGGTCACGTCCAGATGTGTCCAGGATTTTGGACTTTGGACGATTCTAAAATGGACTCTAAATTACATGGAAATATTCCCAGTTAGTCTATGCGGGAATTGTCAAAAGAAAATCGAGCGAATTGTGCGAAAAAATCGGTTAAAATAAGTCGAGTTTAGGAGTTCGTTGGATATTTTAGGAAATTCTATTAGATTGAAGTTTTCGTTGTATAGATCTTTTTTTTAATGATTTAACTTGACTACAGATATAGTAAATATCAAAAATTATATATAAAAATATTATTTTCGATTTTATCTGCGATGGAAAGTTTCATGAATCTGGGAAAGTTTTCGAAAATTTAAAAAAAAAATTCATGATTCAAAGGAAAAAAATCCTAACGAATATGCATCTTAAATAAAACATTTTTGTAATAAAAACTTTACTAAATTATCGCGGAACACTTGTTTAGGTTTAGCAGAACATTGATACTTATAAAGATACAGAATCTGATTCTTGAATATTGTGTTTTAATAAGTATTTAGATTTACAGTTTTTTTTCAAATTGCTTCAGAGCCCCTATTTATACATACAGGAACCCAGATTGCAAAATTCTTGAATAAATATCAACGATACTATCGTATAATTGTGCGAAAAAATCTTAATAAATCCTTAAAATTTATGTTAGAACGAATTGACATTCGAAAGTGGGATGATTTAATTTATTTATATGAATTTATAGCAAGAGACATCGAATTTCTAAAACGACTAATAAATCTAATTTTCTATGCAAACGACGCTTGTATAGAGAATGGCACAATTCTCATCCAAGTACGACGACCTTTCGCAAACTGAACTAAAATTTTAAATCAAACAAACCACGTGTGTTTGATTAATATATTTTTTTAATATAATAATAAAGTATTGCTTAGATGGAAATAAATCTCGTATGAAACAAAATAGTATGACTGATTTGCTTTTCGCATCAGATTTGTTCTAAACATGAATTCAACACGATGTAGTAAATGAACTCAAACTATAATGGCATATTCAAGGTTATCTAATCTAATCGTAATAATTGTCACTCTATAAAATCGAAAAAATAGTGTATGAGTATTGTTTCGTTACATGCGTTCAATGTTTGATGCAAACTATTCTGTGACAGGAAAATTATATTAAAACTTTTAAATAATTGTTAATTTAAAATAAGTTACATTCAATATGAAAAATATATCAGAAATGACTTCTTTCTATAAGAAAATTCGTATAAGTACTAATGGGAACGTTCGAATTTTTCCGGTCTCATAGACCGAAAAATTTCATCTGATTGTGAGAATATTGTTTGACAAACGCGTTCTATACGAAAACATGATGTCATTTCGAAATTTTATACAAATAGTAAATTTGCATGAATCCAACAATAAAACAATGAAATGCAAAAGAGATAATACGACGACGCGCTTTATTCAACATACGACGAAGATTTTTTATTCGTCGTTGAACAAAAACGAAAATGATTTGCATCAAATTTGAAAGAAAATTTTCCGTAGATACATACAATAGAGAAAAATATGTTTTTAAATAACTAATCGTCTATGTATTGATGAAACTCGTTAACTGACACACCATAGGACGTTAAATTGTCAAAACCGAAAGCCAAAATTTTGGTATGTTGCATTTTTAGGTTATCAGTTAACAATGATGATATTTTTTAAAGATTTTCTTTAAATTGACTCATTAAAGTAATAATTGGTGAGGATTATCAGTTCATAAATGGCTACAACTCATTTAAAAATTAATGAATCTATTAGTTGGTAATCAATATCTAAAGGTTCATCAATGGAAAATTTCTAAGAAAAACATATGTGAATATGAATATTAACGATGTTTTAATAAAATTGTATTAAAAAATTGAACCAATATATGAAAAAAAATCCAGAGAGACTACTTAAAACGATAGCCATAATGCAGATATTCCATATTGAGCAAAACACTTTTCTATTTCAAGTTAAATATTCAATAATTGAATCAAATCCTTCGAAGCACACTAGTATATAAATTAACATAAAACAGAACAATTTGAATTTTCAAAACATTCAACTCGAAATTGAAAATATTCAATCGAAATGAAAAACCAAGTCAAAATAAAAATTTAGAACATTTCCATTGATATGAAAACTAAACGCAAAATCAGACAAAACTAAACAACCCATCAGCGCGACACAATCCACAATACAAACATTCAATTTTGATCGAAACGATTTCCACATCAAGTCAAATTTTCATCGATTCGAATCGAACCGAACCAAACGTCATTCACGATATGTGCAAATATTCAATTTGGACCGAAACGATTTCCATCTCAAGTCGAATGTCGACCGAACGCGAAAAATCAGACGACACAATCGAAAACCTACGCACGATATTTTCCGACAGTGTTTACGCCGAACTGTCGAATGCTCGCGCCGAAATACAAAAGACGACCGCCAGCGGCCTCGGCGGGTCGCCGTGCACTGATCGGCGGTGGCCAACCGCGGGTCCTCGGGCCGCCGTCTCCCCACCACTCGTTAACTACACGACGACCGAAGAGGCCAAGGGGTACGAGTGACTTCGCGGTGATTTCGAGAAAAGCGCGTTCAAAGTTGACCATGCACTTACACGTATTAGGAGCAGGTAGAGTGATTCGATGATATATCTTGCCACACGTTCCAAATTCGTTTATATCTTTTCGCCACCAAATAAATGAGAGTCGATTTCGGCAAAAATGTAGCTTGTACTCCTTGGCCTTTACAGTCGTCATATATGTATTAATTCCGACTTCGGCGGTTCTCAACAGTCGGTTTTTAGTGTGTGTGTGTGTGTATTTATTTTTTGTTTCCACTCGACGACACCTGTTTTCCGTTGATCAGTCGAGCGACGCCGGCCGGCGAATTGTGACGCGTTTGTTGTGCACTTTGAAAAATGTTTTCCATTTCAAGTTGAATAATTTTCGATTCAAGTCGCATAGTTTTCGTTTCGGGTTGAATATGTTGAAAATTCCTCCGATCCGCCTAAAATGCTTGCCTAAAACGGTCTTGATTTGATCTAAATTGAAAAACATTTGACTCAAAGTAGAAAATATTTGAGTCGGAGTAGAAAATAATCGATTCAAAATCAAAAATATTGAATTGAAATGGAAATTATTCAATTCGAAATAAAAAATCCAGACTGATTCATAATGATGATTGGGCTTTTGAAAATTCATTGTGAAAATAAACATTAAGATGCTTATTTGCTATCATGTGTAAATTTACATGAAATTATGTATTCTTAGTTTAATACATAAGGATCGATTTTTTTTCAATTTTTTGACCCTCATGTTAGTTACCTCCCCGAAATATGACGACATAATTTCACAAAGGGTATAAGTGTCCTTTTTCATCGAAATTATGTTATGTACAGATAATGGTTCTGTTTCATATACTATAAAACCATTTTCTGTACTTATCTCATTATCGATAAAAAAGGTAACTTGTGCCTTTTGTGAAATCCTGTCGTCATATGTAGTCAATAATTTGTGTGTATGATTTAAGTCAAATTCGGATATATATTGAGCAAATTTAAAATAATGAGATCTATAAGTACCTACATTGAAACATTTCATACGCGATCCATCGAAAGTTCAATTCTAGATATAAACATTCATTGAAATTACAGTGTAATCTCGATTATTTTGACTATGATTGAGTCAAAAAGAATAATTATGCTGATAAAAAATATCTAATTGGATCATATTTTTTTATAGCAGAGTCAATGATCAATCGTAGGAGTCGCTAAGATCCACATACATGAATCGATAAATTTGATTCGCACGATTTTAACGGGCGTAGGACGAAGCAAATTATTATGACAGATTTCAGTCGATTGAAAGAATTGGCATTTATTGTATGCGAAGGTAAAAAAAAGGCGTTTCCACTGAATCAATATCGAAATAATTATGTATATGTGGGCGATTCAAACGTATAAACTAGTGCAAAACCAACAACGATTCAGATTCAATTGCAATCTGTTTAAATTAAGCAGATTTTACTGTACGAAGCGATTGATTGATTTATTGCTTTGTTTGATAAATTGCTCATTCTCTGCAAGAACGTTATGTTTTTAAGACCCAATCTTTCAATTGTATGTCACCAATTAGATGACGATAACGACTGTAAGGAAAAACGCTTACGTAGTGTAAAATAAGATTGAAAAATTCGACTAATAAGTGTGATTCAGATGATAAAGACAAATAACTTTTTTCCTGAAAAGTCCAAATCGGACATTTTCATCACTTTCGTAATCATATGTTCTTTTTTGTTAAGGATGGTTAACTTCTACAATAGATCACCCTTATACTGATCATAAATGGCACTGATCATTTCATTTAATTGATTCAATTAATTGAATATTAAGTTTACACCGAGGTACACTAATCTTTCGTAGCATTCTGAAAACAAATACATATGTATAACTCAAAAAAGGCTCTAAAACTTGAGATATGAACGAAACAAATGATCGAAATTTTTAATTATGAGACTGAAAAAACAAAGAATCGTCTGAAATTCAAACGGAACCATTTCGAGGTCAAAAGCGAGAGGTATTTATTCCCAGGAAATCGAAGCATCCGACTAAACAACGGATCATTGTCGATCTTTTCTGAATGGAAACCGTTATAATAACACAAACTTTTCGTACGAAATGACGGTCAAGGTTCGCCGATGGAAAAAAATTTCGAAAACGGCGCGAAAATCTAATAACTATCGATTCATGGGAAATTGGAAGAAACTATCAATGAAAAGATTCGAAAAGTGCGCGATTTCTTGTTGAAAAAACGAATTTATGCCGCAATTATATTCCTTCGAGGCAAACAATGAGACTTCCTGTCATGATGGTGGGAAATTTAAATTTGTTTTTTTGTTGTATTCAAATCGGTTGGCTGTTTTGAAATTTTCGAGAAGGAACCGTTAGTGCATATGCGTTTTTTCAATTTTGTAGACTGGTTTGTTTAACCCAGTTTGAGGTCGAAGCGAACCTGTAGGGGATTTCAGGTTTGCAAGGAATGTCGTCGAATTGTTTCTATATATTTTTGGATCTTTCTTATTTGATTATAAATATATATATCGAAAAATCTGTCAATATATTTGAATGTACAGACCAAAAATTGAAGATTATTTATATAATAAAAATCTTTTTTTTTAGGACACAATCAAAGGTACATATGTAAAGTTGGAATAGAGTTTACAAATTATTGTATAACATTAAATAGAAATGAACCACTTTTCAGAAATGAATCTAAGAAATGAAAATTCCTAGGAAAAACTAACGATAAAACAGATTTCACATTAGTCAAGTTTCAAACCATAACATTTAGCGACATCTATAAAATGACTAAAAAAGCTTTATTGATGAAAAAAGCGCCAAGTGAATAAAAAAAACGGTTTAAATTTGAATAATGACAGAATTGACATTGTACGAAATTATAATAAATATGTGCATTTTTCATGTGTTCTTCGAGCGGAACGAACGACTATGAAAATTTTCAGCATCCTACGTAAGAAAAAATATGCACGTACATTGTTTGCACTTCTCACGCCGAAAAAAGAGATGATTGTCGAAAATGTACGAATGTGCAGAACGAGTTAAAACAATCCGAATCGAATGTGACATCATACGAGCTCGAAAAAATAAGCAAAAGATAAGACAAACGAGCTAAATGAGATTTCCGTCCACAATATGTGGAAAAATATTTTTTTAGTGCGCGGAGAAAGCTAACAATTGAAGGAAATTGTATGATTCGACGGCATTCGCATAGTGATTAACGATTTGTATAAAATTAAGAATGTGTTTGTGCAGGTGGATGTTGATGCGTCACAGAGTTGAAGAATGTTTGTCTGTTTGCTTTGAGATGAGTTTGTCATGAAAGAATATTTATAAAAGTTTGATAATGTAGTTTGTAAATGTAATGAATTCGATTCGTCGAAATAAACTTTAGATTGAGCTTCGATTCAAATAAAAATAGTCAGATATCCATCTTGAGAATGACTATAAACCAATTGAACGACCGTGAAAATGACACGAGAACAATCTAGAAGCCTTCGAGTCCACCATATAAATGTCACCGATTACACGCATTATGCAAAACCTAACACGAATCTCAAACACAATGTAGACTATTATTTAATAAGATCCATAAAATTTATAACCCAACATTTCGAACTTGACTCTAGACGAGCCTTGAACGAGAAAAACACTTTGAGTGATTGGAAGCCTTCGAGCATAACAGATGTTAACGATTTCACAAATCTCGACGACAATGCAGATGATTTTTTTTTAATTAGATCATTATAATTTACCCACATATCGACCTAACATTCAGCAATTAACTTTGGACAAATTTTGAACGAGGAAAACACTTATTATAACAACGTAAACAAAATGGAAGTTGATAATAATATACATTGAAGAAACCCATACAATTCATCCACATCTATGTACTTGACTTTAGACAAACCTTTAACTAGAAAAACGTTTCAATTGTCAGATATACAAAATGGAATCCTTAAAATATGACAAATGCCACCAATTACCTAAACCTGAGAAATATTTTTTCTACAAGCTCCATACATCTTATCAGCATTAACCCAACTAACATTCATCACATGACTTTAAACGAACCTTGAACGATAAAAAACACCTCTAACGACAACAAATACAATTCAAATCACAACAGATGCCACCGATTACACGAATTATGTAAAGTGAGCCGAAAGTGGAAAGCCCGCCCACGGGTCATCATCCGCTCGCATAACATATCCAAGAAGTTAGAATCGGGGTCACGATCGACCCTAGCGATCTTGACCCCCTTAAGGCTTCGAAGATGGTTCTCGAGTAGGTGTCCTATGTATAATATAAGCTATAGTTCGCAAATCCCAAGCAAAACGGCCGTTGAGGCTAGACTAATAGTTGACCCACGCTATAGCCTCGTCGACGCCCACCGAGCAGATTCTTGTCCACCTTACAAGGTGACACTGGGTTTTTCGTGGTGTTGAGGCAATTACAATCGGTAAGTTTTAACAGATGAAGTCTTGGATGGGTCTGTGATGTTGCGTGAGCCTAATTAAAATTTTGAGTTTTCGAATTTGAAGTGAAATGATGTTCCGAGGTTTGCTCGTCGAGTTCAAAGACTGCTTGATTGAATGTTGGAGTTTGTTACAATTGTAAGTACGATGGTATAGTTGACCCTTAGAATGATCGTGTAGGATTTAGCGAAATGAGGCTTCAAGGTTTGTTTGTCAAGTTCAAAGATTGTGTGCATTTATATTGGTTTGATTGAATTCAATGGTTTAGTAAAAATCAAGGAAATCACATGAAATTTGATCTTGAAACTGGTTTAACTAGTCAAAATGAGGATTTTATATGTCCCAATTATATCACGAAAACGAATAATCCGTTACAGGAAACTCGATTGATTACTATTTTTTAATTTTATGTTGAAAAAAGCTGTAAAAACGAACGAGTGAGCTTATAAGAATTGAGATAGAAAATCTGCATACATTTTCTGAAATAAATTTCATCATGCTCAGCAATTCTGCTAGTCTTTCAATGCTAGAATTCTATAACATAAATCTATCAATCCAAGTACCAAAACAAAATCTTCATAAAAATTCCTAAGCGACCCAAAACATGCACACAAAACAAACCCCAATCGCAATCATAAACCAACAAAAATCACACTGATAAGCGACATCGACCCACGTGTAACCAGATGGTCGCTCCTCGACGACGCCCACGGCTTCATATCTTCGAACAACACTCTAGAATCGAAGCGAATAAAAATGGAGCCATCGAGGATGTGTGGATATATGCAAATGGTATTTGCCCACGCCGAGGCTGAAATTGTCACCGGTTCGCGCAAACGAGGGCGTCAAAAGACCGTCCCACTGACGACTGGGACAGTGGTGTTAACACGACATATGGCCTCAAGGATAATCGAGGATGACTTGTGAGAGATTCGAGGGTGATTGGGTTGGAGTTGACGATAAAAGTTGCAACGATGCGACAATTCGATCCATGGGAGATTCGGCGACGTTCGGTCCAATCGACTTCTTGGTCTATGAATGGTTTGAGTTTATGTCGAGAAGTCGTTGAAGACAGTGGTGTTGACTCCAATAGGGATATATGACGACTGAAAAGGCCAAGGGGTACAAGTGACTTCGCAGAAAAGTGCGTTCAAAGTTGACCATGTATTATATTAAGAGGAGGTTGAGTGATTTGATGATATATCTTGGCGCACGTTCCGAATTCGTTTATATCCTTTTGTCACCAAATTAATCAGCGTGCATAGAAGCGATTACTCAATTTCGGCAAAAATATCACTTGTAACCCTTGGCCTTTTCGGTCGTCATATGAGATTCGATGGTTAGAATCCATGAGAGAAATCGCGGAATCGGGTCTGTTATCAGTAAATTAAGCTCGAGCAATAAGTAGTAAGTATTCTATTATAAAATGTAATAAATTGATCAGTATCTCTGAAAAATATGAATCGCAATCGAAATTGTTTTGAAAGTGCTATCTCTTAAAGTAATCTAATTTATTATTATGGATGCTGCAAAAAAACTGAATTTGATATGAGTTGCAGAATTATTATATGAGATATTTAAAGTATGTCATTCATTCACGTTACATTTATCTGTTAACAATTCTGAATATTCATTAGAGAAGCTACTGAATTTTTCAAATGAAAATAAATATAATCAGCGTTGTATTGATACCATATTTTTTCTATTCAAGTCGTATCATCAATAAGATCTAGATTGAAAATAGCACAAGACCAGGGTCGAATTCAAAACAAATAAAATATTCAAAATTGAATTAATAAATATTTATACCTATCCTGATACCTAAATTTAGTAATACTTTCGATTGCATAACATAATTTTGAAATATGCACCTTTCAATTGAACCTGAATTGAAATAGTCGATCAAAGCGCCGATTCGGTGACCTCTCGAATATGATTTATAGATCGATATAATCAATCACTAAAACTACTCAAAGTGATACTAAATCTGAAACTAAAACATCACGCACGATATTAAAACAACACGTATTCGAATCGTGCCTGAATTTTCACAAATTCGAACCAAATTTTCACGAGTTGGAACCAAATTTTCACAAATTCGAATCGAATATCCACAAAACTCGAATCGAATTTTCCTAATTTCAGAAGAAGAGAAATCGTAACGCCTAAAATCGAGAACGGACGATACATAATGAGACAATTTGATTAGCGCCGATTTTCGACGACTTTCTCGCACCGCCATCTTTTTATGGACAAGATGGCGAAATTTTTATCAGATCGAAACTATTTCAATTTTAGAAAAACATCGGTCATCGCCGATAATGTACAATGTCAAAAAAAAAATCCATGAACCGATCCGAGATCTAAAAAAGTTAACCTTTATAATTCGAGAGCACTACTGTTGCATGTTGACACTGACTTTTAAATCGACGTTTCTAAATCTTCACGTATGCAAAATGAAAAATTCAAGGTTGATGTTTTATGCCGAAATGGGTGCTATTCATTTTTTTTTTCAATAAAACCAGATTTCATTGAATTTGATATGAATTTTCGGATCTGATGTACGATATTATTAATCGATACGATATTCGATATAAACTATTGTAAAATGTACCCCATGTGTACAATTTTGATTAAAAAAATAATAAAGATTTTAAACTACTCAAGAAGTTAAGTTGTTCATGAAGTGAATTTTTTATGAAAAAATATTTTCTACTGAAAAATATATAAGAACGGTATTCATTAAAAATTTGACTATTAGAAATTTGGAAGAATATTCAAATGGGAATTCCAAATCTAACCAAATACAACGAAACCTGAAAAACTTAACTAGTCGAGTAAGCGATTGAAAGTGTATTAAATGTCGTCAGCTTTAAAATTGAATGATTTAAGCAACCTCGCATATTTTGGCTACATTTCTCTATTAGAAACAATTTAATTGATTTTTACTGATATTTTAAACTTTGTTGAGTTAAGTAACTTCATATATTTATATTTGAGAAAACTTGTCAAAGTCATATCCATTCACTTATTGTCGACAGTATAGTACATACTTAATTTTTCTATGAAAATTCCAGATCGGAAAATGTGACATGCGATACGAAATATGTATTTCCTGTAACGGAAGATGTATTGTGACCGCAATCGCGGAACACACTTTCAGAACCTTTCACTGACTTCTCAGAAGAATGACCCTGACGTCATCGTATTATATGTATTAAAGTTACGAAACGGCTAAGAGGATTTTTTTCTACAAATTAAAGCCTTAGTAGAACAACACCTATGTTGTCATCTTTGAGCGGCTCACCATTAAAATTTCGTAGTAAAAAATAACCGGTGAGATCTAAAAGAGTTCAATTTGAATACGCAGGAAAAATAAATAACGCTTATTTCAAAAGTAAACGTCACATATAAGATAAGTTTCCGTTTGCTTAATTAACGCACAGAACTAATGCAGCGAAGATTTGATTTATAGCATAGATTTTTTTTCAACTACAAAAAAACTCATTTACACAAATTTGCAGAAGAAAATTACGTACAATCAAACAATTTTCCATCATCAAAGCTGCGTTTATACAAAATAAGAAATCCTACATTCTCAAGAGGCCCACACACAATCACAATACGAAAAAAAAATAACGACCATACGTTTCAATAAAGCGATAAATTACACGCTTTTTGCAATTCTGCAATTAAACTCCGAAGCAATTGAGCGATTATTCCATCGATCAGTATATTTTTAAATACTGTCGATTATTATTTATCCAATGGGGTCCGTACTGTAGTGACATCATAAAATAAAAAGGTGTGACATCACTGGTTTTTATGAGAGCCGTTCGCTTCGTGTCAAAGTCAAGTATGGTCATTGGGTATTCATAACGTTTCCGAAATTGCAAAATGTTTTTGGCATTGTGAATATATCGTTATTTTTTTATTCTAGAATGTGCATGGAATTGTTATGGGATTGAAAAATTGTAATGTGTTCAAAAGTATCGATTTGTTGCTGTTATTTAGATTAAAATGTCTATAATCGTATGTGTGTTGACAAAACAATATATTTTTCTTCTAAAAATGATTAAGTTTGATATCTCTAAATTATTAAAATGGCATATTTTTCATTGAAAACATTAGTTTTTTCTTCACATATTAATATAGTTGACTTAATTAGATTTGATCACAATTGAATGGAAAATCGTCGATGGATTCTTTCACTTATGATGTAAATGGCATTAATGACAATTCAATCCCAAATATATGCATACAATAATAATTAAGAATCTTTTTCGCATTTCACTCAGATTCGGTAAGTCATCAAAATTCACAAAAACTTCAAAGATTCATAAATGCATAAAAATTCATAAAATTACAATAAAAATCTCCATGATATCATCAAACTAAAAAAATGATCGAAACGACAAACACATGTACATAAATGGTAAAAAAAAACGACCGAACAATGCGAATAATGCACAACTAGAATGCAAATCTCATTCAAATTTATACCGAAGATTAAAATTCTCAGCATCTGCATAGACACACTTTGCGAATACATACATTAAAATATATTTATATTAACGACATGCACTTCAACATTGACACAATTCACAAATGGGACGAACTAGACTAGACCGGCCCATATGCGAACCTTCGCGATCTAAATCTTTAACGAAAACGCTATCATAGTATATATTAAACCCACGCTTTTCTCACAAATTGTGTGCACGCAAAGATCTCTGCCGATTTCGATAAAACTTTGTAGAAACGCGGACACAAAATAGCTGTGAAGGATGAAAATGAGACTATCGATAGATTTTTAGTTATCGTTGGTCAAAGTTTGATAGATGCACTAACGAAATGTTTCAAATTGTGTTTTTATGTGGTTTGTTCGACAATTGAGATTTAAAAATCGTTGCCTTAACGTTTTTTAAAATATGTATATTAAAACACATTATAAATAGAGAAAAGACGACAAATATGGATCAGTGCTTCAATTTGGATCATCGTGAACTTTATACAATCAAATATAGACCGCATGTTAATTTTGAATAAAATCTAAGACACTAATTGAATTCATAAATGAATCTCTGATTTTGATCCGAAATTAACACGAGGTCTAAATTTTTTAGCAAAAAGATATCAAAGATCCACAAATCACATTAAAGCACTGATCCATTTTCGTCGCCCATTCTTTTGCTAATGCATCAAACATTAAACTAAATATCTATTGAGAGTAACCTCATCTTTCTTCACAACTAATTCGGGTCAACATTTACACTATATTTCTACAAAACATCATCGAAATCGGCGGAGAATTTTACACGTACACACTTTATTAGATTTATTGAACTTCATATTTGAATGTGAATTTGAAAAAAACGGCGTTTTCTTAAGCGCCGTTCACCCACGAAATAAACATAGCCGCTGTTATTATAAACGGCCTTTGGGTGATGGGTGACATAACGTTCGAGCAAACAAAACGCTCATTATCATCGATTTCGTAATATTTTTCGTATTTCATATGAAGCTTACGAGAAAACGTAGAAAAATCCTTGGCGTCTATAAAAAATCACACGTGAAAAAATCCTTGGTATTTCGAGCGCGAATAAAATATGGATACGTATCGACGTTTCGAAAGTTCGATGATTTTTTTTTCAAAAAAAGACGAACAAATGTTTGTTCTCGAAAACGTCTATTAGACGAGCGCTAATTGTCAACGAAAATAGTGTATATTTTTATGGACTTCCTTATGGGCGTTTAGCAGATACTTAACAGCGAGTGTTGCATTCGTCCAAACAATAGAATTTGGCAAAACGATACGACAATTGACCGAGAAGATCTGCATTGAAGCGTTTTTCGGTGAACGTTACTCGCGTGTTATTTAACGAGATTGTACAAATATTTTTTCCGAAAGGAATGTGTTAATTCGTTCTATTCTTGAGCGATGCATAATATTGTCGGTTCTCGTTAAGAAACGCTTCGAAGATTATTACGAAACGAAAATGTGAAGTTTTCGCTAAAACTTCATAGCTTTTAATTTGAATCGTTTAACGCACGCAGTGATACAATGAAAAATCGAGGAAAATGATAAAGCATGTTTGATGTGTCTTTTAAATTTCTAATAAATCCCGTCATTATTCCATTAATACGAAATTATATAAAAATAGATATCTCACTAATGATAAGCTACAGATGTGGTTGATTTACATTAAAATTGCTTCTGATATAAACGATTAATTATCAAGAAAAAAACTCAATAAAGAACATTAAGTTATTAAGTAAATAACCACGCCTGTAGTAAGATTTTCAATTGTACGATTTTCTAAATTACGTACGACAAGTTCGATTCTATATCTGTATAATTTTGCCAATTCAAAAATGCAAACTTTCTTATTCGTCATTGAAAAAACACATCCTTATTTGATTCGAGTGTACAAAGAACCCAACTTCTAAATACGTTAAGCTCTCATAATCTCTACAACACGGAACTGCTACAATACGAAATTGCGAAAAATGAATCACACAGACTGCGACTTCTCAGAACCGATTCGCTTCGAATTATTTCTAGATTGGAATCAGAATGCGACTTGGAAACTATTCTAGACTCACCTGGAAGTGCAGGATGATGGTCCAGATGAGGCCGAGCGTCAGCTTGTGGTTTCCGTCGACGATCTCTTCGGCTCTGATGTTCACCAACTTGATGTTCTTATAACGCAAGAAGTCGAGAGTCATCTGCACGTTCTGGAGCATGTGGAAGCGCATACGGCCCTTCTCGCGAGGCTGGAAATTTTAATTTGATTTATTAGATTTTTTTGAAATAAAAAACCTTCGAAGTTAATACGTATGAATAAAAAAAATGGAATTTGATTTGAATTTTTATCTTATACTCCTCGGGTTCTATAATCATTAAGAAAGAAGCCCACCTTTTAAGCCTTTTAATTGCACCCTAACTCTATGTCAGCTTGTTAGGCCGGCCTAGTTGGGTACCGGCAAAACTAGGCGAAACTACGTGTGCCACATTTACGTTGACAAGGAACTCTACATTATATTTGCGAAGGACAGCTTTTCAGGGGGCATGCGGAGTGCCAAGGGTTCTATAATCAGTCTATATGATACTAATTGACAACTGAAAAGGCCAAGGGGTACAAGTGACTGCGGCGATTTCGAGAAAAGCGCGCTCAATGTTGATCATGTATTAGGAGGAGGTCGAATGATTTGATGATATATCTCGGTACACGTTCCGAATTCATTTAAATCCTTTTGCCACCAAATAAATGAGCGTACATTGAAGCGATTCCTGTACATAACTCAATTTCGGCAAAAAAATCACTTGTACCCCTTGACCTTTTCAGTCATGATATATCATGAAACTAATTATCGAACAAACAACAATGAACGAGACACACCCATACAGCAATACAGCCATCTCTCTTCCTCTCAGAAAGAGATGGCTCTATTACCGCATATGTGTGTCTCGTTCATCAGGTTCGGTACAGTTCCATGGCAATGCGAACGCCGCTTAATTGTCACATTAAACCCTTGATTTATGGGAGCCATCAACATATTCAACTTCAACACGATTCAGTGGCGTGATCCGTTAGAATTTCAACTTTTCAAGTACGAATCCATAAATCAAGCGGGGTCAGACGCGCCCCTTCGACACCGAAAGGGTTAACTCTCAGTTAACAAAAATGGCGAAACTCGGTTAACTCCGAAAAGGCACGAAAGGTTGGCGATTCTAATTTAGGAATCGCCGATGAGCTTCGCCGGTTCGTTGTGGCATTGAAGTTTAACATATTATATTATAGGTGAAGGCTTCGAAGTGATTGATGAATATATCGACAATTGAACGGAACACCGGTTTATTGCGCTCCCGTGAACATCGTCGGATGAAAATAGGCTCGATGTATTTATTGAATCAATAAGTATCATATAATACGTAGAGTTGGTGTACGTCATTTTCATGTTCAGGAGAATACAGTATCTCAAATTTCCACTAAGGTATCGATATGATGACTTTAGAAGACCAAATATTGAGAAAATCAAAGTTTAATATGTATGTATTACAATCAACGAACTATTGGTAAGATGTAATGTGTTTCGAAAACAGATTAATACAGATTCTGAAATCATAAATATATTTTTCAAAATCAAACAAATCGACTTCATTCCGAGACGATTTCTGCATTTGACTGCAGTGATTTTAAATTGTTACTTATACCCCTTGATTTATAGAATCCTCATATACATAACAGTATTGACAAATCATGGGAATTTGAGACTTGAGAAATATTGTGAATCTTTTGAAAACCTATTATGTTGATCGACATATTTCCTGAAAAATCAATTAAATAATCATATATTTGACTATTTAAGCAAATCGACCTAGTAAACACTGCTTTAGACTCAAATTTCGATACTTAAACCATACATTGAAATCAAATAAGATAACCAAAAAACAAACTTACGAGGTGTTCGCCAGTTAACACCTCCAACAACGAGATGAGGTTCAGCCCATCCTTTAGATCTTCGAACAAATCGTTCACATGACGATTGGCCTGCAACAAAATTAACCAAATTAGCAACTAATATTAAAAAAAAAAATCAAAAACAACATCGAAAAACAAGCGTTTATTAAGCGAACATGCAAACGCTAATAGATTCAAATCGAATCATAAAATCGATCTTTATATGGGCGTGTAAAATTGCACACTACCGTTCGTAAACAAGTCGTTTTTTCAATGCTATGATACAATGTGCATAAATATCGAAAAATCTAGGAAGGCGTACATTGAATTGAATAATATAAAAATTCATTATTGAATACGAGGAAGTGCAAGTGAAACTCAAGCAATTATCATTGTGCAGTTTCTTACATGTGATTTTGCACGAATCCGTATAAGGACTTCACAATGCGCCGTTAAAGCCAAAAATGCATGCAAGTTGTATTTTATTAAAATTAATATGCGACATTTATCTATGAAATGTTGTAATTTGTAAGCGTGTAATAAAATTTTCCGCATATGAAAATAGTCTGGGTATTCAATAATTCTAAGAAAATTAGATGTTTCTTGATAATTTTATTTTCATATTTCGGAAAATTAGATTTTAATATTTCAGATCGACATTGAAACTTCATACTTACGTTAATCTGTAATTTATTTTAAAAAAATCGAAAATTAACACAAAGCTGTATATTTTTAAAAGAATTTCAAACAGTACAATTCTTATGATTTAAAATAACTTTATATAAATATGCAAATGATATTTGAGTGTTACTTCAATATAAAGTTATTCTTGAAGCTGCAAACTGACATAAAATCTATAACAACACAACGTATTTTCTAGCAATTTCTAACTACATACTAAAACACCCTACGACGTTAAAAACGTGGATTAATGAAATAAAATTACGTTTATAAGCATTAATTTTCTAATCTAATCAAAATGGTAACAGCATCCAATGTATTATTTTTATAAAAATTCATCAAAATATTACAAAGAGAGCAACTTTACTTTTAAACTTTTCAAGATAAACATTAGACACAATCGATTAAGTATTAAGGACCGATCTTTCGATCGTTGAATAGCAGTTCATTGATTCAATAAATCCTTTTATATAGAAATGACAGATATGTTGAACCGATGAGATGCTATTCAACAGATAAAAAATCAATAAAATGAAACACTGTTACCATTAACGACAACTAATACTAATTCTTTCGATCATTAGTTAAAAGTTTAACTGAAGATTATAGCTATCACTTAAGAGCAGTTCTTTCAATCGTGGAATAGCAACTTGTCAATACAATAAGAACATTTTTTTAGTAGACAGTTGTATCAAATCAATAAGTTACTATCCAAAAATATAAAAAAACCGCTCCAACACATAAAATTCATAGCCATAACAGACAGACAATCGACAAAGGATCGAAAGTTCGATTCAAATCTAGTTCAACACAAACGTAAGCAACTACGACGACAATCGACGACCAACGAAAACAAAATCGAAAAGCTTAAACTCGACACGCCAAAAAAGCCTCAAATAGCATCGCCGAAGCTTCCACACTATATCAACTTGTCCGTTTCGATGCCGAAACGACGAACTTACGTATGGTGGACAGCAGGGCACGTTGTTGATGAGTTCGCAGACGTGCAGACGAGTGTAGGTCTGTTCGATTCCAATTATTCCAATACGCCAGCATAGAAACGACAAAGAAAACCATCATAGTATATACCGGCTTTATAATAAAAATTGTACCGATTTCATTCAATAACATCGAAGACATAATAAGAGATGCAGATTGTAAACTAGCATGCGGATGTCGGATACCGTTCCGTTTGTTTGAAGCCATTGAAATTTGGATCTGAAGAAAATGCTTTATCGAGCTACTTTGCTACAAATCTTCGTCTAATAAGATTTGAATATGCTTCTTATTGAATCTACTTGGAGTACGGTGTAGATCTGAAAAAAATATGATAGTTGGAAAAGGCATTTGCTCCAGATCTTTGGTTTGATAGACGAGGATTGGTTAGGCTAGGATTTCTGTTAAGTTGGTAAGAGGATGTGGCAAAATTGAAATAATGGCTTGTGTCAAACGGATAAGTACCAAAAATAATATTTAGAATGTGAACGGAGTTTTACAATGACGTACACTTAAGATGAGTTGATAAAATACAAAATAATTTAAGATAAGATAACATTATTAAAGAAATTCCATATTTTATTGTATATAAGACTATCATAAGAATTTATTTCTTATTTCGCTCAGTTCATCAAAATGAAAGTCACGTATGAAAAACTTATTTTTTTCAATCAACTTCACCAGTAAAATACCTAAATTAGAACGAATCATTATGATTTTAATTAAAGTAACGATAATGATAGTCGGTGGTAACGACGTGAAAAAGTGCAAATAAACATGTCACGATTTTCCGAGCAATTACATTAAGACATGCATATATAAATATTAGATAAAATTGTACGCATGTCAAGTTGGCGACACACATTCGTAAAAAGGCAAAAATCCTCGTGTCGTGAATAAATTTTGCAACAATTGAATATTCATCACATCGGTAGCTGGTTTTATAGCGAAGATCGTCACTCGAGAAGATGGCAAGGGTCATATAGCACAAATGGAGAATTTCTTAAATAGCACAAGAAAATTCTAGAATTGATTAAAGTAATTTTTCATACGAATATCCCACAAAAGGTTCGCGCATCGAGACCTAACGGCGTAACTAATTGAAAGCGTTCGAGAACAATTAAAAATACCTAAGACCTTGGAACAACATAATTAAGTTGCACCCAAAAAAAAAAAACACGACCTCGTTGTTTGTATGAAAAAAAAATCATAATTAAAAACTGTCAATGCGAATTCGGATTAGAAGAAAAAAACTACCACAAACCAGTGATTTATGCCGAACGAACGGAACATTTCAACGCGCATAATAAATCCGATCCGTGCGAAAAAACAAACATAAACACCGTTAAAAAATTGCGAAATTGTTATGAAAATTTATAAAGGCGCTGCCACGAAGTTTTTTTTCTTCGGAGTGAATCAATTAAAAAAAAATCATCTAACGCGATCCTTATATGGCGAAGATCGGACAAATGGACTCGGTTGACGAACGCGACACGTCATTTAGCAAAATGCCCATTTTTTTTTTCATACAAATCGAACAACACACGTTTATTTCTTTCCAATGCAATCATTAAGGTAGAACGTGCGAAATTTTCGCAATGAAAAAAAAATATATATACGAAATAAAATAAACGCGGAGAAAAATGGCGCAGCGAGAGAGTCCAGTGTCGTTTGTCGTAAAAGGTATGATAAGTTTGCCTTGGGCTTGTTTCTTCAGATCCATGTTTTATGTAATTTACGCTATAAAAGAGTATGTGGTCGAATCGATGATTCAGAATCGCATCTCGAGATTAATTGGCTGAATTATCTGGTCGATGAAAAAATATTTTAGAATCGAAACATCTGCATATCGATCTCGTTAAAGTCGGAACGAAAAATCGTAAATTATGGTAGACAACGAGTATTAAGACGTTTCGATACGAAAAACGAATCGCTTCCATATAAAGCTGATTAGAAAAAAAAAAAAACGTAATAGAGGATGAGCCGCTGTTCCAAAACGGGAAAAAGAAATCACTTTCGTGTCTCAATAAAAGCACAGCCTCACTAAATAAGAATTTCAATGACGTAAAACAAGAAACGGAACGTAGAAAGGCAATCGTGACGAAATAAATGCGTCACGCGTGTAATAACTGAAAAATGTGCACAAAGTTCAATAATGAAAATGTGCAACGTTGAATATATTAATTTTCGAATAATGACAATTTCATGCATTTTTTTAAGCAATCGAATTGATTGCAATCGATTGTGAGATTAAAATGAATGATAGTAATTATCTGATATTCAATTTCAAAAGCATCGGTGGAGTTCAATCATCTTTCTCTCAATGTCAATACTTGAAACGACACATTCAATTTTCAGAATTTAAATTTTTCTTCCAAATTATTGCAATACCCAAATTACCAAAACCAGGTTTTGGAAACTCTTATTTTAGAATTCATTCACTCACACATATCGTTCTGTCCAACGCAATACATTATAACAAAGCGCGCGACAATAAACGTAGTTCAACGCCTTAAGGACGAGTCCACACGACGTCCAACCAAAACCGACACCAGAGACATACCTACATATGCAAAAGAGATGGAATCGAATACTTTGCATACGTGGATCTATCTATGTCGGTGTCGATCGCAGTTCGGTTGCATACGTGTGAACCAGGCTTAAGGAAATCAGAAGACGCCCACACGTCGGTGATGCAAGTTGCAGCAAAGATCGACGACGATGACTCATGATGCAGAAAGCAAGTACGAGTTGCAGTTCATGTTGAATGAATGGACTGGATTGCGTCACGTGGCCGCAGAGTGAATGACACCGGATCGTAGATCACCTTCGATCTCGATCTTTTCATATTTTTTCTCCAACATATCGAAAATCGTGTCGATTGAGGATTATTTTTTTTTTTAGAGATAGTTTGTTGTGGAAAAGTCGAAGATTAAATGAATGATGATGATTGATCAATTTTGCTTCGCTTCATTGATAATTGTCGGACCTGAGGCGTAATGACGTTAGATGCTTGGATTTTAAATCGTTTCAGTTTCTATCCTATAATATTACAACAAAACGACTTTTAATGATCGATTGAAAGATATTGATAAGTGCACTGTATTTTTCAGAAGGTTAGGCATGATTTGAAATAATAGTTAAAAATGTATAGGATAAAAGACCTATTGTTTTTACATTCAAATGATTTAATTTTGATATTCATCAGAAAACCTACTACAAAAATAAGATCTAGTTAAAAATGTCATATTAAAACAACATTATCTTTAAATATAATTCATACGATAAAAAAAACTGCATTTTATTTTTTTTACGAGTAACATATCTATGAAAAAAAACCTAGTGCAGCTTTTAAGCAAGCAATTAACATAAAACTGAAATTCTTCTTACAACTAGTAAAAACAGCGGCAATTATATCTGAAAACTTAAAACAATCACTATATTACAAAAAAAAAAAATAATATCATAATTTAATTGACAGATTCAAAAAGGACAAACCGACGATTCAATTACTATCAAGTAGCACCGAAATAAGCGTACAGATTCGACATCGATCGAAGAATCGACTCAATTAAAAAAAGAACGCGGACATATTTAAACACCCACTTCGAATCGTATCGACTTAAATAGAGTGTTGCTGAAGCGAAAAATTATCGCCAAAAGACAAGTTAATTGAACGTGTTTCAGCCGACGACGCCAACAGATGGTCGCCTACGAGAGTGTCCCACGCGGAAATTTCAAAGATCTATCGATCTATGATATATATTTGTTTGTTTGTATCGAGATACTTCTAGATCTTTGGAAAGAGCGAGGCTTCGCTTTCAGGTGACGCCACTGTTTCGTGGGCGATCTGGAAACAAGAGGGTGGAATACATTGTGGTTGATGCTTGAACCAATATCGAAAGTCTGATATTCATGAAATTTCAATAAAGGAATTATTTGTATTCAAATCCACATCGAGCTCCAAGTAAATTCAATAAGAATCGCACGATCGTAATATGGTGTTTTGTTTTTTTGTTTATAATTTTGATGAAGGTTTCAGATCTGCATCGTACTTTAGGTAGTTTTACTAAAAATCGCAGGGCAATGTTCACACGATGTAGTTTCGATAAACATGGAAGGGAAAATAGCAGTATGAACAAGGAGAAAAGACTTAGTTTGCATGTTAAATGGGTGCATTCAAAATAGACTCTTTTCTTCTTATTCAAAGTAGGTACCATTTCTCCTTGCATCGTACAGCAATAATACAATACTGTGTAAAATAAGCCTAAAAGAATTCCAATTATAATTAAATCATTCATATTTCGAGTCAAATATTTAAAAAATAACAATTTTTTTCCAGTAACCGATTCACCTAAAAACACCTAAAATAGGTAAAGTTTCAGTTTTTTTTTTTCACAGAATGACCTAAATCAGTCGTAATAAAATCTGAAAAATATATGGAGAGATGAATATTGAAATAATTAAAATGCGATCTGAATCCTCTAAACGTAAATTTTAATTCATGAAATGAAAATTCATGGCTGGTTAAGCAAAATTTTACGAAAATTAGATTCATGATACGAATCATTTTGTTTAATAAAAATCAATCGTCTGAATCGTGACACTCTTAAATTAAAATTAATCATTATCATACATACAAATGTGATAAAATCGAGTCTCATCTTTGTCGTGATTGTGCAAAATAAAATAGGCAAATTACATGGAAATCACACGAACCGATAACAAGCAAAAATTTCTCCGTTTCTTTTTATTTCAATTTTTCAATTGGAAATTTACAATCTTCTATAAAACATAGGTTCTAATGAAACATCGATAAAACGTTCCATGCAGACACATTTTCCATATGCAATTTGAACAATCTCGACAAAAAAAATCACCGGGGCCTATGAAACATGTACAGAGGGTAAAAATGCATTTCGGCGCAATGAAAATGCAATTTACATACAAATAAGCGAAATTGAATCGATCCATTCGATTTATAAAATCGATTCGAATATGAAATATTAAAATTCCAAACGAAAATCGTTTAAAAATCGAATGGATCGCGATTCGTGACGAAACGATCGTAGAGACTAGCTCGAATGAGAAAACGTTAAAAATTAACACCTATAAAGACCATTATAGTTAAAATCCAATCAGAATTCAATCAAAGCCAGCTTTAACGATCGCTTGACACGATAAGAGTTAAAATTTAAGATTTTTTTTTCTTAAACTTAAAATAAAAATAGCAATCATCAAAGTTGGGCGTTTTGGTACAGACCTTGACGTACTTCCAATGCTGATGATCGTGTAATGAGATGATCGTGTTGTAGTTGATATTGTAGTAGTTGTTGTTGTTGTGGTTGTTAGTTGTTGTCAGCACCACCGAACCACGTATTAGTAGTAGTTGTTGTTGAGGTGTCAATTGGACAAGGGCATGAGACAAAAATACACAAAATGATAAAAGAAAAATGATACACCGTCACCTGTGTTGTGATTAGTAATATTTACTCTATCGTAATAAAAAGCTATATAATAAAATTGGCACACACACCATATAATGTCATATTAATTACCGTGGAAGTAAATCGTCGGATTATAGTGTTAAGTTTTCGTGTTTTGTAATGTTCAATTAAACTCAAGGGAACTATTATATTATACTTGAGCTTTGAGTCGATTACGCACGAAAAGTTAACACGTTTCGACGATTTCAAAATGTTATATGATATTGAATTTCACAGTTTTGAAACATAGAATAAATATTAAAATAAAAAAACTAACTTAAAATTCAATTTCATATATTTTTTAATTATTTTACAAGTTATCATCGATTAGTCAAAAACTAACTACAAAATGATTAATGAAATGACACGGTAGATACACATTTTGACACTCGTTGAAAATACGATCAGGTAAAAAATCAATCATAATTAAAGAAACGTTTCAACTATAGATATATTCTGAAAGATAAAAATATTACTTGGATTTGAATATTCAATATTTAACAGTCCTAATATGACTTGAAATTGCTAAGACGATAATAAAACAATACAAACACGATTCGCATGAACGACAAATATAAAAACTCACATAAGAAACATTCACTGACATCTCTTTCCTGTTTGAACTAATTCAACATATCCGTAAAGAACTGTGAGAATTAATGCGAGACAAAACAAAAAAATGACCCACTTGAAAGTTGAACGCATAAATATAAGTTTATATAATTGATATATTTGAATACGAAACGCATTAACGAGTTAACGTGACAAAAATTTTAAAATTTTCTAATATGACTGGATATTTTTTTGTAAATAGACGAGCGATTCTCGCGAATAGAATTTAAGGACTATAATAGACTAATTTTCACAATGGTTAGAAGTGCTTGAATAAATTTATTTATTTTGAACAAAAAAATACGTTATGGTTTGAGTGTTCTCAATTGATTCGTTCTCACGACACACGAAGAGCATCCGGAAAGGATTTTACTGAAATAACTATGATTTCAACTAATTTTCACACATGTAATTTGAATTCATTACTCAATGATTGTGCATTAAAAATATTTAAAAATAATAAAATCATTTCAAAACGTACAAAAGTTAATTTGAAATTAAATAATTATCTAGATGAAAATTGAATATCTTCTGTAGAGTATGAATCAAATAATCTTATTTTTTAAAGTAAATTTTATATAATATTGACACACAAATATAAATGATTGACAGAAAGAGACTGTAACTAAATTATAATATTATAACAAAAAAATCAAAAAAAACTATCTATTAGGTTTGCAACTTATCCGCGCGTCGATCTCACTAAAAATTCCCACACACATACGCAACAACCTAAAATATTCAAAGACATTATTTTGAATGATAATACGATTAAATGATATAAATTCAAATAAAGTTATGTTTAGATTATCTTTATGCATTTGCTATCAAATTGATATGTCAGAGTCGTTAAAACCTAACAATAAATGCATAATGTCAATCTTAACATAGCAGAATTTAAGAAATATTCCATTTTTTAATAAAATTTGTACCTACTAAATCAATTTATAGTTTATCTAATAATTTAAAGAGTGATTAAGCGCGGTTCTTATTATTTTATTCGGGTCTTCAAATTATAAAGGAATCAACAAACCTATTTACTGTTAGAGAAAAATGTAACATTTAATGAATTTATCAAAAGTTCCCAAAAATTCCTCACAATAGTGCATTTTATTCAAAATTTCCAGTGTTTTGGTAAAATTATCGATTGGGTCAAAATTCCTAACCAAACCTGATGACCCGTTGGTGATATTCGTTGGAAACACGTGGGTGATATCGACAAACAAGACCATATAGCAATCAAAAAGTCGCCATCAGTGGGTGATGGCTTACATCATTGGCTAAACATTTTCGCCGAGTAGGTGACACTATGGTAATGCGATATTAGTAACAGTTAAAATACCTAGAATTAATGGTGTTACGTGTACGATCGCTTGTCGGAAGATTTGTGTGGTAATTTGATGTGTTCTACGATAAATATTCTTTTCATATTAGTGTTTTTACATTTTATAAATTAATTTGAAATGATTTATGTTCGAACCGAATATGGGATGATTTCATATTGAAGATTGTTGATTAAATTAAAGTTCCAATTGGTGATTCGAATTTAAATAAATTAAATCTCCGTTATGTCATGTAAAACTTTCTATCAATTAAAACAACTGAACAGAATGTTAAATTATTAATTTATTCAATTAAATATTTGATCAGTGTTTATCTTAACGAAGAAAGCAATCTATTGAGGAATGTTTATTTAAACGTCTTCCTCTAAAGAATATTTTGTTAAGAAAAATCAATAAAATCAACGAAAACAACAAGAAATATAAAGAGAATTCCTAATGAACATATGATGTGATAAATTAAACGAGTGTCAAAACGTGCAAGCGTCAAAAATGATACACTTTTATAACATAATATCCCCCGTTTGACTTTCTAAATCTACTAGTGCAATTATTACAATTAAAGCAGAACCGTCAAGGCAATTGTCCGAATTAAACAATGCAAAGAGGTCGAAAAATTGAACTTTACGTCGACCTCAGAGCACCGAGAGTGCTTCAAGATCAAACTGACTGCGAAACACTAAATCATTCGGTGAAATAATTCGATCATTAATCAAATTTAAGATAAATTGATAATGCGGACCGTTGCCGTTGACGCCTCGACTGTCATAGGCAATTTAACCGTTAAATTTATTTAACGACACGTTAATTGAAACTATCGTTAGTTCTAGTCTAGAATTTATTTCGAACATATTTCTCGACGAGTATATTTTTTAAGTGAGACTCTCGAGAGAGAAATAAACCCAACACCGACTAAATTAAAGAAGGATCCCAAAAGGATGAGTGTCGTAAAAATGAGGATCGAGTTTTTAAAGCTCGAAATTTATCATCGTTTCTAAATGCAGTTCGCCATTCTTCGAATTCGCTTTTCGTTTCATCCTGTTTGAATTTTGTTTCGGAAAAAAATATTGTTTTTCTCGAGCTATACAAAGTGTTAAAATTTTTACGAGTGTCTTCTTTATCCGCGAAGACTTTTCAAGATTTTTTTTCTTATAAATAAATCGAAAAATGTCGAAGTTTACCTTTTTCAGATGTTTGTTGACCCATTTGGTGAACGTCTTCTTTTGTATGGCATCTCTCTCATCTGAAATTTGAAAAATATGATTATTTTTCTCATAGATTTGATGGATAATATTGTATTTTATTATTTATTAAACATTCACGTATGAGTACGTATGTCCAAAATTCACTTAACACGATTAGATGATGAATACATCAGATTTAAAAAAAAATACAAAAAAATATTCATTGTCTGAAAAAACGTACGATCAGGAAATACATCACATACCAATTGCTTTACAAAGGAAATGATTCCTTAATTAAAAAAAAGATTTAATGAATACAGTAATTATAAGATGATTCAGAAATGAAATCATATCAAAAATTACTATAGATACACAAATAAAAATAGCATTGTTTCAAATCTCATATCCGTGCGATATAGTTACTAAATATCTTGTTTTTATCTTTATACATTGTTTGATACTGTTTTATGAAAAAAAAATCCCCGGATATGAATATACCAAATTATTTATAGATTATAGATTTTATATAAGTATTATTATATTATGCATTACTCCTGTTATCAAATTCTATCAAATATTCGTATAAAATAATTAAATGAGTAGTCACAGCACTAAAGCGTCACACCAGACACACATACGAATAGAAAAGCGCTATTGTGAGGTTAAAATATTAATTTCGATCGCATTCAGAGACATTTGAGAAACTCCTTCGATGCACACGAACTCGTCACATAAACAAAGAACCGAAATTAGAATCGTACAAGACACCAAAGGACTTACATGACTTTACGACTTTGCCTTCGAGGCGCCATATGGATCACAGTCAATAAACACGATTCATTCCTCGACAAGATGCTTTATTCGAAGACGAATGCAAAATAATTCATGCACTTGAAACACGATGTAAAAGTTCGAATTGGACCAATTGGCGAGAGGAGTCAGAACATGAGCTCGAAAAGGATGAATGTGATATGAATCACGTCCTCATTTGAACGAGATATGCATTATTTTTGATGTACTTATGATTAATAAGGTGACTTAAGTCGAGAAGTAGAAAGAATCAATTGGGTATTTATGGATTGGATCATTGGTATGACGCTTAATTCATCATAATTTAAAGTAAATTCAATTAAAAAAAAAACTAATATAAACAGAAACTACATGATCAGCTCTATAGGCACTATTTATTGAGTAACATATTCTTATTAATCTCTTTTGAAATGTTTCAAAATGAAACAAATGAGAGTTAAACAACATTGAGTGTAATATGTATGTACAGAATAATAACATAACAAAGATGATCTAATTAATTTGAGTCACATTAATACGAAGACAAAAACATAGAATATTTTCATTTTTCATAATTCGATTAACAAAATGTGATCTATTTGGGACTCATCAGCAATTCGAACGAAAGAATATAAAGATTCGTATGAAAAAATTCGATTCGAAACCAAAAGCATTTAAGATCTCGTCGAATTAACATCACATTGCAAACATCTGATTCTCGACGCGTTGACAAATCGGAAAATGCGCACTGAAAATCCCCACAACACGATCTTTTCAGCTGAAACCGGCTTGATTTATGAATGTTTTCGAAACGAACATATATATTTACGTTTCAATTAAACGACGGATGCGGTTTTAACGCGTGTTTTTTCAAGTCTTTCAGGAGATTCGAACGAACTGTTTGCTTTGCGCATACCGAATGAAGAAAGATAGCTTTTCGAACGTTCGAGAAATGCGCATATGTGCATTTCAAGTGCAATACAACATGAGCACTTGTCCGTCGAACGTTATTGGATGTTATACGGTTGTTTAAGTGGAAGAATGGACCTGCGTTAAGGACGAGAGTGTTGTGTTAATTTGCTCGCTCTGACTGATTGTGTGTTAAATATAGATCGTTTTGTATGAATTTATCTTTAGTGTAGTGTGTGTATTTTGAGTGTTTTACGAATGAAATGTGAATAAATTTTAGCACAAGTACGAGGGATCCTCTTAAGAGGTATTATATTATACATAGAAGGTTGTGCTGTAGGAGAGATTTGTATGAAAAATTAGCAAAAAATGTGTTGATAACAGTTTCGCATGTGTATTAGGAAAACAAATGTAGTCTCAAATCTAAAGCAATAATTGATTTTCTGGTGGCAATATCAATAATTATGATGGTTAATAATACATAACATTTATTAAAATGATAATAATAATAGTATTTTTCTGTGTGTTTGTCCGAGGTGAGGCTATATTACTGTGACAACTCGTTTAGATGATTATTTCATATAAATATTGGTCAGAATTAACATTCATAAATGTTTTATACAAAAACTATAATTTTATTGTAACCAAGTGAACAATGATAACCATTGAGTTGATTGCTTGTATTCGATATCAATATTTTATTGCACGGAAATTACACCTCATTTCGTTTATAAAGAAAATCGATAAAAATGTTGATAAAATTATATTTAGACTATTTTCCTGTATTAAATGAAAAATGCGAATTCTCATAAACAATGAGAGGAAAAAAATATTACTTTTTGATTCATCGATTTCAAATTTTCCTAAAACATCAACATATCTACTGATATCCTGATAGATCAAAGCAGAGCTCGCTCAGAGAAAATTTAAAAAATGACAAACGGAAAAACCAACACAAAAACTAAATCCAACATCCATATCGAACTAAAAACTTCAAAAAAACACACATAACAATCCAAAATGAATCATCGAATGACAGTGTGACCCAAAGGCAAGTGCCGATTCGAATCTAATCAGGTCAAAGTAATTGGCCAGTGTGGGACGCCGTGAACCGAATAGATTCGATATCGGAAGTTTGAGAGCCGCAGTGAAAATTGTGGGTAAAGGTTGGGCAACAGTTTGAGAAATGGTTTTTGACTATTGGACCGTGTATGGAGCGAAGATATGTTGAGAAACTGCGCTCAACAATGATCCATCATTAGGCCTTACATGGATGTTGAGATGAGACAGTGTCGTAGATGATGGGTTATATTATACGGTTGTAGATTTTCCATTTCGATGTAGAAATTTGAAAATTAATTGTTTGAGAGGTTTAGAATTGTTATTTTAACAAATGCATAATTTAAACAAATGTTATCACGGATACAAACATTTGAAATATTTCTTTAATAAAGACTGGCTTCACATCTAATATTAATTTTCACATTTCGAAGAGTTTCTTTTCAAAACCAGTCGCGTATCTAATGATTACTTCACTAATCTTTTAATGAACAGTTTCGTATGAATATTTATACAAAATTAGAATAATTCGATGCAGATAATCTGAGCCTAATGACAAAAATGTTGTATCATATGTTCATCAATAATAAATATTATTTTTATTTGAAAACACATTTCGAGCGTATGTTTATTTTGCATACGAATTTTTCTAATCTTTAAGTGTTATTGGAAAACGAGCATCATTCACTAAAATAATCATAATGACAATAAAACATAATTATAAATCGATGAAGTCATTAAATTGCGATTGACATTTGACACAATAATACATTTGCAAAACAATATAAATATAAACGAATGTCATTAATGAAAATAAACTTATCGCAATTCTTATAATTATTTTCAAGCAGCTTATCTGTTGTGTTATAAATTTGTACAATACGATTACATACAATAATTTATATGTTTTGAAATAAAACATTGATAAAAACATCCTTATTCAATACAACAAATAAACTAAAATGAACTTTACATGTTAATAAAACAAAACTTAATAAAAAAAAACACAGGCAGATTAATCGGTGATATCAAAAACTTCACAAAGCAAACATTCATCGACAATCAAAAGTAAAATTCCATCAATAACATCACACATCACAAATCGCAAGTTAGATGAACTAACAACAACATTCAAATCAATATCTTCATGCAACAACAAAAAGACACATCATCATCATCATCATCTCACAATGAGATCCATTGATTCGATTGAATTCAATTGTGGACACACTCATTCCTCAATTTACAAATTGTCAAAAATCCGCAGGACAAACTACAGTATATACGTCCATCTCTGTCACGTGAATTTTTGACATTTCATAAACGAAAGAGTTTGTGTATTATTCAATAAGACATTTGAGAAACATCAAAATTTTGAGAAGTGTTGAACTAAAAATGAGTCATTGTGCGATAAGAAACCGCATAACGTTTTATTATCGAGTATAAAAGGTGTATTTGTTCGACTAACAAGTGCTGATATCATAAGAGAAATTTTATTTTAGAATGTTTTATTTTATACTGTTAGATCAAAATTTACATTTACAATAGATTTTAAACACTTAAAAATTACTGAAAATCAGGTTAAACTCTATTCGAAACAAACCACGAACTGCAGTAAATCCAAATTTATATCTTTCCACAAATTCCACAAGATAACTGCACAAAAGTACGCTAAACTATTCGAAATAGATTAGATTAGTAGACACGAAAAGGTCATCGAAATGCATGCACACTAATATGTAACCGCATGCAACTAAAAAAGCATCATGACGTATTATTATAGCTTTTTCGTTATATATTGATTAAAATCGTTATATTTTAAACTCACGTCGAAGATTTTAATATAGAAAAGTCAATTAAAGAAAATAGCTCTGACGTGAACCGAATTCTATAACAATTCAACGATCAAAAATAGAATCAAGTTATTGAAAATTATAGCCTATCTTTTCATTTGTTATTAGACTTAAAGTTAGTTAACTTGCGTTTTTTTTTTATAGAATTCGACTGATAAACACTAAAAAAAATCGAATTAAGTGAAAAGACCGACTCTAGTCTCAAGTTTTCAATTATTATTTACTCAACTCGAGTAACAAGTAACTCGAATTGACTTTTTTTATATAATTTAAATTAATTAAACCATACGAATTCTATATGGAAAACAAATCAACTCGTGCTAAGAAACAAGACAAACGATTAAAAGTTCAGATCTAAACATTGAAACAATAGGCGATATCGAAAAGGTTTCAAATCGTAGCAGTTCCAATAGAACCCTTACGAATTTCAGGCTGATTTTTTTTCCGGCAATTTAATAGAAATTCGCGCTATACGAGGGAAGGTATACGACATTATGCTGCACCTTGTACAAGCGGTGAAAGCCGATCTAAATATACGTATGAGCGAATAAAACAATAACTTTATCCATTTCGAAAACTTTTTCATTTAAACGAATTTTCTATGAAAATCATTTCAAATTTCATACCAAACAAAATATAAAGAACCGTTCATCACTCTTTAAATTATGAAAAACTATAAACCCACCTACTACTATAACGAAAAAAACATAACATTGTTTATCTTAAAACAGTGAATTTTCCGAAAGTGTACCTTTTTTGTGGTATTTGGAAAACCCCGATACAATCACACGAGATAGGGAAAACAAACGAAAGAATTGTTTTGTGTGTATAAATTGGGTTATGGCTGTTTTGAATTCTTGCTAATCGATCGATGATCGTCTTATTTATGTATTTCGAAGAATTGCATTGTGGTTAAATGATGAATAGCTTTCGAGGATTGCGGTTTGAAAATTGGTTCAATCGTATTAACGAGTTTCTTAGATTTAGAGAATGAACTAATCAAATGACATATTGCGATTTTCTAATTTTAAATGACTCAAGAAGTGTACAGCGACTAAAATAGTAATCATGAACAATTGTTTAAGAAGAAATCGTCAGTCAAACTATTAAATTGTAGTCTATAAAATTTATCAGCTAAAACTAACGACTAATGCTTGACTGACTGCTAACCGATGATTGAAAGATCGAACATAAAAAAAATCATAAAATTGCATGAGCAAAATTAGTGATAATTAAATAGACAATCACACAAGGACGAATGATGTAAGTTAACTACGATAATAAATTGAAAAAAACACATAAAATCGATTGATCATTGCCAATTCGGTAATGATTGGAGAATTTTTTAATTGCGACTTCCTTGTACGCAAAAAATACAACAAGCCACTCAATATAACAATTATCATAATGAGCAAGTTTGAGATTTTTAACGATTTTTTTACAGCCGTCATTAAATCGACTATTAGACGAAAGGATACATAACTTCGAGTTACGCCAACGCGTTACGGTTATTATTCGGGGACACATCGATAGTCTTTTTTTATTCTTTCGACTATAAAATTATGAAATGGTACTGACGTTAATTGAAATAAATCAAATATGAATTCACGGCCATAACACAATATATTAGCTGAATAGTCCATGAATATGGTGATAAATCATCTAACAAAGGGATATAACAGAAATTGAAGTTATGTACTTCCAATGCATTTTCAAACATTCTTAGTGATAATAAACATTAATTACTATTGAAAATTTTATTTTTATTTAAGATTTGTTTTAAAACAACGGATAATAGAAACAAAAAGTCGAAAAAAACGATGAAACATATCTGATGCGTTTTTTTTAATTATCTCAATTCCCTTCATTACTCCATTTATCCGAAATTATGTATAGACGTACAAATTTCGTTTATAATAAGTAATGTGGTCGATCCACATCAGAGTGCAGAATTAATTTAAATAACTTTTGAAATGAAAGATTTATTATTCGGTGGCTAAACAAATTTCGTCATTTAAAGTTATTATTCAGGAAATATATTTCAGACATAATTTAAGACGATACGAAACACATCAATATTTAAAACATTTTTTTTTTCAAAGAATGGGGTTGATCACTTAATGCACCGAATGGCTAATCTATCCAACAATAAGATTCATAATGTTCACGTATTGATATATCAGAAATGACTCAAACTATTATAAAAACGATCACGTACTTATCTTTAAAAAAATAAATCACGAACGTATCGATTACGAAATTTGACAAAATGAATATGTGCCAATATTGAAAAACATCACGTAGGGAACATTTTACACGAACAAAAAGTGTGATAAATAGACACGTGTCTTAAATCGTTCTCGTCTTTCGAACTCCATTGTTGAGATAAGTGATGTCATCCAATTGCCAATTAAAGAGCGTGATGAGATTAATTTTTTACCAGATCTTACGTCACAATTATGCTATTTTCAATACGTGTATTTATTTTTCGATAAACGTTTAGATGAGAGTAAACAAGTCGAAGATTAACTATGCTAATCGTCTTTCCATCGTATCGTAAACAAGACTCGATTAAAAATTTGAATATTCAAATAATATACGAGAATTTTATATATCCGAGTAAGATCAGGAAAGGGGAGACAGTTCAAAGTCAAATTCGTTAAATTTATGATCCATCACTGTGCAAATAAAACGATAAAAATTCAAAGATTCCGAGAAGGGTTCCCCTTCTTTGTACATACATATGTTTTATTATATATCCGGAAAGGAAAAAACGATTATATGAACAGATGTTATGAGAAAAAATATTGCAGAATAAAAAAAGTTGACCGATAACTGAGTCAAAAGTATTTTAGAAGCTATCTTGAACAAATGTTCTATTCAAATATGAAAAAAATCATTTGATTGCCTATATTGAAATTTAAGAAAAATAAACGAATTGAATGAGAATGTATTTTCGTAAAAATATAGAACATTTAGAGTGAAATTTCGCAATATCGTAATGCACTGGTAAATCGATTACTTAACGACGTTAAGGTATCGTAAATTGCTCTTCGGCTATAATTTGCGAATAACATAAATCTTTTCACATGGGAAAAAATTTAATTTAACCAAATGGAACATCTATGTATGTACGTATTTGGAACAGACACAAATAAAAAACCATGCAGCAGCGTTAAGGTTAAATTGAAAGACGTATCTATTAATTGCGTTAGTTCTTATTGTGCTATTTCGCATAGTTTCTTCGAATGAATCGAAGGTCTCGGAAATTATATGCCATTATATTTTCAACTGTGAATTTATTAATATCAATTAAATTCAATCGAAATTGAGATTTATTTATAGTACTATACATCATGACCATATTGGTTTTGATAGAAAATGACAGTCAATTGAATGAAGAGTTTAAAAATGTCAATGTAAATTTATTTTTAAGCACTAGTAAGATGTACGTAAACTCAAAATGAGTCCGAATTTGATGAAAAAATATTTAAAATAGATAAAAAATCCTGACCTTACACAATTTTATCTTAATTATGGATATGTATTGATAAGCGTATTAAAATATAATTGCACGATAGTGGCATTCGTACAACGGATGATTATCACTATTTTTAATAGATTAAAAACATCTAATATCAAATATGATTTTAAGCAGTTAGTTGAAGTAATTATTTTTTATATATACATATTCTAGTGAAACATCACTAAGGAAGTGAAATTTTGTATCTTGGGTCATCTATTTCGTCAAAACTTTACAAAATATAGTAAGGACATAAATATTGAAAAACAGAGATAATACAACTTCCAAAAATTTTCGAGAATTAAGCAGTCAAAGTTTAGCATACTGTTCTAATATTATATTTTTAAAGAATTTACCTGTAAACTACTTTGACACATAGTTTTTCTAAAAACGTTGAAAATTGAATCGTCTTCGTTTGTAAATATTTATGCTTATTTTGAACAAAGTTTCGACAAAATCGCTGACCAGAAGAATGTAAGCATTCATCGTCAAACAAAGCAAACATCAACTCATGGACAAAAAAAAATCATTCACACGATTAATTCAACACAAAAAAATCAGGATCACATCTGATTATTCAAACCATGCTGAACACCTGAACGAAATGCAAGGCTGAGTCCACACGTGTCAGAAAGGCTTATATCGTTCTCTGTCTCACGTATTCTATTATCTACTATCCCGATAAAGCCGGATAGATACGAGGCTAGTTATTTTATCGAGTTTCAGCTAATTATCAACAGAACAATTGCTTCATTTACTATTGGATCATCAAATTGGCGTTTATCATCGGTCTAGTTGACTATTTTATAACCACTTGACTTGCTACTTGAACAGTAGACAGTCAATTGGACAGTAGATAATCAACTGGATCAATAAGAAAGGTGTTAAAATTAATCTAGTTGACTGTTTCATAACCACTTGATTTGCTACTATCCTCAGTGTGAACAGTAGACAGTATATTGGACAGTAGATAATCAACTGGACCAATATGAAAGGTGTTAAAATTGATCTAGTCGATTATTTTATAACCACTTGATTTGCTACTATCCTCAGTGTGAACAGTAGACAGTATACTGGACAATAGATAATCAACTGAACCAAATGAATGAACAATAATCCAGTAAACTATCTAGTGCCGAGGAGTCAACTGGACCAATGTCAACACAACTTAACATCAAATGGAATGATAAAATTAATAATCTACTATCCACTTGACAGTAGAAAGTCAACAGGACCAATTTAAGTCAAGTCGACTACGTACAATCCACTTGCCTCACCCATGTCCTCAACATGAACCAGCCTTAAGATGGATAACAGAATCATCAAGACAGACGACCATATGAACCACTTAAACACATGTGAACGAGGCCTCACCGTCAATCACCGACGAACCTGCCTGGGCGACAAAGAACCCCCAACACGTCGCTGTACCTTTGAACTTGGTCAAGTTCTCCTCGTACACCTGATCATGGGGGCCACCATCTTGCACAGGGGCGGCTCTAGGGGAATAGTAATGGTGGTGAGAGTTCCCGTTGACCTGGGGCCCGTCCCTCAAAGCCTCCTGAGGGTCGAAGCCAAGACGGTCCTTGTAGTAGGCCTGGGTCGACATTTCGATTCACAAAATGGTACCAGACTATTATTTTTTTTCTCTTCGATTATAAATTTCGTTTCAGATCTTCGTCACAGCACTGCTTTTTGTCATTTGAAAGGCACTGATTTTTATTTTTATATATTTTCTTCAATTTGACACAAGGCACTTGATTTAAGTTGAAACGTATGAAGGGATCCGCCAAAATCCGCAATACGTCAACTATTCATATAAATTTTGTTATTATTAAAAATATATTATTGTTATTATTATTATTATGGCAACTTTGATTAATTTAAATATAAATTATTATAAAATATTAATATGTTATTTATATATATTTTTTTAATAGAATTTTTTTATTGTTAAGGAATGTTTCGATCTTCTTCATATAATTTGATATATGAAAAAATTCGTTTCGTTTTAATAATTTTATTATATTCGTATTAGTTCGTCTTCGTTGTATAAAATCGATTATTTTGTATTATTTATAAAATTTGATTTTCTTCGAATTTCACTTGCGTCCTTTAGGACGAGTTCGATGGTAAAAAAAATCACAACGATGCGTTAAATTTTCGTCGATTTCGCATTCATCCAAAATTTTCACTTTTGAATCACCTGTGGTCGAATTAAAAACACATTTTTTTAAAATATTATAATAAAACCACACTTGGGTTATAATTATTAAGAGAGCAGCGAAGTACGTATGTGAGAAAAAAATATTATGATGTTACTCTATAGAGACAACAATGGTGGAAAAAAAAAACCGCTATATGGCAATTGTACGAATTACCATAACATTCGTAAACTTTCTTTTCGACTAATTACTCGACACTTTCGTTCTACGCATCGATTTCAGTTGAATTATTCATAGTTTGTTTGGATTTGTTTCGAAAGGTGATTTTTGAAAATCGAGCAACGGTTTCGTTTCAGAGTCGAATTGAGGAAATGTCGTTAAGGTGAAAAACGTCAGATGTTAAGCATATTTATAAATAGAAGTGACATCGATTGGTTTTATCACTTTTGATTCGGAAAAAATCGGTTGCGAACAAATATTTGAGGAGCGAATCGTTCGATACGATTTTAATTTTTATCGCAGAAAAAGGAAGTAAAAACTCGACGATCGATTCGTTAAAATAAAATCAATACAAATAAGTTTTAAGTGATTTGACATTTGCAAAATATTGACCTTGATTTTTTTTCGGTAATTAGGGCAAGGTCGTTTCCTTAAATGGGCATAAATTTTTACTTTGATATCAAGTTTTTTTTCCAACTTTTCTAAAATCAGATCAATTCATATGAAAAAAAAATGAACGAATTTCAAAATAAATTCAAATGAAAGCGAAAACGTTTAATTTTTAAGCGAATTCATTTATTCATTAAAATTTTTCAAGATTTGTTTATCTTAGCAACCGATAGAAATCAACCTAAAACGACCGTTATTTTTATCGAATAATTGAAATGAAATCAACACAAATCGATAAAAATACACAATCGATCGAATCGAAAAGTCGAGCGAAAAACACTTCGCGCGAAATAAGTCGGAAAAACGCACAATTTTCACAAAAATCACAGATTTGAAAAAAAACGAGTCGGAAAAACGTCTCGTCCGATTCGGAAAATCTCGGAAAATCAACCACTGACGAGTCGGAAAAGTTTCACGTGTGAGACGAGCCTAGAGCGAGAGTCGAAAACGCGTGCGTCGCGGCGAACCGCAGAGTTGCACTGAGACCGAGAGCGAAAAGGCCAGGGGTTCTCAACACGTGGGCCGCGGACTCGAAACGTGGTGGGGGTTTTTGATATATGTATGTATTTGTGTTTTTGTCGTGTTGGTGTTTGTGATTTTCTCGCTTTGGTGAGTGTGAAGGTGTTGTCGATCGATCGGTGAGAATTTTTGATCATTATATTGTGATAGGATTTTTTTTTTTTTTTTTGATTTCGAAGGAAGTTTTATTCATTATGGTAGGAAATAGTGATTTTTGGGCCGAATATGTCGATATGGGTGACGAAATTTGGAATTCGATTTTTTTTTTTTTTGAATTGAGTTGTTGATCGTAATGTTGCGTTTCACCGGATGCACAAAAAGACGGGATTGGGTTATTATAATATTAGATTTGATTTTGGGAAAAATTTTGTGTGTATATTTGTTTGAATCCAGGATAAGATATCGATTATACTGATTTTTTTTTAAATAAAATAGAATTTATCAATACGAAATAATTGAATGAATTTTCATTGGAAGATAATAGTATTTTATGTATTTCGACGAAATATACGTCTTTCATATTATTAATTGAAAAAAGATAAATTTCAAGTAAAAAGAAAACTATATTTCAATTGACGACTGAATTTCACAAAGGGTACAAGTGGCCTTTTTTATCGAAGTTATGTTAAGTACAGAAAATGGTTCTGTATTATATATAGAATCATTTTCTGTACTTAACTCAATATCGATAAAAAGTATCACTTGTGCCCTTTGTGAAATTCAGTGTTTCATTTATAATTTAGAGCGTTTATTCATAAATTAGCACATACGAAGAGTGTAAAGAATAATAAATAATATCCTTAGAAATTCATTACATCAAAAAAAACCCTGATGATTTAATTCAACAAGATTGATTGAAAAAACTAAATTTTCATTGCATTTAAGAACAGTTTCCGAATTCTAGTCTCAACGGTAAAAAATGAGATTCAATGCAGTTCCAATCAGCGAAATGCTTTAAAATGCACATTCAATCAGTATAATAAAATTAAAAGGCAATTTCAGCCGATTAATTTAAAAGCTTTTAATCTCGTTAATAAAAATTCATATGCATAAATGTGATAAAAGGGTTTTACATTTGACTTTATGCGATTCGTGAACTGTTAAAACTTTACAATGAGTCAGAGCACATGTATAAACATTCTTCGAGAGAAACGAAAGTCACTTTCGCCTTTTCAGATTCGACCGACGCATTTACAGGATTAATTCCACATTAACAATGTATCACATTGTTTAAGGATTTTCGTAATATTCGATAATAAAAACAAAATTCCGCAAAAGAACTCATAATAGGTTCGGCGGAAATATGTGATCAAATGCCTTGACATAATTAATCGATTATATGGAAAAATACTGATCTATAATCGTACATAAGGAAAATCGTTAAAATTATAAAAATGCGATATAAATTCGAAGTCAAGGTATAATCACATTTTGCAAATTTTCAGCGTAACTTCAAACCGCAAAACCAAAAAATCCCGGTCTAACTTCACCTATGATAAAACGACTGAGTCCACAGAACAAAAGAATTGAATCATTTCCATTTTAGACGTTTAGTGAATTCAAAAAGAATTCAATTGTTTAATTGGAGTTTATTGTCCGAATTCACAATCTAAACAAGAATTAAGTATAATTAAATAAACATCGTAATTCGGTCGAATCGTTAGATCATCATTCACAAGTCGATGATTATGTATTTTCGTATCTTAATTAGACGAATGCGCTCCAAATTGAGATGCAAGTAAATCACGATAGATATTTCTCAATCTTTCAACCTCAAATCGATCGATACGAGAATTAAGATCGGATAAAAATCAAAACAGACTTCCTGAAGCAGCAAAACAGGTATCAGACACTAAAATTTCACGGAACACGAAAATTCCACGTACAAAACCAGTCTCGAGAGAAGCGTAGGCGGCGATAGTTCGGAGACACTACAGTAGAATACGGATATATGCATTATAAATACCTAAATATACATATATAAAAAGCCACCACCTAAGTCGCAAAGGACTCGCGATTAGTGATGTCAGAATTATTTATTTATTATCGATCGGGTTGAGGCGGGGGAGTTCGGTACGCGGCCCACGCTTTGAGAAAAGGCGAAGAATGGCGGGCGCCATATGTGAAAATGCCTACATACATATATTTGACGACCGAAAAGGCCGAGGGGTACAAGTGACTTTGCCGCGATTTCGATAAGAGCGCGTTTGAAGTTGACCATGTATTAGGAAGAGGTCGAGCGATTCGATGATATATTGAGGCACACGTTCCGAATTCGTTTATATCCTTTTGCCACCGAATAAATGAAAAACGATTCCTATGCATAGCTCAATTTCGAGAAAAATGTCACTTGCACCCCTTGGCCTTTTCGATCGTCATTTGATGTATATTATGTGTCGATTTTTTTCGATGATGTCGGTTTTCAATCGAGGAACTTTCACCTTCTTCGGACGAAAGGATGCGTGGGTCGAGATTGAGGTATGAGTGTCAAGGACGTGATTGTTGCTGATCTGATTTAGATTTTAATGATTATGTTTTATTTGGATCGTTTAATGTTAATTAATATCGTTAAGTGGACAGTTCACTTTTGAGGTAGTTTTCAAAATTGATTCTTATGAGGTTTTGGGGTAGCAAAATGTCCTTATTCGAAGGAACTCTGATTATACGTAGAAAAATTTAAAGTGTTCACTTTTGGGGGAAAAATAAATGCTCTCGTTAGATATAATTGATATCCTTTTTTCACATTTCTGGTATTTGACTGGTTGATTATTCGTATAACTATACCCCTGATATTTTACAATAAATTCTCTTAAAGATATATCAATATTTGGATGAAGTGAGCAAATTTTTGAGTGTCACCCATGCAAATGATTCATTTCAATGCCAAAGGAAGAAAATGATTCACACAGAAACCACAAAAATATTAAAATCGAAAAACATATGAACATCTAAATTGCAAAAAAACACCGACGATTATTGTTATCATTGTATTAAAACTTAAAAAAAAACGGAAGGATGTGGTACCTCCAATATTACAATAACATTAGATCACAGCCAAATTCAAAAATTTTGTATTAGTTATTTACATACATTAGATCCTCAAACAACGAATTGTCGAAAATCCGCTGAACAGAGAAGAATATATAAACTGCAGTTTGTACTTGAGTATAAGTTGATTCACCAGTGTTAAAATGAACTACACATCAAAATCGTGTAGTATCGTCAACGTCAAACGTCAACACTACAAAAGCATTGTGAAAAGTCTATCTATTTCGCAGAAAGTCTCTCTGTCTCAGAGTATATGCAAGTACTGCGCGAGAAAGAGAAACACAGACTTTTCACTATGCGCTTGCAGAGTGACGTTACGTCACAAGTTTGTTCGCAATTATGTGAATCAGCCTGTATTGCATTCACAAACTCGCGAAATCTTCTGGATCAAGCTACATATTTATCTCTATACCGCTTCGTTTTGACAGTTTGCAGTTAGAGGACCCAATATATGCGACAGCATTAAGGACGCTTCCTTTCTAGAAATAACTGCGAACTTCCTACACCCGAAAAAGGCCAAATTCAAAACCGAACATGCACAGCGAAAACGGCGCCAAAACGGCGAAACGACTTTTCGAAATCGGATCGAAAAAAGCAAAAGCGAAGAGCAAACGGACACAAGAGCCAACCTTGTCCGAGAGGAGAGTGAGAATCCGCTAATTGGCCGATGGAAGGATTCTCTGAATTGTCGCAATAAAATGTTACCGTAAATGGCCAAAGGGGATACACTCTAGAGGCGTCATGTGTGCGATGAGACATTTTCCGATTTCGCAATTCGACATTATAATAATGTGTACGTATGTACGTGTTTAACCTTCGCTTCGATATGCGAAAGGTTTTGATAACATCTCGCGTTTCGACAGTTCGTATTTTTTTTTTTCACCCATTTTGGTGTTTTTCTCATAAGCTTCGTACATATTTTTCAATTTTTATAAATGAAAATTAATGTACGTTCCTAATGGGTTGATCCTTTCGTTATGAAACTTTCCAGTATAATCATGAGCATATCTGAGAAGGTTATCATTACATTTTAATTTTAGATATTTTCGTTCGCATAGAAAAATATCTCAAAAATAAGACTTTACACAGTTTTCGAATGTAAAATCAATAAAAATAATTATTATTTTCGTGGAAACACGTAATAAGAATGACTTAAGTGGAAAACGTGAGACACTTCGGAGTGCATCCATTCATCCTGTAATGATTAATTATGAACACATGACTAAAATAATGATAAAATATCATGTAATAACACCAGAAGTATCCTGCAATGAATTGCATCAAGATATTAGATCATCGCGAACACACTTGGCGTCAAATGTCAAAATCGGAACGCACTTGAAACAAAACTGATTCCGATGAAAATCCAGCATCTTATAGTCCTTATACGGAAAAGCACAAGTGTTTAAACAATTACGATCTTTGTTTCGCAGAAAATTGAACGAGACACGCAATTATCGACGCACTTAAACGCACCATCATCTACTTAAGGAAGACATAAGTTACACCTATTCCTTTAAAAAATCTTAATGTTAGTAAAGCCTGAAACAGACGAAAGACGTTTGCTTCTAAACTATAGATAAAATATGTCTTAGACGTTTTCAGATGTTTTTTTTTATCTATAGTGTGGAAACTGCATAAGCAAACGTCTTACGTCTGTTTCAAGCTTAATTCAATGTGAAGTTTTTACATGGTTTGTTCAAAGTACATTATAACTGTCACATTAAAAGAAAAAACACTTCATATAAAACATTATTTTATTAGTGCACCGAACAAATACACCAAACATTGACCTGCGATAACTAAACAGCTATAGAGAGTTCCATTTTCGTTATTCACAACTATTTCATGTCTACACTTATATTTCTAGAAAAATTTGAAAACATTCAAGTGCACACTTTAATATAGAAATTAATCGTATTTCGATCGGAATGTCGTTTAATGCAAACGACATCACGATTCAGTTGGTTTTATTGAATCATCTGTTTCGAATGTACCTAACAATAAGTGCTTATTGAGTGTTTGTAAATCGCAGATTTTTACGAGAATGATTCACGAAGAGTCGAACAATGGGTGTTGTCGACACTTTCGTTTCGAAATCGAACCGTTGAAAAAAAAACGATTTTCGATGTCTTTTCGAAGTGTCGATTATGTTTCATGCATAGATATTATTGATCAGGTTTGAATTCTGATGTAAATAATCGCTTGAGATCGAATTAAGTGCGAGATTCTAGAGTAAAGTCGGACTCGATAATTTATTTAATTGGAATCACGCATGTGAGAAAGATTTATTGAATCGTTCAGAAAGAGCATTGAGAATGATATACTTAAGAGTGCTATGAATAAATCTGTCGAAATTGATAGAATAATTGAGGAATTTGTCAATTAATTCAAACAAGAATTGCATTTTATGAATATTTTTAAATAATACTTGTGCACCTTTGACATATCAGTCAATGGGTCAAATTAGATCATATTGGGTAAAGTTTTTTAATGATATTGATTCAATTAAACCAAAGTAGTTTCCAGAGACGTATTTTATCATGAACATCATCTTATACCTTATATGCATAAGTTTCGATTAAATTCGATCTACATATGTATGTATTTATTTAGTGACACCCGTGTTTACTCTATCTTAATCTTACTTTTTTACTTTAAATAAATGATATTAATCGATAAAATTGTGTATAAATGACTAGAAATTACCTATACAAAAAAGAAAGGCAAAGAATAGACTTGAAAATCTACTACTGATCGATACGATGTGATATGTTATAAATCAAAAAAGTAGTGCAAGAATCAAATCTCATCATTTCTTTAATTATAAATTATTACTTTTTTGACATTAGAATTAGCATTCAGAGCGAAAAGCCAAGAATTTCTACCTAGAATGAAAAACTTTCGAATCTAGCTAGAAAGAAAAACCTTCCCATCTATGGTTCGAATCTTTGTCGTCAAATTGGTTCAAATTCTTCGTCCAAACTTACTATTTTTTCAGGTATGAGATTAGAGTCAAATACTTAACATCGGGCAAATATTCGATTCGAATCCCGATTAAAAAGTGAAACTCGTTAAGCAAAGTCACAAGAAGAAAAGCCACACATTGGCTACTTGCGAGCGACGGATTAAGTTGCGCAAGTTTCTCAACATGCGATCGAATCTCTCGTACATACGCCCACACCGCAATACCTCAAAACATCGGTGACAATTACCCGATAGAGACCATATGTCGAGTGTTGGGAATCCTCGGATAATCAATTTCGATAGAGAGAAAAGAAATTTCGAATTTCGAATCGGAAAATACGAGGAAAATGACTCGTTTGGGTATTGAACAGAACGCGAGTTGTAAAATGTAAAAAAAAATATGTTCTTTAGAATGGCTTTTATGATGCGATGATAATTTCGTGTATGAATGTATGTGGAATTGAGAAACTTGGTGCGTTGTATTTGACATGTTTTAAATTCAAATGTATGTTAATTCATTTTTTTAAATTTAATCTTGAGTAATTGAGAGATAAATACGTTAATTAATCTAAATTATGTATCGATAGTTTCATGTTATTAATGTATAGTTCAATTATGCACTAATTAAAGGTTATTGTCCCGTTTAAACGGGACGGTTATCAGTTTTGTCCCGTTGTCCCAACCGAATCTTTCGGGAACGCCCATACGTCCCGTTTTTTCAACATTGTCTACTAGGGACATTTTTTCAAATTTTCGTCTATCGTACATTCAGATTTTTATTAAAATACGCTTTAAATTGCTTGATTGGTCCAATTTTGCCAGTTCACTAATTTTTTGATGTTTTTAGAATGTGAAACTTGAAGAAATTTCAAGGATAGAAGACTAAAAAATATTGGTCCGTGATGTATTTTGTGGTGAAATTATTCCTGTAACTATTTAAAAATTTATTTTTTACAATAAAATTCGTTTTTAGAATGTAATGAGAAAATTGTTCTTTTGCGGAGTGAAATTCAGGAAAAATTAAATTATCTGAATACATTTTAGAGGTTTTCTGATACTATGAAAAAAATATACGCCTGCGGCGCTACTTTTGATATTGGAAAAATAATAAACGTTTTATGAGGGAGAAAAAGTCGCACAAAAGTCTATAGGTGTCTAAAATTATATCACGATTTTTTCTGAGAAGAAAATGATAAATAAAGCTAACAGAAGGGAGGTCTAAATCTCTGAAGCCGAAATACCTAATAAATCCAGCAGATCGAAAAAGCAAGACGCTCCATCAGAAGATATATGTTCGAAGATGAGATCAGACACTCAAAATCGTCCACAAAAGAAAGAATTATAAAAAAAGGCAATCGACACAGAAAAGTCGCATCGTATAAGGACACGAACAGCTAGCAGCGCGGGGGAAGCGAATTTGCGCAAACGGTGAAAGCCTGCTTTGCTCACATTTGCATGAGCTATAATACGTAATGGTTGAAAAAATATATACGGAATATATATATACTATATATCCTTCTGGCAACCGTAGGAAGTGGAGATTAATTCTCGATACGGTTCGCAGCCGCGACGAAAGTGCGTGGGTTTGTATGCGGTGCAGGTTGTTGTTGGGTTATAGTCGCTTTGATCGTTGCACCTGGTTGATTGGAAATTAATTGAGCAATCTCGTTAGCAACAGTCGAGGATGCAGTTTGGATTAGTTTAGAGTCTTTTTTTTTATAGGTGAAGTCCTGAAGCTCGGATGTGTGGTCAAAGTCCGAAGACATTCCTGAGAAGTTTGACCTAGAGGGGATTTGTGGCCGATTTTATTTCGAGATTTTTCATTCTAATCTAGTATAGTCTGAGTTGAAATATATCAAAAACGAGTTAATCAGAATCGCCAATCTTGACCACTACCTAAATCTGAATAATTATCACTTAGGGAACAATTGAAATTCAAAGCATCATAACATTACTGTCACATACTTGAGTCTATGTCTGAACAGTAATCGCTTCGAGCGTTGACCGTAACAGGCAGATAAACGATTCAGATCTAAAATCAAAACTTCCATAGTGGAAAATCATCTTTGATTCATACATGAACATAAAGTGCGATTTGATTTCAGGAAATCCAACCGGATTGCAATCAATCAAACAAGCATTCGACATAATGTTTAGCGCTAACGACCCACGGGCAAGGGCAAGACGTCTAATTTGAATATACGACAGGAAGGTTCGAGATTCGGAAACTGTAAGGCTATGTTCACACGAGACATATGCTCTTTTTAACTATTTATCCTGATCAACCTCACGAATCCAACAATGGGTCGTCCACACTATGAAAATCAGCGACATATTATGGTCAATCACAGACACTGAAAGGTTCACTTCCATAGCAATGCGAACTGTTCGACACCAAAATCGATAAAATTTTTGAGAAACTGTCTTCGATTGAGGGTCTAGAGTGCGGTCAGGAGACGGATAAGGCCGTGTGAACCTGGCTTAAGAAGGATGGAGACGATCTTAGGTGCGGGGGCAGTGTCGAAAATAAAGCTCGAGGTGCGTGCTCGTTGTCCATGTAAGTGGGTAGGCGAAACAGCCTCGACTTGGAGACACCCAAACAAGGATATGTGAGGTGACCGAGTGCGTGAGCAACGCTTCCAGATTGGAAGGAAATGTGTCTGAGTCGGTGGAAGATGCTGGAATGGATATACATATTATCGGAATGAGATTTTATCAGAACTTTCCCAAAGGATAAGATTCTAGATCCGTTTTCCAACTTACATAAGAGCAACCACAACTAAAAAAAAGGGACAGACCTATACAGTACAAAGGAGATAGTCATATTTTGGGTGTATGCACATGTATAGTCAAGTTTGTCCCTTTTTTCAAGTTGTGGTTGTGGTTGCGCCACTTGTGTGTGAACTCGTTTATTAGAGAACGTGTCCTTTTATATCTGTCGAATAAATGATCCATTCTCTTATGAATGACAAATAAATGCCAAAATAAAGTAGGATATCGATAATGCATAAAATGCAAAAATAATATCACGTGGGCCAAACGAGGTATCTTTATTGAGAGAAAGAAAGTCGCGAGCTTTTCATCAAAGACATTTATCGCTTTATAACAGCAATCGAATAAATTAAGATTCCTAAAAAGGCTCATCCTTCTAAAAACGCTCATCAATTCTCTAATTGGGGTCGAATACAATTCGTACGAAAGAAACTTCAACTGTGAGCAACTATTGTGAAGAAAAAAGTAACGGATCCGAACAAAACAACAATTTCCTCGCAACCATTTACTTTCGTATCGTAAAAGCGATTAACAGTAAGCTTCCGATTCTCAAACAACGACCGGGATTTTTTTCAATACGATCCGAACATATTTTTCAAAATCGAAAAAAGTTTGTGAAAATTCAAAATTTCATTATGGAGGTCACGTGCCCGATGCACTTTTCCCATGCACCGTGTTGCAACGGCCATATGTCGCTTTTCGACCTTGGCGCCAAATTCAAAAAGTCAAAAACGGTGACGTCACGTGGTCGATGACGTCACACATGAAGATCGAGTTGATTATAATTAATCAATTAAGGCTTCGGCGACGCCCACAGTTCGGAAGTGCGAGCGATTTTCGACCCACCTGTATATGAAACGTTCAGAGCATAACTTGATTAACTCCACTTTTAGAAGAAAAAAAATGGGATTTAAATGCGAAAATAATTGGTATAGTCATAGCTTTCTATGTGTGAAATATCTTACCTGATTAAAGTAAATGACAAAATTTGTTTTGGCTGGCGAATAATAAGTCATTTTAATTAATTCTGTACCCTAATGTGAACTGATCACATCCATAGCTTATTATGAACAAAATGTTTATCTTTATAATTTTTGAAAAATGAAATAATGAAGGAAAATTCGAAGAAAGCGTCAAATACGTTTAATCAGTTTTCTAGACTTATCGCTTAGTGGAGTTAGTCATGTTTAGCTCTGAATGGCTCATATATGTGTATGATATCAAGAAAGCGAAGCCTTTTTATAACAGTGACAGATTAACAATTGTCGAAAAAATTGTTTTCAACTGTTCGAAGCGAATGATTGATGTTAATTTGTGTTTATTTTGAGCAGATGTTTTTGAAAGATGGCTAATGGAAAATTTGCAAAATTTTCTTAGCACATACATATGTATTTTTAGTTTATTATTTTAATTGCTAATCAAAGAATAGAACAAAGCGAAGGTTGAATTAAAGTTCACAAGGGATTGTGAGTGTATTGTATTAAATCGTGTTCTGTCTCACACTGCCTATTTATGGATTTCATCTGTTCACAAAGTCTCGTCAACAAAATGTCATGAAATTGATATACAAAAGTAGTCTTCATTCTTCATGTTCAAAGAATTTATTTTTGATACATAATCTATGAATAGAAAACGAAAAAAACACACATAATCTTAATATATGAATCAACCAAGATTTTTAATTTCCAAATATTGACTAAACATAAAATTGATGCAATTCAATAAATTCACCACGTATCATAAATAAAAACATCACCGCAAACGAAACGTTCGAAAACAAACTATAAAATTAGCATATTGAGTTTCAAAATTGCCGATTCGAATGATACATCGATTTTTAATTAATCGACGCACATACGTAACAACATATGACGACTGAAAAGGCCAAAGGGTACAAGTGACATTTTTACTGATATCGATTTATGTACAGGAATCGCTTCTATATATTTGTGGATAAAGGATATAAAAGAATTTGGAACTTATTTCGAGATATATCATCAAATCACTCGACCTCCTCCTAATACATTTAGGTACATGCTCAACTTTGAGCGCACTTTTTTCGAAGTCACTTATACCTTTTGGCCTTTTCAGTCGTCATATGAGAAGTTAACGAATCGGTCGTGTCAAAAAATTACACGATTCCAATGAATACTCTGTTCGTATAAGGCTTCAACCCATTGGCCTCGAAAATGCAAACGTTTTCATATAAGAGAAGCCTTTGAAATGGCATAAGGACTCAACGACACACTGATCCGATTAAGAATAACATAAATACTTAGCAATTGAGTGTAAAATGGATAGAATCGATAATACAGGTGACGAAAGTATGAAGATTTTTAATGTACGTAAAATTTTTCATTTTAATTATTTTTGGAAAATGGTGATTAAAAATTTTAGTGACAAGAATAAAATATTAAGTTATTTTTTTCATATTCTAGTAAAAAGATCAATTAATCAGTATTTCAGTTAACATTCCAGTTGTAATTGATTATTTGATTAAAAAAAGGAATTTGATCGTTGCTGAAATTATATAGGGGAGGTTGGGTCAAGGTACTGATTGATCTAATGGTAAACTATCCAATGACTGATCTATTAAAATCATTGCAAAATAAATTGTTATAAAATAAACTATTGTTTATTTTATATGTACATAGCTTATTGTTTATTTATCATGGTTTTCAGCTAGATTATAGCTAGAAAATATTTCCATTCTAGCTCTAAATACGAGCACCAGAACAAGAAAGGCAATAATTTGTAGCCAGAAAAAAGGAAAGCACTTCATTTTGCACTGCATCTCTGCTTCTGAACCATATATTGAATTTTCACAAGCAAATTAAATCGATTAATTAATTAATGAAAATCAAATCAATATGTAAATTAAACGAAAAAAAGAATATAGATCAATTTTTTTCACAAATAATATGATGTAGTATAACTTTTCATACTGAAACAGCAGCTCATCCAAACGTACAGAGTGCGTCCGAAAAAAGTATCTCCACGGGGAGTGCGATAAAAACACATTTTATCATCGCAATAATGTACAAGGGTTCCGTTTGAAAAAAAAGAAGAATACCAAAAGACAATTCGAAAAGTTGAAATATTTGACACGGTTCGTAAAATTAATGCGGAAAGTTGCCATAAGTCGGCGCCCACATATCGGCCGATCGTCAAAACGTCTCGGCGACCCACATTTTTACATCGATCTTGTACTTACGACCCACGCTGTACACGGGCGATTCTGTGTACAGGGTGTTCGCAATATGTTTGCTTCTTAGAAAACTGCAAATTAAATTTAATTCGATCGATGCCTTAACGGTGATGGAAGGTTGATTGAAAGATGCTTTTTCGTTGTACAATCATTCGATCGAATATAACCTAACCGAAAACATACCCTATGATAACTTGAATAAAGTAATGAAAAACTGATCAAACTAATTTAATACGTGAAATTATTGCTCTGAATAGATAAAAAAAATATCGATTGAAATTTTGGTACTTCTGACAATGCTATTATTCAATTGTGTAAAGAATGCTATAGACGATTCGTTCTGGCTTACGATTTTGAAAAAATGTGATTCTATTATTCATATGAAGATAAAAACATTTTTACCCTATCGTAAGTTATTGTACGATAAATCTTATACGTGTATGGAGGTCTTAAAATGTTTAAAGTTATGTATTTTTCTCCTTTTTTTCAGATAAAGATAGGTTATGTTTCAGATTAGATCAAATGATACTGCATTCGATTGCAGAAATTTTCTTGGAATCGTTTATACGGAAATAATTTAAGAAAATTATAGGAAGTTATAATCCTTATATATAAATTATCTGAAAAAGGTATAAATAATCAATTTAGGATGAAAAATTTAAATTTGACAATCAAATTGATGGTTTCATTTCCACATTTCACCAAAGGAAGTCCAAAATTTTCAGTGCACCGTATTGAGAGAATCAATGCCGAGTTTTCAATATCAAATCGTTTAGTTAGATCGATTTACGACTATAAATTAGAGAAATATTTAGAATCTATGATTTGTAGTTTTTTTCGACGAACAGCAACAGATGGTGTGTTTTTTGAATAATTTTGAATTAAAAAGCGCACTTCGACTCGCGTAGGCGTCGTTCGACCCTCGTAATGAATGAAATGCGAAATAAAAACGAAATCCTTAAAAAAATTAGTGCATGTTCTACACTCACATGTCTGGTGATTATTATTTATTTATTTACATTATTATTTAATTATTTATTACGTTCTGTGCGCAAACAAATTGCGATTCGATTCAATTAATAAGGCGACATTTTCGAACCGGTTGTCGAGCGCCACTTGGTGATTTTTTTCGTTTTCGCAATGAACGAGAATATAATAATTATAATCGTTATAAATAATGCTCAACTTTTAATTACAGTGTTGTGTGCAATTATGCGTTGTGCATGAATTGCGCAATCGGTGTGTAACGGAGATATTTTATCGATTTGCAATGGATGCTGGTAGAAATTATGTGAATTATTAAAATGTGTCGTTTACTAAAAATTTTTCGATATGATAGTAAATTATTGAGTTTATTACACAGTGATATTAAAAACTTATAACAGATGAAATATTTTTAATGCAAAAATATTTTAGAGAAAAAAAAATTATTCATTAAAATTGTTAGTCATTCTATACATTTTAGAGCGAACGAAAAAAGGTTCGCTATTCCATCACTAGAACAATCTTCGAACATCTGTTCTAATTAAATAACTGGCTCACCCTCATTATAAACGAAACACCATGTATGAATCGAGCGTTCAAATAAATTTCAAACAAATTGTTGAATGTGTCAAACAATGTCAATTTTACAAAAGATTTCCATATTTTATATCAAATATCCTCAGTAAATTTAGAATTATTTTTGTTGGATCAAATATAACATTATATTAAGTAGTCATTTTAGAAATTGCTTGAATAAAATTGCCAATTTTACATATAAGAAGATATATTCTAGCACCAGTCTTCAGATATATGAAATGATTATTTGAAAAAAACACATAATATCCATGTGTATTTGAGTAGAACAAAATAATTGTGACGCAGCTTTGATGATTCGTAGCGCTACGATTCCTGCCGTTAAGTACCAACATGAATGAATCGTAGTGATACGATTCCCGAATTCAAACATATCGACAAAAATCAATAAAAATTCTTCATCAGCAATGAAAATTCTCAGAAAGCTACACCTCACTTTAACGACACTTCATGATTTACTAATATGAAACAAAGCACACAGTTTGGTGTCAGAATCGCCACCGATAGCATCATTCCAATTAACAGGTCTCGTCTTACGGCTGCCAAACACCTACTGTCATCGCTGATGATGACGACGATGACAACACATCGTCCGACCGAAGGTCCATCTTGAATCGTTTAGCACAGTCTTGCAAATCATCCAGTTTTGTTTGCGCACGCCTGTACGTGATATTACGGTAATTGAGATTTGAAACTTGTGTGTGAGGTACGTTTTTTTTTCATTTGACGATCGAAAAGGCTAAGGGGTACAAGTGACATTTTTGCCGAAATTGAGTTATGCTCACGAATCGCTCATTTATTTGGTGGCAAAAGGATATAAACGAATTCCGAGATATATCATCAAATCACTCGACCTCCTCCTAATACATGTAGGTACATGGTCAACTTTGAACGCGATTTTCTCGAAATTACCGCAAAGTCACTTTTACCCCTTGGCCTTTTCGGTCGTCATTTAGAATCGAAAAAAGTAATGTTTTCTGATGTTTAGATGGTTAGAAATATTGGGGGTGCGTTGATTGGTGGCAGCGTTTGGGATCGTTTTAGAACCATCTGGCATTAGACAATTCTAGAAGTGCAATTGTCGGTTAATATAATGAATTAATTGCATACAAATGTTTAATTTCAAATTTTTTTCAAATATTCATATCGAACATCATCAGATATCAGCTATAATAGTGCTTTGTGTATTATGCGATCGATGAGATATTCAAAGTATCCTGACCTATACTAAAAGGTAATTCAACTCAAATGGATCTAACCTAATAAGAAATAAGACAAAAAAAATCATTTTATGATTTAAAATCAAAGTAAACCTAACCTAATCTGATTCTTTGAGAACAGGAGTACGGGTACAATAAATAAAAAATATTTATTTTTTTAAACCAAATGACTACGAAATATTTACTTTCGTGCAAATTTGAAGTAAGAATCCAGCATAATTAAAAAAATATATGTGTATCTATATACGGAATTCAAGCTTTGCACGAGTCATATAAAAATACACTCACATCAAAAAAATTCAATAAAATTTCACAAATTCAATACAAAATTGATCATTATTACACATTAAACAAACATAAATGATTGAGATCGACGATAAATACATCGAAATCACATTAAAAAGATCAACCTAAACGCGTTCAAAGATCAAGATTCGCATAATTCAAATAATCGATTTCAGATTAAATTTTTTTGAAGATCTCTTCAAAAATTTTATATCAAAAGAGCCGCTACATCGATTATGATCGAAAAATATAGAAGATACACTCGTTCGTAATAAAAAAATGAGTGGTTGTCAATCTGTGGGGTGCGAATAAATTATGGAAAATCGTAAAAAAATTGACAATCGTTCGGTGTTCGAACGATTCGCCTTCGTGAAATAACAGTACGTCGAACCAGGCGCTTCGACCTTCCTGTGATTCTCAAAATGTACTTTATTTTATTTCTAACCTAACTTAGGCTCATTGTCAGTTTGAAAAGCTGAGCTGTTCGTTTCACCTTTTTTATTATACCACTGTGTAGTGATGATGTGAGATTTCATTCATCTTTTGAAAATATTGGGTTGTAGTTGTAATGTTGAATTTGAATTTAATCCGACAATAGAAGTTTAAGTTTGTTTGTTTATGATTGATGTGTTTTCGATTGTTTCTTACAGACATAAATTTCATTAAATCCAAAATCTTATTGAATCATTTACAAGAAATTTTTCGAAAAAGTATGGATTGGGCCATTCAAGATCCAAAATCAACACACGAAAGCCAAGAATCTGGAGTAAACTTCACCTCAAATCTGCACCTTGACTCCAAATGACGACGGAAAAGGCCAATGGGTACAAGTGACATTTTTATCGAAATTGAGTTATGTACAGGAACCGCTTCTATGCACGCTCATATATTTGATGGCAAAAGGATATGTACCGAGATATATCATCAAATCACTCGAACTCCCCCTAATTCATGTAGGCACATGATCGTATTTGAGCGCACTTTTTTCGAAATCATCATGAAGTCACTCGTACCCTTTGGCCTTTTCAATCGTCAAATAGATTGAAAAATCTATATATATAAAAGCGAATGTATGTATGTATGTATGTTACCCATAGACTCCGAAACGGCTGATCCGTTTACCGCGAAACTTTCAGCGATTATTCTATGCATGTAGGAGAAGGTTTAAAGATCATAAAATTTTGATTTTGACAAAAAAAATATTTTCGTAAATTTTGACTTTGCAAGGGGGGGACCCTTAGATATAACATAGGCAACGGGATTAACTAGAACTCCCAAACGACTGATCCATTCGTTGTGAAACTTTCAGGAATTATTGTACATATAACTAGAAAGGATTCTGCGTCATTATATTTTGAACTTAAAAAACATTTTTCTTCGTAAATTTTGTCATTTCAAGGGGGGAAGCTTCGACATAGCCAATGTTTTGCAAAGCCTACATACGCAACGGGATTGACATATTTTTAGATCTCAAAATCACTGATTCTCTCACCGAAATTGTAGCGGGAACAGATATTGAATCGGGAACGGGAACGGGAAATAATATACTACAATATACAATCGGCTTAAAGTCTTAATAGTCTCGAGCAACGCCGGGTGACAGAAGCTAGTAATCTTATAAAACACACCTAATGTTAGGGCAAGATGCAAACCTGAGGCGCAAAGCGGTCCGAAAAGAAACATTCACTTCGGATTTTCTAGAAAATCTGTCGACAATAAGCACAAAAATCAATCCGAACTCTAAGAACCTTTTGAGAAGCTTTTTATCCGCGTAAAAAATGCAGACAAACCGGTAATGCGAGAAATTTCGAATCGCTCACGGCCAAAGTGAGCAGTGCGCACGCGCAAACGAGACCTCTTCGGATCACACTATTACATAACGGCGAGATGTTCGAGAACAAAATATAAAATAATACCATACAACTATAGATCCGAAGTTTGAGAACGACTGGACACCTTCGAAAGGCGTAGGATAGATTTTTCTCGAAAACTTTTTCGGATACAGGCGTTTCTCTGACTACTGTTGAAAATCCGCAGAGACAGATATATATGAAAGGATATAAGGGATATAATAAATATGGAAACGTTTAAGTTTTAAGCGTGTATTTACCACATATGAAAAATAATCAACGTTCTCGAGAAATAGATTGAGGTTTAATATACTTAGTTATATGATACTTATAGTAAAAGGAAGAAATAATCACTCAAATTGAAAAAAAGACGATAATTAAAAAAAATTTTTTTCGTAATTTTTCATGTGTATCAATTATGGAATAGTGGTGTTTTAATACGAAATAGTCAAAGGGTGACAAATATGGAATATTGAATTTCATTTCAAATTAACGCGTTTTCAACCAAACAAATCGCCAAGCAATTATCTCATAATATGTCCTAAAAATATATCACACTTCAAAGTTATAGCTGAAATTGTCAAAAAAAAAAACCTAGAAAAATATCAATCCTCAATATAAGTAGACTCAATGTTATCTGAACTGATTCTATATGGCGAAAATTAGGTTAGGTTTTAGATTTTCTTCGATTTAAGAGTTCCAATGAGGGTTGAGAAAGTTAAGACAATGACGCGCATAAAGTAGGAAAGCGCCACGTTTTTTTTGTCAGATTGAAGCTTGGATCTCATTTTGTGTATGAAACGCGTCATCAACATGTATTTTGTGATTTTTTTTAGTACATGTGATTCATTCTAAGATGAGAGCGGAAATCGCACTAGATTTCTAACGGTGAACGTGGTCTTTTGACTAACGATTGAAATATTCGCAAAAATCTGAAAAAAAATTAAGATAGAAAATATCTATGTGACTGAAAGATATATCGAATTCAAAATATGCAAGAAATTCGCATAAATTTTCTGTTTAACTTAAAAAATACATAACCAATGAATCGGATATATGTACATAAGATACATTCCAATACAATACGATATTACGAAAAAAGACAAATAATCTAAATTAAGATGGACAAGTACTTATCCTTCTATATTATATATCTGAAGGTTATTATAAAGATTTTTTTCCTTTCGGTAATAGATAGTCACAAATATTTCGTAAAAAATAGTAAAATTCAAGATGGGGAATATGAATACGATCAGAAGTACTTTTCCTGAATCGAATCATTCAATTGCAAACACATTACGAACAATTCGAAAACGCACCAATCTATACGAGAACACAAGATACGGTAATCTTTAGACTACTTTCTATCGCTTTCCCTACAGCCTTATATGTGCCTTTATTCCTAGTATATGATTAACCTTTACAAATTGGCCACACAAAGAACTCTGACCGGAAAATTTTTAGCCAACATCGCAATATTATCACATTAGTTGCACAACTGGTCTACGAACAAGTACAGGGTGCACCAGAACGGGAAACGAGTGAGTTTAAATAGAAGTGAGCTCGACTAGTGCAAAATCCATACAGGCGAAAGTGTCCGACGTTTAATTATAGACTCCGGTAGTCAACGGGTTATAATTAACCCATTGGTCGCCGAACGACGAACTCTAGATATCCCGACATGGAAAAAAGAAGGGTTGGACTGATTGTTATGCACATGTGAAAGTATATTAAGAAAATCATAAGATAATCTTAGAGTTTTGTATTTGTTTAAAATATTCGACTTGAGGGTTTTGTTGATGATGAAGATTGCTTTTCGGATTTCTCATCGGGTTTTGACGAAAGTGCAGTCATGTCTTATGAGGAATTCGAAACTTGTTCAGGAATCTTTATCACGAGTAGGGCCCATAACCTGACTTTTTAAGTATTATATTGATGGTATTGTACATAAGTCACAATAGATTGTGAAAAAATACATTTTTTTATTGAATGAATTGATAACATTCCGAGAATGATAATTTTGATTCATAAAATATATAAAAATGTTCGAAACATCTGTGTTTTTTGATTATCAATGCTTTACTCGGATAAACGGGAATACACTGTTTCGAAAAATTTAGATAAAAAAAAAACTGTGAATTTGATGATAATAATAACAAAATGAGTATCGTAAAAACTTTTGACGGCATTGAGTTAAATTTAGATAAAATCGTTTACGCAGTGAAAACGTGGGAAAAGAAACAGTGAAATCTGGAAGTCGTATTTTTATAGCAAACTAGTTCAAATCGCATCCGCCGATGTGAACATCGATTATCCAACGAATTATTTAGCACGTTTTGCATTTGAAATTTAAACATTCGATTCAGTCATATTGTGTATAAATAAGATATGAGATAACCGACATGACTTTCTTTAACGCGTTTGCTTGAACGTTTGCCAATACAGTGAAAATTCGCATTTCGAAAAAAAAAATCTATTCTCGCCAAAGACAAATTAGCGTCGCGGCAGTAGTTCAATGGGTCAACACTTTTTTTCCAAACGCCATTGATATAACGCGTGAATGGAAGGCGCAAAACGCGCGGAAAAATAGACACATATTCGAAGCGAAAACGGCAAATTGTACAAAAAATCAAAGATAGCAACCACTACATTCGGAAAATGCGAAAAAACGACTGGAAAAAGCGAACGGAGCGAAAATGAGAAGCAGAATCGGAATCGAAAGATCAACGGAGTACTGTGAACCCGGCACGCAAATAGTAACACAATGCCGCGACTGGCCTGGGTCAAGGCTCCTTCTCCCTCTAACCGACATTAGAAAGCCCATGGGTGGAAAAGAGATAGTTGCCAGTCTGCGGGATCTCGAGATCCAGTTCGTCAGCTGATCGAGTTAACCGAGCGAGCCAAAGGTTAGCTGAACGAAAAGACAGAGCACTTTCGCCTGAGGAGATGCGAATTATGACTGAAAAAGAGCAAATTCTTGATGAAAGAAGATGAAGAGATTTGGAGCAAATGTCTCTTCCGGCTGCTTTACTTCGATTATGTGTAGAGCTGAAGTAATGTAGTTCGTTGCAGATCACTACTTTATTTCTGCTGCTTGTTCGAAGGTGGCTGTATTCAGGATCATAGTCCTAATCACATTCTAGAGTTCAATAACTCCACAGTCTTTTCATTCGTTCCTCATCTTCCTTCTTTAATTACTACACCAATGAAGTCCCTCCAGAGTTCCCAACACAATACCACCAACTAAGCAAACGCATTTTCTTGCTCAATATTGAATCTGATTAAATTAATATTGCACTTTCCATTAAATTTTCAACGAAATCAGCGACCGTAGTTCAAAGGTTCTTTCTCCTCGTAAGAAACAATTGCTCAACGCCGCAGCTGTTTCGATTCTAACGAAATTTATCATGAAATATAAACATGGACGCAATTTCAATAAGTGCATGATATGAATTTACAATCGTGATGACTTTGTAGATATTTCTAGGAACGTGACCCAGGTGTGGTCCTGCTCTGTCACGATCGTCAAACTCTTCAATCAAAACTTGCACCACATATGACGACTGAAAAGGCCGAGGGGTGCAAGTGTCATTTTTTGCCGAAATTGAGTTATGTGCACGAATCGCTTCTATATATATTTGGTGGCAAAAAGATATAAACGAACCTGGAACGTGTAACGAGACATATCATCAAATCACTCAACTTCCTCCTAATACATATAGGTACAAGCTCAACTTTGAGCACGTTTTTCTCGAAATCATCGCGAAGTCACTTGTATCCCTTGGCCTTTTCAGTCATCATATGTATAATAGATCCTACACCATCAGAATGTCAATCTAGATCCACCTCATTGTACGTGTTAGGATCTACATACAAACAATCGACCTTGACACGTTACAGATCTCGAATTTTCGCTAATTTTGAAAGCAGAACGCGTTCCGATGGTTAAATTGTGTAATAGACATGATTTGGTCTTTTTTTTTTATCAGAGATTTGGAGTATTCACCTTTTCGAACTACTTTGATTCAAGATCAGCACCCTGATTTGAGAAGATATGATAAGAATCGTATAAGAATCCTATTAGATCTATTTGAAGTACGGTCTGAAGTGACTCGAAAAACAAACCATCGACTGAACTTCATCGATGAACGCTTTAAATGCAATCAGCTGAGTGGATGAAAATGGAGCAATTACAATATCATAGTACTGAGTTTAAGTTCTCTATCTTGCATCAAGTAGATTTAACAGAAATCATTAACAAATCTCATAAAATTCCCTCGGAGTACGAAGCAGATATGAGACAAACATTTCTAAAAAGCAAATTAGTTGATAGCCGATTTTGTCCAAGGATATGCAACAAACGTCTTCCCTCCTTATTTTCCAGATCCTTGGACAAACCAACTGAACAATACACATCTTTTCAAGCCATTTTTGTGCACCAAGTTTGCTCCAGATCCCAATCGAACACAAGCAGACCTCCACAGACGAAAGCTCGAATTCTTGGATTCTCGAATTCGCACAACCAGCTGAGTGGGTCGTCGGCAATCGTTGAACCCAGCAGACCACTGAAAGAGCCTCTCGTCGTTCGGAGCAACTGTCTCTCTTCAACTCCGGCTGGCTCCGAGCTTGGTCTCGGTCGAGCACCGAATTAGTTCCGCGGTCGTGTCGATAACGGTGCTCGACGAGAGCCTCGAGAAGTCAAGATAGGACCTACTTCTTCCACCGGAGCCGAGCTGATGACGACGACGATGAGCGAGAAGTCGAGGGTGGTCGTAATTGGGTCACAGATCCGGTCCAGTCTCGCTTTGAAATACATATATTTAAGCGTTGTTCGCATTGCCACGGAAGCGAACTGTACTGAACCTGATGAACGAGACACACCTATACGATGATACAGCCATCTCTCTCCTACTTAGAAAGAGATGAGAGATGATGAGATGATGAGATGAGAGATGATGAGATGAGAGATGATGAGATGAGAGATGATGAGATGAGAGATGATGAGATGAGAGATGATGAGATGAGAGATGATGAGATGAGAGATGATGAGATGAGAGATGATGAGATGAGAGATGATGAGATGAGAGATGATGAGATGAGAGATGATGAGATGAGAGATGATGAGATGAGAGATGATGAGAGAGATGACTATATCGCCGAATAGGTGTGTCTCGTTCATCAGTTTCTTTGCCGTTCGGTTGATTGAACATGAGGCCGAATTTGCACTTTCTGATGTTTTTTTATCTTAATTTATATCATGCATTCTGTAATTTATCTACTTTGGCTTAATGTCACGAACGAAATATATTGATAATAGAATTCATAAGACAGATAATGAACGTTGATTGAAAATATGTTTGTTCCAGATCCTACAAAAAGTAACATCTAACTAGAATAAAGCCAATTTTTGTAAGACAGAGTGTGAGACAGAGCAGAACAGAATACAAATTGTTCTGTATGTAACCTATCAATACGAGGTCCATGTTAGAATTTTGAAGCTACGATTCTATTGATTTCAAATCAGTTGGAGTCTGATTTTAAATACAAAACAAAATAATATTGAATTAGCATCAATACGTATTCAAAAGAATCAGATTTTTATTGAAAAAGATTCTTAAGAACGAAGAAGACGAGTCTAAGCATCCAAAAACAGGTTCTTAAACGCGACCTTGACCTTTCCCGCAGATGTTTCAGCATAATTGAGAAGAATTTATTGATAGATCACGTATGTAAGAATCGGCTCGTAAATCTATCCTGGGCTATAAAGTCGTATGGGTCCAATTAAAAAAATGGTTAAATCCATTAACTTTTTGCACCTAGGCTTGAGGAGCGAACCTACGCAAAAACGAAACGTTCAATTTGGTGATGCGGCGATCGAAAGCGATATTTGATGATTGTTAACCCAAAAGTGACTAAAAAATAGAATAAATATAATAATTATACAATCAATATAGTACTACAAAGTTAGTCACATTAAATTATGAATCTACTTTAAAGGGTGTCAATTTTTTTTTGGTAATCTTAAACTTGTTCTAGCACTTTTAGATATAACTTAGATGACACATGTGTATCATATGAAACATTTCAATAAAAGCGAAATGCTTGAATCAACTAGTAAAAGTGTGAGGGATCGAAATCACCTAGTAACTGTATGCACAAGAGAATTGATGAATAAGTTTGCATTAGAATCTTAATAAACTAGACCTCTACCCAAATTCTTCATTAATCGTTTAAAATCTTCACGAAAAAGGTTTAAATTAACTTAATCTTAAACAATTTTCAAGTCTTTTAAACATAATTAGTTTTAAATGTGTAAACCAATTTTAATCTAAAAAATTTGTACTTTGTTTAGTAAGAGTAAGATTTAATTAAACACTAAAACTAGTACATAAATTTAGATAGAAAATAATATTACAAATCGATTTGTGAATGAAAAATGAATAAAACACGCATTGAATTTAAAAACTCATATGTCAAACGATACAAATAAATATTTTCGTTAACAAAAAAAAGTTAAATTATAGCTCAGGGAGACATTATCTTAGATCGAACACGTCGGATCTCAACATTTTTTTTTCATATGTAAATGTTCCTTCTATAACATCACACGTCACATACGAAAAGAATCTTGTATGAGGTCGATACATAATATAATAAAAACAAAGCTACCGTATATCTCGAGAACCGAAAGTCATGTATCATTGTGGTCTTGAATGGACAAAGCATACCGAAAGTCGAGTCCCTCGAAAATAAAAAAAGGTGTGGCCAATGGAAGGTTTTTTACATACGAAATGGACACGACAATGGTAAATATAACAGTAATAATACATTCAAAAGGTAAAAATGAAACTGGAGAGGTTGATTTTTCTCGAAGTGAAACAAATAACGGAAAATGGCCTTGCACTTATATACTAAATTAATGCAAAAAAATATATTTTTTTGTTTATAAAACGATTGGGCTGTCGATTTTATGGAAATTCAGCAATTATCGAATGTTTCCACAAATGGATTTTGCGAAATTTGCCTAAGCATTTTAGCGTTGTAAATTTTGTTTGTACAGAAGTATCGCTAGTAAAGTGTTTGTTAAGGAAAATTGCTTGAATGTTTGATTTTCGTTTAAGAAACAATGCGTGTGAGGATAGTTGAAACAATTCGACTGAATAAATTTATATTTCTCATTATATAGGTTTTTTCATTTCAAAATTAATAAATATTTAATTCTAAGGAAAACGATTGAATTTGAAATGAAAAACGGGCATAGTTCCACAAAAACTATGTATAAAGCAGCGTACATATTGCACAATACAGCATGGAAACGGCAGAAAAATACATGGAAAGACCTATATACGCGAGAAAGATGGTTATTTCACGTATATAGGTATGTCTTTATATTTTTTCCATATCTACACTGCATTTTGCAATATGAACGTTCTTCAAAATGAATCTGTTTTATACAGAATTTGAATAATTAAATAAATACGAATTTAACATCGAAACGAAAGTTAATTCAAAAAGTGACACAGAAATGCATTTTATAACATTTTAACAGCAAAAGAAGAAAATTCGAGCCATTTAAAAGTTCACAGACAATTATTTGCAGACGCAGACAATGGCTGACAAATTGGCGCCATTTCTTAATTGCCGCACAAAACACCAAATGTTCAAATATAGCTTTTTTTTCAGATCGTATCTTTCGAGTTTTTTACGAAATGCATCAAAGGCGGAAATTTAAAGATGTGCACGTTCAAATAAGATAAGACTCGGAACAATGAAACTGCGAAATTATCCAATAGATCATGCAAATATTAACATTGATTAATCATAATGTGTAAGTTTTTCCGTTCAAGTTCAGCGATAATCATTTCTAGATCGAATTCAATAATTTCTAGTTCAATATTTAAAAAAATGAATCAAACGATTTTTGGATAGACATCAAAAAAACAATTTGATTCGACTTGTTGTTAGGTTCGAACTTTCAATTGTTAGTCACTTAACGTGAATTTATATATTGTTTGATATAAAAATACTAGGATGTTCAACAATTTTTTTTTGAGATATCACAAAATCAACAGCCCCCGTTGAATTTCTTAGAATTTTTTTCATCGCATACGTTTTAAAATGCAAGGATATAACCCTAATAAAGCTTGTTTATTCCGTTCGAGTTCAAGGGGGATGACAGGAAGTTCATGGGAGACTTGAAGATGAATAGAATGCATCATCATTGTGTAAATATTTGAAGTTCTCTTTTGTAAACTGGTATATTTGAACGAAAACGTAATGATCTTAAAACCGCTTTTGTGCTATTCGAGTTTGCGAAAAATCATTAGAATGACAATAAGTTTTTGATGATAATAAGAATTCTTTAACTGTTGTTTAATGAGAGGTTCGTTTTCGCGGCCTTGTAACAGTTTTTATATGATGTTGATTTATTTTTATAATTCGATAGTCAAATCGAGAAATATTCGAATGTTTTATCAAGATTTTCGCACTTTATTCAAATTTAAGTAATAACACTTTCAAGGCATTTACGATCGATGTTTACGGAATCGGAGATGAAATTCGGTGTGAATCTCAACATTGATATGTGAATTTTCCAAATAACATGAAAATTATGCAATAAAAAAACATGTACATTGATTCATAGTCAAAATAAAATTATGAATTGCTTTATACGAAGACATTTTGAAATAGTTTCACTTCGTATCATATTGAAGACGTTTAAAATGTTGTCAACGATGAGTTTGATTTCAGCCAATATCAAAATCGATTCATATGTAAGTTCATATGATATAATCAAAATATTTTTTTTCACAAACATGCATACGTACTTACGCATGTGTTGAGCAACATATTTTTAGATTTTAATCACTAAAATTGGAAGAAAAAATCACATTTTCTGAACTAAAGCACACTTTCAATCGATTTAAACCATATTATGTAAATAAAACGACAATTTTCCCACGATCAAACGGTACAAACTCGCTCCGAACAAATCCACATATACAAAATAATCGTTAAAAAGATCAATATCACGTACAAGAACATCGACAAGCGATCAATTCTAATCAGACATAAAGAACGTCTAAAAATGGACACAGCAAACTACCGTCGCACACAAAAGGAATAAAGCGACGGACGAGAACAATTTTCATTATTTTCGTATCGAACACGAGCTGGAAAAATGAACACACTTCGATCCGAGTGGAAAAAAAGCAGCATGAGGCTCTTTAAGTCGACTGCCAGTTGTGCAATATGCCCAAAATCGAACTGGTCAACTTTCCATACCAAATTCGGATAGTGGACTGCCTTTGCGAAAACCAAAGGCAATCTACAAATAAATGGATAAAGATCGAGCTGGTCTCCAGATGATCTAGTTACTGGTAAATCGTTTAATTGAGGACACGGTAGGAATACTTGAAATTTGCTTCGAATGTAACCATTTGATATAACAATCTACAAATAAATGGATGATGATCGAGCTGATCTCCAGATGATCTAGTCACATGTAAATCGTTTAATTGAAAATTCTGATTTTTTTTTAATATGTATTGATGATTTATAATAATGCAAAGTACAAATCACGATTTCCATTCAAAACATAAACGTCACGATCGAACTAAAAAGAAAAAGCATATGAATTTCGTTCCATGAAAGTAATTCATAATACGGCGTTAAATCTCAGCTATTAGAATACAATGAAGATAACCATAATTTATTAAATTGAACGTTCTACAACTTAACATTGTGACGTATTCAAAATAATTTCGAATTTGAATAAGAACATAATATGTTTTATATGAAAAAAATATGATCATTATGATCCTAAACTATTACTAAAATCACATTCAATCCCAAAATCGATGAAGTTCGTGAAAAAAAAAACAGTTCGCATCAATCCTTCGAAAATTAGTATGAAAATGGAATGATTTAGAATCGTTTTCCATGAAAACCTCAAATCTACGTTATATCGTCATAGTGAAAAATCATGAGATTACTTATATCTATCGATTGAGATATATATTAAATCTGTTGAGTGGAATAGTTAGTCATTGAGTCATATACCTATATGACGACTGAAAAGGCCAAGGAGTACAAAGTTTAGCATGTACCTACATGTATTAGGAGGAGGTCGAGCGATTTGATGATATATCTCAGTACTCGTTCCAAATTCATTTACATCCTTTTATCACCAAATTCTTGCGATTGCGAAGCGATTCTTGTACATAACTCAATTCCGACAAAAATGTCACTTGTAACCCTCGGCCTTTTCGGTCGTCATATACGAGTCTGAATAGAAAAATGACACATCCTACGTTCGTTCCCTGTGACAAATCGCGATCTACGAGCGATCAATGGTAGAAATTTCCATAGAATGGATCACCACGATCGGATCGATAACGAGAGATCGAGACGTAGAAACTTCGCCGTCGACACAAAAGCGCATTTTCTTCATTGTTGTTAAAAGATTGTCGTAACCCAGTTTTGCGTTTCCGATTCGCATGCGAACCCACGCTAGATCTTCGCATTTCAATATTTTCGTTCGGTCTTATAATTATATCGATCTTCGATAGAGTAAAGGATGATTAAAGACGCAATTAAATCCGTAAATTTTCATGCTATTTAATAGCATGCCATTATCAGCTACCGCTTCCAGACAGTATGCGAATCTATTGCCAGTGTCGAGCATGCTCGAAATTAGTTTTACTAGCAGAAGGCGCATGTGTATCAAAATTGTTCGGAATCAATCAAATTTCGTATTGCCACGGATGTGTTTATTGCCATCTATGTGCGAAATAAAAAAAGATTTCACGCCTTATATACATTGAGCGGTGCAGTTTCGTAATTACGACGCGTAGTTCGGAGTGTAAGGCGTGAGCTAGTAAATTGAACGCCCGGGTTCGAGGCACGGGCTGGCTGAAAATTTCGAGCATCGTTAGCGTATTTATAATATAGATATCTATAGATTGATAAAGGACTTGCATATTTTCTTTAGCATGCTTTTTTAACATGAATGTGAATGTATCTCTTCTCGAAAGGAGTTTGATATGTGCTAGATTTTTTTTCGATTACACGTTTATAAAAGATAATAAAATTCATAACAAAGTTCTATTTTGTTTCTGTAGCATATTCGTTAGAACTTTAGTATGGGAAACTTTTCTAAGTGGCATGCGTATCTATTGCTAGTATCGAGCATGCTCGAAATTAGTTTTTATATCTATAGATAAAGGACGTGCTTATTTTCATTAGCATGCTTTTTTAACATGAATGTGAGTGTATCTCTTCTCGATATTTGCTAGATTTTTTTTTCGATTACAAATTTATCAAAAATAATTGATTTCATAACAAAGTTCTATTTTGTTTCTGTAGCATATTCATCAGAACTTTTCCATGTATTGTATTCAAAAGACATTTAGATTAAGCTGAACTGTTCTTATCGTGAAGTAACAAGGTTGACACAGTAATAATTACGTATAATTAGTTTAATGTTCTAAGATAACGAATGATATAATGTTAAGCGTACGTATCCTATATTGAACAACGTACGGTATAATTTAGAACGAGAATGTGATATAAAATCATTATAAAAATATCCAAAATTAGAGTGAAACGAACGGTTTTCGAAAACGAAATGACTTTCTAAAATTTGGATCAGACTTGACAAAAAAAATAAATAAATAAAGTAAAAAACAATCGCTGCTCTCTTAATTATTACGGTTGCCGTAAAAACCGTTCACTTTTCACGGCGATTTTCTAAATTTGCAACAATATTAATTATTCAAAAATCGTTCTCATTTTCCAAATCGACGACCGAGACGGAAGTCGAACCGGAAAATGTGAGAAAAATCTTATTTTTCCACAATCTTACGAAGTCACAATATCCTCAAGGTGGCACTGCTCGAAGATCACATTTTTCCCCAATCGGAAACACACTGAAAGAAATTTGAACTTAGAAATTTGGCGGGAAATTCGAATTTGGCGCGCGATTCGGCGATTGAGGCGACCATGACCGAAAGCGGCGTTCGTTTTGCTATCATTTCCAGCCAGCTTCATTTGCTTATCTTATCAGTTTTGTTTTCGATTCGAAAATTGAATACGACTCTGTCATATTGAAAACCCTGATGTGCAATTATTCGATTTTGTTTTTTGGCGATCTTGAGGAAATTTTGTTCTTTGCGTGTTGAGTTTAATCTAAGTTTTTAATTGAGTTCAGAATGTTCTATATTTTTTTGTTTAGTTGATATGGTTTACGTTTATGTATGTATGTATTCGACAATAAATGGTTTATCTGAACGAAAATATCATACTCGATATGAATGCAATGACGTTTATCAAAATATCGATTAGATTGATTACTATGCAAATGTTCTAGGGATTCGTTCAATAAACAAGCTTTATTGATTGATAAACTCATTTTAAATAGCTGCATACAGTTAGGATGAATTTAAATTGTGAATATATACGTTCAAAAGATTTTTTAGTGTAAATTTCTTTAAAAACCATTTATTTCTTCCAAATAATATACAAAGTATAGATTTTTTATTGTTCATTGAAATTTGATTATCACTCAGTATGATAAAACGACTAGTACAATGTGCATTGGACAATAAATACCTATAATAAAAAATAAAGAAAAAAAAAATAAAACAATTGTTAATAAACAATCAATCGACGCTGACATATAAAGGAATTAAAAAAAAACAATAGACAATTATTACGGTAAATATAATTAAAATGAACATAAACTGTAAATTGCATAGATTTTTAATGAAATTGCAAAAAATTCCAAATTAAAGTCAAAAATAAAATGTATACGTTCAAACATCCCTAACCTAGCCCAATATATGGCCTAATTACGCACTAAAATCAGCCTATTTATAAATTGGCTCAATTGAAAAATCTCGCCATCACATTTAATTGAAATTTAATTCGAGCGACAACATTTCAATTCATAAACGCACAAAATTCGCCAAAAAAAAAAAATCAAAACAATTGCAATCGTAACATTGCGTTTCACTACAAACACACACGAAATCAGACTATTATTATATTAGACAAAACGTAAACAAAAACAAATGAATAAATAACGGGGTACACCGAACGCCGGCCGGCTCGCGATCGCGCCGCAGGTCGCACAGGTGTTAAAGTGACGCGCGACCGCGGCGACTAGAAAAATCGCCGAAAAGCCGCGACTCAGAGGCGCGGGAGGACCGACCCGTCGACAGCGCGGTCTTTCGCGTCCCGGCTATGGCCGAAAAGTGCGCTTTTTAGGGCCGCTGACAGGTGACGCGATCGCGAACGCGCCTACGAACACCCACGTCGGCGCGCGAGCGCGGACGCTCGCGAACTGAGCCGAGACGCGTTCGGTTGATGGCGCCAAAGTAGCGGTTTTTTGGCCATAGCCGCCGTCAGACGTCGGCCATGTTCGGAGGCTGTTTTTTTTTTCAGTTCGTTTATTTGTTTTGATTTCTATTCGGATTAATGTTAAGGTTTTAATCACATATGTAGTGAAAGGGAAACGCTTAACTTATCAAGTTAGATTCTAGATAGAAATTTAGGAGGAAACATATATACTTGTTTAATATCAATACTCTTTAATACTAGCGATCAACCCATTGAATAATTCAACGCAGTTTTGGAGCATTACATAGACACACAGACGAACATACCCGGAATAACGCAATTATACACTGTAAAAAATAAATCTTAAAAATGTTGCATACTGGAATTTCTGTTTGTCTGAAATTGAATTTAGTTGCTAGTTATAGGAAATTGGCTCCCCACTATCGCTGTAATCGTGAGCTGAATTCATATAACACTGAAAATGCCCATGGGTAATTTGAATTTTGAACTGTCTGAAAAAGAAACCAAATTCGGCCTGGTATTAAGATTTTCTTTTTACAGTGTATACATAGTTAGATGTTTATTTGATTTATCGCAACCTAACAATCATCTATTGCAACCTAATTTAAACTAAACTTAAATAACCTGACCGATTATTATAAGTTATTTAGCGATATAAAACAATTACCGAAACACATATAGGACATAACGTTTTAGATGTAATAAAAGAATAAGATGAACAACCATTCAATTCTTTGTTTACGAGTACGAACTGAATGGTTGTTCATCTCTTTCTTTTATTATGTCTGAAACGTCATGTCTTATGTGTGTTTTACCTTAAGTATCATTTCTCGCTCTGATCGCTAATACTAGAGCAAGAAATGCAGTAATTTTTAGTTAGAATGTGATCGTTTCCCTAGCAATACATCTCTGTTTATAATCTCAAATTAAAGTGCTTATATAGCAGATCATCGGCAGATAATTTAATATAATCTAATCTGAACTAAAACATAATCTAATCTAACCTAACATGAAAAAAGTCTAATAAACGCTAACCTAACCTGACCGTTCTAGTCTTTGATCTTCCCCACGGATACCAAATTAAAACTTTTTTTTATTTCTTAAAAATGTTTTAGTTTAAAATAAAAGTCTAAAATCTAATTTCATAATAACAATTCACAAATTTTATCGATAAATCTTATGCCGATTACAACATTTCAATCATTCAAAACTGATTAATTTGAATTTCTCGACTGTTTTGAAATAAAATTAATAAATACGTTCAATTTGATATTCATTAATTGTAAGTTATTATTAGGTAAACACTTAATTTAATGACCTCAGAGAATGATTTGTACAAATAGCACCCCTAGCAGGGATTTTTAAGGTTATGTTTTTGAATTTTAATGATTTTTTCATGGAATATCGAGAGTGAACTAACTAGGAAATATAACAAAATACTTGAAACATACGACAAAAAAAGCAGAAACTTTCAAAACACTGACGACAAATTCGTGACTCTACAGAAAACAAACACATCTGAAATGGACCAAAAGTACAATCTTAAAGTCCAATAATCAACGACGACGATCATGATGATGATGATGGCTTCCTCGGGAGCCTAAAGGCCGACCTTGACACCGACCAGTTCTATAGGTTACTTTTTTATCGTGTTTTACGAGACGAGACTGACGAAAAAGTGCACTCACCGACCACATTCGAGGAATGCTTCGAGATTAGAACATAACTACTTGGAGCGTCACAGGAGTGTGTCTAATGGTCATACCTGAGAAAATTAGAAATAGCCATCGATTGGTTTCGAATCTGTCAAGAAATCGAAGGCATACCGTGAAGTCGTGTTATTGCTTAGATTTGAATGTGTTGGGTATACGAGTTTTTATTTTAATTCCATTTCTTTTTTATTAATTTAATTTAATAATTAGAAAATTCCACAAATACGTATATTAGGGTCGATCTTTCTAATCGTTAACTAAACTATAAGAACTTTCAAATAATTTAGGGAAAAACCGTCAACACGTTGCTGACAATAAGTATAATATTGTACGATTGAAAGATTGAGTCTTATTGTTAGCAAACTAATGAATTAGTTCGAATTTTTCTTATTCTTGTTTTCACTCAAATATATTTTTAATATTAATTGAATGTGATTTCAGATATTTTTTAGTAATGAATTACAACTTTTTACATAAAACTAGATGTTATTTTCTTTATCCAACATTTGACTTACACACTCAAAAAGAAAATTGATGAATTAATTTATATTGCAAATACGACGTTATATAATTTTCCCTATACATTATTAAATGAAAAACTGAGTTAAACTACTTTTTCAGAAAAATCTGAAAACATCCATTATTCCAAACAACTAAATATTCATCTACACAGAGTAGTTATTAAAAAGAGCGAACATAACACGAAACTAAACAGTTTTATCATATCAAATTAGAATTAAACTCAATATTTACAATTTCATCAGCAACATCAAAATCAAAAATCGTCCAAATCAAATTCAACACAGCGAAAACCCAGTTTCGAATTAAAAGCAGATACCATCGACGAGATCGCATTCTGCGTTGACCAAAGGAGGCTTTTGTTGTCTACGAAACGTAATCCGACGACTCGAAATAAGAAAAATCACACACAATATATTATACGACGACTGAAAAGGCCAAGGGACACAACTGACTTCGAGAAAAGCGCGCTCAAAGTTGAGCATGCACTTACATGTACTAGGAGGAGGTCGAGTGATTTGATGATATTTATCCGTACATGTTCCAAGTTCGTTTATATTCTTTCACCAACAAATATATGAGCGTACATAGAAGCGATTCCTATACATAACTCGAGTTCGACAAAAATGTCACTTGTACCCCTGGGCCTTTTCAGTCGTCATATGTATACAAACTGACCAAACATCATTGATGATGATGGTGATGCAACGAGACAGGAATGCAAACGCTGCTTTGGTCCGTTTCGAAGATGAGGATCTTCTTCTCTTCGAGGGAAATGTGCGAACAGTTGTTATTCGAATAATATATGAATAAAATAAATTTGAGTTTTGAATTTTTGTATATTTTGGTTTCGATGTACCGAAGTGCTAATCGATACGTGAGTGGAAACGTGAGTTATTTCACTCTTGCGAACATAAAATCCAAATTTTTACATCGGTAATTTTGGGGTTCTGTTAAAATATGTATACCGATTTACTGCATGTTTGATTTTTTTTGAGTTTTCAAGGTGTGTTTCAATTGTTGGATAGCAGGTTATTGGTTTGATAAAGATTTTTGTTCAATAGAGAAAAGGTAACGAACCTATTATACTAGTTTCTATTATACTATAAAGAAAATAAACTTTTCATGTAAAAAAGAAGTATTTTAATAAAATTTGAACATTTTTCAAATGTTTTAAAAATAAATAAAATCAATAAATGATGCTTATAATTAAATGTCTGATAATTCTTTGATTAGATATTGTTATATTTAAGATAACTTTATCAAAAAAAAATTTAATCATACCAGAAAATAAATAATTAAACATTTTTTCGCTTAATGAAGCAAGATTATAAATATAAAAAATTCGTCGAAACATTTCCACTAAACTTGTTACAAACGCTTCGAAACATCAATATGCAAAGTTGTACAGATTAAAATAAATAAATATAAAATAGAAAAACGAGTCGCACTGGTTAAGCTAGAATCAAATTAACCAAATAAAAAATCAAACGAACTTTGATAGGAAAAAAATCACCGTTGAATTTCAAAATCAATGTCATCGGCGAATTTGGACCTCAAACTAATGAGATTTAAAAAAAATTTTTTTTTGAAACCATCACAAAATACCGTTCAAAAACGGAAAATATTTACATTTTTGGTTCAAATTTTATTGATCAGATATCAAAAATGAAAGATCTGACTTTTATCAGTAATTTGAATAAAAATGATCAACATTAAAAATGCAACTGGTCAGGATTATTTAAAATTTTGCTATATGTATATTGTTGCTAACCGAAAATTGAAAGACTTGGCTAGACTATTTTATATTGACCATTTCAGTAAAAATATTGATTTATTTTAATGACCCCTCAATTTATTGCCACTTTTTTCCAAAAAGAAAATTGAAATTCGGCCATGGGCATTTCTTTCTAACAAATCTTTTCGTCAAGATCGTTAATTTTCTACTATTTGAATATTCCAATTCTTCCGACCTCGATGTCGGACCATTTCTCATCTCATTACAAATTATAATTTCGGCCTTCGACAGAGAAAAGGTTAAAGTTTAACCGAAGAAAAAAAAATAACTTCTTCTACGATAAGGCCTCGTTTATATTGTGAATCTACAAAAAAAAATCGTTAAGTGTTTGTGCAATTTTCAAGTTCAAAGCGCGCGAGATTATAATTATCAAAAACGGCGAATTTGAATACAAACAAAGCGAATTTGCCAATTTGAATATGCGAAATGTAAATATTTCGAATTCGACACGTGTGTGTGAATGATGAGTACATTTTATCTAAATTAACATTAGCTTAATTAAAAAAAAAACGCGTTTGAGTCGATGAGCGAAATGTCGTTTGTTCAAGTGAATTTTGGCTTTTTGAATTTTTAAAACGGTTCGAAAGTAACAATCGAACATGAAGACAAGTTTCAAATTTGAATAAAAGAATATTTAAAATGGGCAAACACAGAAGCGAATATTATAATATCACTTAACTTGTTGTTTTGCTGAATTTTCAAGTCTCGATCTGTGAAGCTGCCTTAACACTTTGCTTTTCAAGAATGGATGATAGTGTAGAACCGATCGCGGTCTAAGTCGACAGCGAACTTTCATTTTGATAAGATTTTTAAGCAAAATTTAGATTTATTGTAGCGAAATCAAACAATCCAATTAATTGGTGTCATAAAGTTTGAAAAATGTGAGAATTTTAATTAAAAATTTTCAAAAAGTCACAAAATAATTAAATTCTTAATTGTAATCGATATTCACTCTGTGAAAGAACGAATAATACTGATCAGTAACGATATTTAATCTGTCAAAATATTTAATCATGTTGTTTGTCATCAATATGTCAATAATGATTTAATCTTTTTTGAATTAAATTTGTAACAATTTTGATTATTTATCTATCTGATATTCTTGAATAAAATTTATGTGATTACTTTTTTAATATACTCATTTATCTTTATTTATTCAAAGATTATTAAAGATATACGGTGAATCGAAAGAGTACTTTTGTCAGTGAACAACTATTTGTTAGTACTTCGTAAAATTAACTATTTAACATTTAGCACGTGATAAAACTCTATTTGTGTTTGTATAAATAAAAAAAAGAATAATTAATATCTGATAAAACTTTACAATACAAATACATTATAAATTGAAATTAGATAATAATGCACAAAAACTATTTTTATATTAATCAAATGTGCTCTTGTTTATGTCATCGATTGAAATCCGTATATTGAACAAAATAATGAATCGTTTTCAACGATGCACGATGTTATAAACAATTAAAATAGGTATAATAAATGATTATAATGCATTCAAATTGAGTGCTGAAAATAATAATTGTTGCCTATTTTTGGATAAAAATGACCGCCGGTCATCTTAACCATATGGCCATCTCTCCCGGAATTACTTTTCAAATTTAAAATAATTGAGTAGTCGAAACATTTTAGTGCTGATTTTGTTTTCGAACGCAAAAATAATAAACAAAACATCAAATACATATCTCAAAACGAAAGAAGTGGGAATTGCACCACAGTCATAATTGAAAACACATAAATACATCATTAAAATCATCAATAACCAAATACAAATATAACAATTGTCGTTCAATTAACGACGTCCGATCTCGCAAATAAGGACATCACCTTAAAACGAAAAAAGTATCATCGCCGAACAATCGAGTTGTTTATGCAAATAGTGGACATACATACATAAATGAGAGTTGTGACATTAGTGACACAGCTGATGTCACAGTGACGCAACAGACTGTCATTACCATACCTGAAACAAACAGAAGAAAAAATTGTGAGATGATATTGTGAATGATGGAAAAAAATTGTAAATAAGACACCTTTGATACGATGAGTTTTTATAGTTAAATCGCTCACGATTTGTTTTATATGGGTCATTGAAATATTTCATTGAGTGTCTGTGACAATGACGATGTATCGTATAATTGGAAACTTACTGTTCTGATATTCCGAAAGAAAGAGATGAACAACTATTCAATTCTTTGTTAAATGTTAAATTTCGCTCGCACATAAAAAAATTGAATGGTTTGCTTCTTTTTCCTTCTTTTATTAGGTCTCAGAACAATGTGTTTTGCTCTTATATCGATCCTAGTATAGGGTACAAGTGTGCATGACAAAATTATGAGAGAGTCACATATGAAGTTGAATATCTTGAATACGTTTGAAGAAATAAGGTGTTAAGGTTAATATGATGATGACTGACTGAGAAAAACGATGAAACACATTTGATAGATTTTCAAAATACTTCAACATCACTTTATTTAAATCTTACTTGCACTAACTTCACTTTATTACATTTATCTGAAATTATGAACACAAAATTCGTTCATAATAAGCTACGGATGATTTCAATTCACATTAGAGTAAAGAATTAATATAAATGACTTCTGAAATAAATTATTTATTATTAAGTAGCCTAACAAAATTTGTCATTAAATGGTATTTTTCTTTACTATTCAGGAAAGATAAGAAGCTATACAAAACCCTAGACATTTTTTCAAATATTGCAATTAATCACTTCATGAACTGGACGACTTACAATGTCAATAGAGCTTCTGAAACCTTTTCGAAAGCAAACGAAAGACAATTCTGCACTCAAATTCGTCACTTACACCCATCGGCTTCTAGAATAAAACCACTTCATCGAGCTCCTTGACACTTTTAAAACAATACGGCTTTAATGCGAATCGCATCCAGCAAATTTCAATACAATAACGAAAGAGCAGCAAAATCGCAGCTTCTCAAAATGTCAAACGAACAAACCGAGAATCGAGATCAATGACGTCCAGAGCAGCCTTCCATTGTTTCGCACAATGACGACGTTTATTCAATTTTTTTCAACGACCATTTATTACTTTTGTGCAGAATGCATCTGTCGTTCGTTTATTGGAGTACTAATTTTTATGCAAATGATAATTAGCGAGAGTGATCTTCGAAGGAGCGTGTGCGTAATTTATTTACAGAGGAATTTAGCTCGACCCACATAAATGTACCGAGGAACGGATTCGTAATCGAGCCTTATTTGGTCACGAGATCGATTCTCGGATATGTGACCTGAAAGGATTCCAGGTTTTTTTCGTATAAAATAAGGTATGATTGGAAAATTTTAGCTTTAAGTTTCAGATAAGTGTTCTAGAAACTTGAATTCTAGTAGCCAAATATCGTAGGGTAAAATAATCTTTAGTACTAGTAGTGTTTTTTCATACAAATTGATACTCACTTGTGAATACATTTGTGCAGCAATTTGTATAGGAATACACTGCAAGGACTAAGTTTTTCTATAAAAAACAATTGGCTACTAGCATTAGAGTTTCTAGATCATATAACTGGACTCTTAAGATGAGATTTCCCTTTTCTGTACTCTATTGAAAATAATATCTTCAAATTAGAAGAAGCAATTCAATTTTGTGTCATATGTGGTTGGTATTTTATAGATGAGAGTAAAATTTATGGAAAATTAAACTAAAATGTGAGACAGAGCACAATAGCAATGATACAAAAGTCTTTCCTATATGTGCAAATGATGATTCATTGAAGTTTGATCTAATTCAGGCGAATTGTACAGTAGTGTATAAGGTTTTAACAAACAGACATTCTCTTTTAATCACACTAGCAAAATTACAATGAGGATATTTGCGAATGACGCTATATTTAGAGAATGAGGATGTTGAAAAATTATTCAATTTTTAATGTGAGATAATAAAATTTGCTTATATTATATAATTTAGATTTTGCATTTAAAAACTGTCGGCAGATATTAATAAAAATAATTTATAGACAATTTTAAATTTATTGACGGAAAAAACCTTGCGAATCAATACATAATTTTTCAATAAAACGTTTATGATTAAGCACACTAGAGAAGCGGATGCACATTTAATTAACATAGAAAAATACTAAAGCAACAATAATGATTTATCCTTAACAGATTTAATAACAAAAGCGATTCGTTATAGACATCTATGTGAGAAGAACAAATTCAAAAAGTCGATAAAGTAGAGAACGCTTTCGAGCGAAAGGTTCGCGTCTCGACTAAATTAATTTGTTTACGTTTCGTGTTTGACGCAACTATTGACCCACGTGTTCGATATAATTGACTCGATTTAGGAAAAAATTGAACTTTTAAACGAAAAGAAATTACAGAAACGTTTCTCAAATTAACGACGTCGTTAAAACAGTTTGAATCTTTAAAGCGGCGGCGTTTGTGTGAACAAGTGTTATTTTTCTGAGCAAACGAAAAAAATGAACATTAATTTTATGCATTGCATTAAAATCGAATTAGATTTTTTATGGATGTTTAATTTTTTATCGATCGTTTCCGAAATGTCAAAGTACGTCGAAGCAATGACGTATATGAGCGGCGAAGCTAAGCATATTGTACGTTTTGGAAAAGGCTTAAAAAATGCTATATAAATACATAAATAAGTCTTAAAAAATACACAATTTACTCATCGCACAAGCAAGATGTTCTTTTTATACATTCTCTATATAATAATAGTATTAATTTGTGTCTGTGAAAATGACGTTAGATGCACTGTGCATCACATAGACGAAGAAAGAATTGCATTCCAATATAAATTTGGCGAGCAATATGAAAAAAAAACTCAATATACGATATTGTCAATTTGTGTCTTTGACAGCTGACTCTACACACATTGCATTACATTGTTATTGACAGAATTGTATTCAATATTATTACAGAACGGTCAATATACACAATGAAAAAATTAAAAGTATGGGTTATATAAAGACCTGATGATCTACGTTTGAAAACGATTAAAGTACGTAATGGACATAGTTTTTTTCCTAACGTATTGTACGTAGTACAGAGTGGGTCAATGCCTCCGAAGGCCAGTCTAGTATAAAAATCAATATTTCACTGTGGGTACAGTGGAAGTGCGATAATTCGATGCATCTGCAAGCTGTCGTTTTGCTAATAAGCGACTGTCAATTTGCATGACAAGTGGACTTGGCCAAGAGACACCACAAGTTATTTAGCATACGAATGATACAGCTGAAGAGGATCGAAAATTGAATATTGAGTGGAACATATAAGATTGGTTTATTCAGATGTGAAGAGATGAAATTGCATCGTTCGAATGTTAGGAATATATTCAATTTGCGCAAAACTGGGTTAGTGCTTCGATAATTAATGTACGTGTTCAGTCTTACATAAAAATTATGGAAATTATAGGCAAATATATATGGATTCAAAACGAGCAGGAACATGAAGTAGATCCAAACCTGCGGTTAAATAGAGCAAAAAGCGTGACGCGTCTACCCAAAGAGAAGTACGTGTAAATGGAGGTTCTATATGAGATATAACGTATTCGTTCATCTGGCATGAATCAGAGCTTCTAAAACCTCATTCTAGCCCTCATGCTTCCATAAATATTCATTGCAAGATTTGCTTATTTATATAGATTCACAATTCAATTATGTTAATATACAATATTGGCCACGAGTGGCATAGAATAGCAAGACGATAGAATCAACATTATTCGTCAAAAAATCGTTTAAGAATCGATTTTTACATTTTTTTTTAATTCTAAAGTTAGTCAACTTCATTGACTATCAGAGACACGAGACGCTTTGTCAATCTCTAATAGCTTTCGTGCTCAAAAGACCTACTCAGGGAGTCAGTGTAGTTAACTAACTTCAGGGTTAAAAAGGTGAAAAAATGAAGAATTGATTACAAAGCAAGAGCTGATTAGAGATGAAATCCAAAAAGACTCGAACCTATCATAAGAATACTGATAAAATCTGCACAAACTCTTATACTATTGCACTATCAGCTGTTTTTTCACTTTATCACTCATCTTTCGATTATGAATAAAGATTCAGAGCTCAGACTATACAACACAGAAGAAGAACTAAAATCAAAGTCCCTTTGATGCGAACCGATGGAAGCAGTGCATTGAAGCAGTAATCGCATTCGAGCCACCTTTTGAGGTGCTCCACGAAACCAAGGATGGCAGACCAAGCGTGAAAGTTATCGTTTTTGTACGACGAGGTGTTTCCTACAACACAAAGCGTGTTAAAAAAATCGGACGGTGCTCTCTTTTGCTCGTGTGGAGCAATCTCGGGTCTAACCCAGTTTCCCTTCGATGGATTCGGAGGCAAGAAGTACAGTTAGCTGAGGTTGATGAGCCCTCGGCTTTCCGGAGAAGACCAACAAAGGAGGCTCTTCGCCATTTGACAAGGCATCACTCTCTAATTGGAGTTCCATCTTCTTCGGTGGCTCTTTTGATTCAGCTGTTCCAACTGAGATTCAAAGTCACTTGAGGATCAGATCATCTGAATGATAGTCGAAACACTGATCAAGTTTGTTAAGGATCTGGAATCTAATTGTCTTTCTTGCTCTATTACTCACATCTAGAGAGGTTAAGTTAATAGTCCAACTAGAAAAGAAAAGATCTGGAACAAACCCTTTCTTTGCTTCAGAACTTTAAATGACGACTGAAAAGGCCAAGGGGTACAAGTGACTTCGCGGTGATTTCGAGTTCAAAGTTGACCATGCACCTATATGTATTAGGTCGAGTGATTTGTTGATATATCTCAGCGCACGTTCCGAATTCATTTATATCCTTTTGCCACCAAATAAATGAGCGTGCATAGAAACGATTCCTTTACATAACTCAATTTCAACAAAAATGTCACTTGTACCCTTATCATTTGATTTGATAAGAATCATATTCGACTATTCGGAGCAATTCAAAAGTACCTCAAAAAATCTGTTCGGGATTTATTTCAGACTAGCAGTAGGCGCATGTGTATCAAAATAGTTCGGAATTAATCAAATTCGTATTGCCATCTATGTGTGAAATAAAAAAAGATTGTACGTCTTAAATATGTTAAACGATGCAGTTCCGTAATTACGACCCGTGGACGGTGGGTTAATAATCTGCAGGCGCGGGTTCGAGCCACAGCCGTGTCTGAAAATTTCGAGCATCGTTAGCGAATTTATACTATAGATAGATCAAAGTTCTCTTCGACTCTTCAAGCCTCGACCTGAACATGGCCGACTTAAGTCGTCCTCGATTGCTTCAATCCTGGATCTCGAGAGCAATCGACCTTGAATCGGGAGCATTCAACTGGCAGTTCGCGACTATCAGCCCGTAACAAACAGTCAACCTGCTGAGGACACTTCACGCTCCGAGGAGCATCGAGACGATATTTCCACGAAGTTGAATACACGCGAGGAAGGAGCGCTGGACGCATCCTCGGCGTGGAAGTCGAGGAGTCACGAGGTCGTCGAACCTGGAGTTCCTGCTCGACTTCCCGACTGACCGGCCATTTTGAGCCAGTGACTCGGCCAATGAGGAATTCGCCATTGTTTCGGGTCTAGAGGTCGATCCTCATCGGAATCGTAAGGCTGAGTTCACACGGAAGTGCACTTGTAACAAGTGCGAAGGAATTCGGTACTATGAACGAGGAGATAAGGGTCAGTTTTGAATATTGACTTGACAAACGATTTGTAGAAGAGTTACGGCGTGTCCAGACTGGGGCCGGCGGCTTCCAGCGGCAAAATACAAAACATGCCATATATTTTTTATCTTCATTCATTTTATATTTATCTCAATCTATTCCAATTGAAATCTTATTTTACTTGAATTAAATGAAAATGAAGTGATAATGTATGAAGATATAAAATATTTGGCATATTTTGTATTTTGCCGCTGGAAGCCGCCGGCCTTAGTCTGGACACGCCGTTAGAAGTTTCATAGAAGGCTCTTTTTTCTTGTACTTGTAAAAGTTCCGTATTAACGTAACTTCTCGATATATTTACAAAGCTCTGTCTCACATGCTCTAATTATCCATATATCCTGCTCTATCTGACGAATTTCCGTCACATTTATTAATGTCACACTATCGATGATACTATTTTTGATGATAAGTATAGAGTGAGGATAGAATACGGATACAACGTGTGAGCCCGGCTTTACAATTGCATTAAAATTGGACTGAAATATTTTCAAATTCGAGATAAGCTAAAAATAAATGCTGGTCATACAGATATGAGATAAAGAAAATTACATTAACCTACAGCATACCAGACTAATTGAAAGGTCAACGGTTTCAAGGAAATCAAAAGTAAAATGAATAAACATAATAAAGTGATTATAATTATTAGAATGATTAATTGACTCGACAAAATACTGAATTAAGTTAAATTGAATCAAATTTCAGATTAGGACAGATTGGGTGTCATACTAATGGTCTACTCAACATCAACAAAGTACATAACCTTATGCACCATTTTTAATTTGTACGGTAAAATGGGGCATTATTTGTAACAATTAATAATACATGTGCTGAAATTAATACGCGTAACGAAAAGGGTAAAACGACACGCAATTAAATCGAGGAATTTTATATGTCAACCAGTTTGTAATTTATGAGAAGAAACCCGAAGAAAACCCATTGGGAAAACTTTACGTTTTCTTATATAAAATTCACGACAATTTTGCGGAATTCGTGCGATGCTGAAATCGCAAATATCCGAAAGTCCATATTTCAAATTTTCTCAGAAATTCAAAATCATGCAAAAAACTCAAATCTTTCATAAAAATTTAAAGACACAGCTTCGATTTTCTTTTGAATCTATAATTACCGCAAAAAATCCTTTCATGACCTTTTCTCGGAACGCAAAACCATTTAAAGACAAACATTGATTTATTACGTTAAATAACATAATATCGAATCTTTAAGAACAACCACACTGAAAATAGTAAACTGGTCCAAATCCATAAACAAAACGAACGACTTCCTCGACAGTGCGAAAAACCCAAAATTAAAAAAAAAAACCCAAGGTCTAACCGACATAAAACATTTTTATCCAGCTTCCATGCTACAGTGAGATCGTGACAGCAGTGAATCGGTAAATTTTGCTTAACTTACGAGCCATATTTTATTTAAAAAATGAGAAAAAGAAAAATTTACATCATGGAAATTTGGAAAATGAAGTTTTTTCATATAAGAATTTCGTGACAGCTTAAAAATGATCTAGTTATTTAACTTTTTCACCTCTAACTTAAGGCAAATTTACAAGCCATGCAACCAAATTGAAATCAAAATCAACAGCAGATAAGTATGCAAAAACAAGTATATCTCTAGGTATATGAATTAAAAATATGAGTCTATGTTCGTTTAGGTTTCAGTTTGATTTGCGTGTATGTGAACTAACCTTAAGAAGTAGTTTTATTTTCAAACCCAATATCATATCATATTCAAAACAATTGTCATCACCGTGATCCTAAATTTGAAAAGAAATATGAAAAAAAAATCACACACAGATACAAGTCGACAAAGTTACGCATCAACAATTGACACGATCTCATTGTAACATCCACAAAGACCAACTTCTCGAAGAAATCACACGTTCAATTCACTTTTTATCATCTTTTTCTTTATTTTAACCCTTTTTTTCTTTTTAATTTCGGTCAGGTTCAAAGATGGCTGTGAACTCAGCGTGGCGTGTTGATCGCCATAATGCGAAACTTCAGATATCGTTTCGTGAGAATCGTGTATGTGTTATGTAGAAAAAGATGTATATTACGTATAAAAAGATGTATATTAAGGTTGTGTAATGTGGCAGGAAAGCATTTTTGTACGTTTCCTGCGAAACGTTGAGTTTATTTCGTTGTAAATTGTCCGTAAAGTGGATGGTCTTTAGCAGTAAAATGTGTTTAAAATGTTTGAATTTTGGGTTTTTGAGCTGCTTTAATTGGGAGAAAGTTTCGCAAGGATAAAGGTTTCGTAACGAAGTTTCGTTAAAAACGTGATTAAATAACTCGTGTTGTTAATTGAATCAATATTTCATATGAAAAGCATTCGAATCAAATCGTATAGTATTCAAATACATGATTATTTATCAGTATAATTGGTTAGCGTATTTAAATCTTATTGTTAGCTTATTTTAACCAGCTCTGCTTAATTATCATAAATCCTAGCTTCGAAAATGAAGAATCTCATACAAAAAAACCTATTTTACATGTTCAAATTTTCGATATACCTATGCTTTTTTCAATTTATAGTTGATAGTTGAGTTTTTCATATTGATCATTAATCATTTTCATACTGACTACTTACAATTAGTATTAGTATTAATTACTATTTGATTTGTAACCAATTAATAAGAGCCTCATAAAATTTAAAAAAAAAAATTTGAATCATGAAAAATAATATTTTCACAGAATTTAAAATGTGACATATTTTTCAATCATCACTGGCTAGCTATTGAGTTTATTTTTAAACTATCAGTAAGATTTTATCTAAATTAAACCCCATAATCATAAATACTAAAACGAAGATATCTCAATATCACAAAAGATATTTAACGAAACTAAAACGGATTAACTAATACTTCAGATATTAATCATACCGATTTGCAGAGAAATCGAAATAACATATTTTTCGTTCTAAAACCAATGTTCTCATTAAGAAAAAAATAGAATCGCACTAAATCATATAACAATATTAAACGCAGACATCAGAAGGTTAACGAGCTGAATAAATCTACTAAAATAACAAACGTGAGAAGTGTCAAAATGGATATAATCAAAATGATAATCATAAGCAATATTTCAATCAAAATTAATAATTTTAAAGCAAAAATAGAACGTTTGAATTCGACACTGTTCATACAAAAAGGGTTCGCGGATATTAAAAAGCCACACCCCGTATACGTTACGTGAATATTCACAATAGAGTTAAAAATAACAATGAGATATCGTTTTTTTTTCTTTCAGCAAACGTTTAACGTTTCATTTTATGCACGAATGTTAGAACGTTACGAAAGTTTAATAAAATTCGAGATCGTTTTCGTTCTTTACGTCGTTAATATAAAGTGACTTAATGCTGCAGTAAAATCTGAGTATAAAATTAAGCTCGTGTTTCCTCCAATACAATTTATCACATTTACGATTGTAAAATTGTAGAAAAATATATAGAGTATTTTTATTTAACCGAATATTTTGATCAAATATCCTTTTGAAAGACAGAATGTTTGATTTGCCCGAAGATTGCTTAACTAAAAACATGCAAAAATGAGAATGTGCAATAACGGACCATTCTACTTAACAGATTAAAAATATATCTCAATCGATAGATATTAGTAATCTAATGATTTTATACTATGATATTAGAATTTTCATAGAAAATCGACTATAAATCGTTCCACTCTAATACTAATTTTCTTTTTAGATGCCAACAATTTTTTTCACGAACTACATTAATTTCGGAGTTTAATATGATCATAGTAATATTTTAGGATCATAATGAGTTAATTATTATTAAATTCAAATGTGTTGAACGGATGATCCACTCCATAGAAAGCTGATATTAAGGTCTTTTGCAAATATGAAATATTCGATTAAATAGATTTCGAATCCATTTAGCATTTATAACCGCGAAGATAAGCCGTGAGATTTGTCAGCTGAAAATGTGTTAACCACAAACTCGAGTAACCAATGCGGTTAAAGTTAAACGATCGGTGCTAAGTTAACTGCAGATTTTAACCGCGAAACTCGAACTGCATTCTCGCATGCGAAATGCGATTTAAAATATTGCAAAACAATTCGAATTTATCTCGATATAAAATGCGTAGAATATATCGCAGTTTTGGAGCGTTACAAGGACACACACTCACACAGACACACAGAATAGTGCTATTATATGGTTAGATAATAATTCGAATTAAAATTTTCGTTTTTTTGATTTTTGTACTGTGATAAATTCGATAGATGTGTAAATACACGATTTTGATATCGTATCTGATTTTGAAATAATCAATAATTTTGTTGTTTTTTCCGAGTTACAGATAATGTAATTGATTATATATAATATTTTATGTTAACATATAATGTTAATTTAGTTGTTTGTTCTGTTTTAAAACATTTTAAAAGATCTTATTTGACTTGGAGATTCGTTCAAACTGCAATATTCTAATGGACTTGCCAATTGCATAAACATTCTGTATTGTTCTCATGAATTTTACATTGAATCGAAATTTTGCGTAAAACGTGATATATTTTCTAAAATAATGAACAATAGAATGAATAATTTGATAATATATCAATTAAATTTCATTGACACATATAATATACCTAATCTAATATTATTTCATTATATTTTCAATTTACGTAATTTCTCAAGAATTTATACCAGAAATTGAATTTGAATATAATCATTTCGCAAAGTTCAATATGCTTCACTCATTCATAAGATAATAATCGAATTATGTGCGTTTCTTATAATAGAAAAGTGAATTTTCCAATCGATAGTTCAAAAATAAACTATTTGCATGCAATACTGCACATTTCGAACATTCACGCGAAAATAAATAGAAATTCAATTTTTTTATCATAATTTACGATAATATTGCGTGTTAATGAGCACTATTTAATCAAACTATAGAAATCCAAAACAAATCCGATTTAAATCAATATAACGAAGAATAACACCAAAGTGAAAACTTTTTAATTGGTATATTAGATAAATTTTTCGCCAATTCAATGCGTTTCCTTGAAAAATACAATCGCTTTTAACACACCTTGTAACGAATACATTCTTCAATAAATAAAATAATGCAACTTTTGAGCAACTTTTCTCATAAAAAATAAATAAATAACGTCATTCGTGTTATGGACATTTTTTTCACATTTTCGCAAAACGTGTCACATAAATAACTACGAAATTAACAAGCACTAAGAAAAAAACCGAATCTAAAAAACGATTAAGCAAAACAAACATTCGTGAAAAAAATGTGTCTCACATCTCGAAGATCGTTTAGATGCAAATTCTAGTTTCGTAAATGCACTAGTATTTAAATTATATGGGGTAACGCAAACAAACGGAAATAGAAAAAGTTGAACCTTCGATTTTCAAGAGTTGATACATCGACACCACGCGATGGAGGTTAATGGGAAAACTTTCGTTTTTGCCATTTGCTTCGGAATTTATGAACACGAAATGTTATCACTGAAAACAACACACTTTTCAGTGAATTTTTTGGATGAAAATCGAATCAAATTAGAGTTTTAGAAACGATTGGTTGGATTGAGATTCGCGATGAATCTTGGTATAGCTTTTTCGTCATGCAAAATAAGTGCAAATTTAAGCTAAAATCTAACTATATAATAACGTGGTTCTGTGTGTGTAAAACATTCCAAAACTGCGTTGATATATTCAACTGGTTGATCGCTAGTTTCTCATATTTGCAAGTAAGTGCGAACTATATTATTTCATGTATTTTTTCACAAAAAGATTCGTTTTGCCCAAAAATAGTTCATATTTCATTCTTAAAATAATTAAGAAGTTGGATTTATAGATAAATTTAAAGGATCGAGTCACTTATTTGCTCACCATTTGGGAAAAAAATTAGAAATCAGCATTAAATATAAGATTTATGTGCATAAAAATTTGGTTGTATTTTAATAATTTCATTATTTAATTAAAAATTAAAATTGATTTGAATAATAGAAACATAATATTTAAATAATAAATACGTAATTTTTAAAGAAATGAAATTTGCAAATGTTTTGATTTTATGATCGATCATTTTTAAGATCGCACAGGTTTTAAGACTTTTTTTTTACATTGTAATTTAACGTGTCTTTAACAGTTTATCAGATATTCAGGTTAGTTTTGTATCACTTACAAACGAGTACAATAAAAGTGAATTTTTATGTTTACAGGAGTAAATGCGAATTTTTAAAATTTGTTTTTCATTTTCGAAAATTCCATATCTCCAGTTATAGTAAAAATTCATTCTATAAAAAGCAGGTTGTTTAAAGCAACGAATTCAAATGAAATTTGCACAAATTTTACACTTGGATTGTATGAAAAAGACTCACGCTATAATCGCCGAAGCGTTAACACTTCGTGTACTAACTTAATAACATTTTTATTTTTTTCAACAAAAACACAATACGATTTCGTTTTATGTGCGACTCGAAATATTAAATGAGAATCCGAATATTTTCTCGATAGTATCAAATTTTCATTCCGTATTGAGCGAAAAATTCACATTCCAAGATGGAAATTTAGAATCTTCGTCAAGAACAAAAAATAGAATCGAGTTCCAAGGAAGTATGCAAAAAACTTTGGAGATAAAAACGAGTCTGAAATAAATTCAAATGGCAATTTCGTGTAAATTTGGCTGCTCGATGCCGAACTGGATCTATTATATTATACAAATTGTATAACAAAAAATCAGGGTTGACAAATCAGATCTATTATCAAGATATTATATTTGAAATATAATCCTAAATGATTGCATTCATATATAAATCACATTAGAAAATTAAAAGATTGAGTAAATATAGCCTTCGAAATATACATATTTATTTTGACTATGCAACCCTGAAAAACTATTTATGCAGAAACGTTTTGAAATATTTATTCGAGTGATAAATTGCGTAAATATCTGTTAACGAATTGATCTATTTAATATAGCCTTTTAGGCGCCTTTGGTCGTCAAGAATTTTATCGAAAGGATTTCAAACGCTTGATTTATTAACCACTATGTAGTTTTGTCAGTGATTAGATCATTATATTGACGAAATTGCCATTTTAACAAAACATATTTAAAAATGAACTGTCATCTTAAAGTTCCTATTTAACCTAATATAGAAAAAAAAATTAATTTTCTAAGCATCGCATAGTTGATATAACCACACAGTACAGTTTAAAATAAATTTTTGATGTATTTTACATTTCAAATTTGTGACTTGTTCAAATATATTATATTTGTATGTGTCATTTTTGAAGATAGTTCTCACGCAATAGTGCGTGTTATATCTGAATGTTAAAACTTACATGAATTTTGCTGAAATATTATAAAATTTGCAATAGTTAGTCAAAATTAAAGTTTGAACATTCATATTGAACTAAAAGGTGAAATATTAAAATCATAAAAATGACCACAAAACGACATATTATTAAATCACACATTATTCAGTGATATCATCTGATTTATTATTAAAATTATTACAGATTTTCCTTGTATATTTTACGATGGTAATATAAATAAAATACGAAGCTCTACAAATGTTTTATAACATCGAACGGTTAAACATCCAAGGTTAATTAATTCGAAACGATTGATTAAATAAGAAATTAACCGAGAACCGTTGTGTCCATAAAACACTGTATAGGATCTTCAATCTCGTTATTTTCGTATCTTATATTTATAAAAATAATCTTTATATGGGGAACGTTTCATATAAGGAAACGCCCATAGGAACAAATAAGGTGTGTCATAAATTTATGACACTGATCACGTCTCAATATGAACTTGTGATGATATAATATGATCAGACGATATTTCATAAGATCCAGTCGGAAGATCTTGTTTTTTCAATACGAAATTGAAAAAATATACGTATAAATTAACACATGTAATTTACGACATGTTTACGAAAATATTTTTATTAAATAATTAATGAAAACTTCGTATGGAATACTAAGTACATTAAAATAGCTAATAAAAAAATCGATAAATTAAATAAAATATACATACATTTCCATATTGAAAATTTGTCTAACAGGCACCTGTGTTTGATTTAATTAATTTATTCTATTACTGACCTAAACTTTTCTAAGGTAGTTATGTTTAACGGTGCGTGATAACAAATCTAGAAGAAATAATACATTAATTTTAATTGGGCCACGATTAAGTGAATATGAGATGTCTAATTTTAGTGTTTAGATAGAAAATAGCGATGGGAACTAATTAAAACGATCTCTTGTGAAAATTATTATGAATTTAACAAGAACGAGGCATTGATTTCAATTATTAGTTAGTTAACGTTGTTTTAAATTACTATGTACAATATTTGTTGCACTGTTGAACTTATGTTAAGGGTTTTCTAAACTTTTTACGGCTTTCTCTTCCAGTGAAACATCAAGTTAAAAAAAATGTAATGATGCAGAAAACTTTCCAGATGTGTACACAATAACTCTCCAGTCTCACTGCGAAAGGATTAACTTCTAAAGAATCTATAAACAACATATGTACATACATACATTTTTATCGAAATACATAGAAGACGAATCAAATCTTGACAAAAGTTCATAACAACAACTAGCGACTGAAAACACCAAAGAGTACAAGTAACTTTTCCAAAACCAAGCCAAGTACAAGAATCAGTTCCATGTACTAACATGTATTTGGTAGCAAAAGGATATAAGCGAATTCGTAACATGAGATGAAATGTAATATTAAATCACTCATCCTCCTCCTAATAAACGATCTTGTTTTTCTCCAAATCACTCCAGTCACTTGTACCCTTCGGCCCGTTCATTCGTCGCTAAAATAGCATAATCATCATTAGACAGTCACGACGATGAATCAATCGAACAAAATGACCGGAAGATGTACGTGCGTTAAACTTACGTGGGATTTTAACGGTGTCGTTAACCCACACTTTATAAACCGACCGGTTAGTGTTTAAATCATCCGATAAATATCAATCGGCTTGATAAGGCTATAGGAATTGCTGTAACTCGAGTAGATGCAGTTTATAGCTTTTTTTCAAGAGAATATGATATTACGAGAATTGCTTCGTTTCATACTGTGGGATATGATGTGTCTTAGAATTGAGGGAAATGCGCAGCTTTCTATGGCGAGTGGACTTTTCTTTCAACGAATTTGAATTCGATAACAACTAACTCATTATGATCCTTAAATATTGCAAAAAGTACATTTATCCCCGAAATTAATGTATTTGGTGAAAAAATTAGTTCGCATCGATTGGTATGTAAATGGAATGATTTAAAATTGATTTTCCAAGAAAAAATTGAATCTCCGATGAATAACGTCATAGTAAAATAATCGTGAGATTACTAATATCTATCAATTGAGATATATTTTAAATCTGTTAAGTGGAAGGATCCAATATTACACATCATCCTTTCCAATTTTTTTATTACTACATAACAATTAATTTTTAGATTAAAATCTTTGAGATTTCTTAGAAGTCGATCGTATAAAATAATCTTAACAACATAAAGAGAATGATAGCAAGATTAAACATTTCTTGATATTCGATTAGATGTACATTTTTATACATTATGAAATTTGTTTCATTAGAAATTTTGAAGAGTCTAATAATAAGATTAAGACCCAATCTTTCAATCTCATGTTACAAAAATTTTGCGACGTATTATATTAACGTTTTCTTCTCCTATCAAAATTTGACAGTTCTTATAGCAAACAAGTAGCTGACACACGATTAAAATATCGAACTTAAGACGTGTATTCAGTTTAGATATTAAATAGGACATTTGATAACAATTCTTATGATAAAAAAGATAGTTTGATCGATGAAATATTCAAATTTCTATAAACGAATTTGGTACAAAAAGAAAAAAATCGTTAGTATGTATAATTGACGTAATGACACAGTGTATATGCAACATGCATTTTACGGTTCAGTGAAAATGATCGCTTGTAATTCACGATACTTCTATTGTATTTTCTTCGGATTATTCTTAGCAATTATAATGATTACACGAATTGAATAACAATCGACGACTGAAAAGGCCTAGAGGCACAAGTGACTTTGCGTCAATTTCGATAAAAAAGCGCTCAAAGTTGAACCTACATGTATTAGGAGGAGGTCGAGTGATTTGATTATATACATATCTTGATACACTTTTCAAATTCGTTTATATCCTTTTGTCACCAAATATATGACCAAAAATGCCACTTGTACCCCTTGGCCTTTTCAGTCGTCAATTCACATACGAAGAATACAAATCCAAACTTAACATAAAATTCAATTTAAATCTGAATTATTATCGATGTCAAAACATTAATGATCGAATTTAAATACATTATAAAAGATTTAGAGATCAATCAACTGTCGATCTTTAACCGTGAACCGGAAATTAGCAACTTTTTTTCTAAAAGATCCAGTAGCTGAAAAGATCAATCAAGATCCACTCAACGATCTCATCAACGAAACGGATAGATGGATCTATGCAAAAGGAGAGGAAAAAAAATGATCCATGCGAAGCATCGATCATTCGCGATCGCCTGTCTGACTTTTTTATAGATCTTCATTTGTTTACCACCTGTCTGTCGATCACGCTCGATCGCACAGTTATGGATCATTGATCATTGATCATATGATCGTGTTCTGGTTGTAATTTAACATGTGATTCGACAAATGTTTAAAGGGGTTAATAAGATGTGAATGTCGTGTCTATTGTATTCTAATTGAGATTTAATTGTGTAGATTTTTCGCTGATGTTACTTGGAGTCGATTGAGTTGAATTAATTATGGTCGAATGCAATTTGACTTTTATTCATTTGAAAGCAATTCATTTTTTTTTAATAATTGCAATGATGCAAAAAAATTTAAATCTGCACACAACTTCTAAAAATTTGATCGTATCTGTCGAAATGTTTGAAAGAATACACTTAACAAACAAATATTTATTTTTATATAAATTAATGATTAAAAAATTGTTGAGAATGTCTGATGTCTGACGTCTGAAAGACGATTACCAGAATCAACTGTTGCAATATCCAGGTCTTTACGTCTCCATTATTACGAGACAGTTTGTACACTTCTGCGAATATCAAACTACACATTTGCAATAGATGATACGAGAAATGTTTACTTAATTGCAGATTATACGAACGATTTATTTAGATAAACATACGAATTATATGCACATCATCTTTATATCATTCAAATTGGAGATTATAATGAGAAATGACCCGATTTGAAAAGCATGATTTTTCTCTCAAATAACAAAGAAAATCCATATAATGATATCTTTCGTAGTTTTTCGATCTAAATTCGATACAAATTAAGCAAAAAAAATTCAGTAGACTCCGCATATCGAATTCGTACGAATTTTATTTGCACATTTACGCAAACAGCGAACGTTCGCAGAATCGAAAAGACGACATAAAGACATTGCGAAACCTCCTCGATTGTCTTTTTGACGAAAAAAAACACTACATTAGGAGAAAATTCGTAACCCAAATGAAAATCCGACCTCAATCGCATGTGAGTCAAGAAGAGTACGTGTCTGTTTTGGTTGAGTGAGTTGAGTCAACCTGTTGATTGTCTTTTGTGTTGTGACTCGATTTAGATGATTGTATAGGATAAGTGATTTAATATTATCTCTGAGTGTGAAAGATTTTATTTGAATAATATTCGTCGTGTTTGTAGAGCGATTGGGTGAAGAATGTGAGGTTTAGCGAAATTGCATTATTAAATGCACGTTTGCTTAAGTGAATGAACTTCGATACTAAAAAAAATCTTTCATATTTAAACTTGCAAGTATGTAGTGCTAGGTAGAATGTTCATCATTTGTCTAACTAAAAATGAATGTCGTTCTTGAGAAATTTAGAGAGAGAAAGAAAATAATTTCTAGCTAGAAAATAGCACTACTTTTTGGCTTAAGATTCTTCTATATTGGAAGTTATACACAATTTTCAATCCAAAGCAAGATTTTTAGATCAATTTTTGCTTCTTTAACAATTACTCAATAATTAACAATTTTATGCAACTGGAAAGATTCCGTAGTACGAAGAAAGGAACATTCAATAATAATTTTCATGTTCACGAAAAGATTACAAATGAAAATCGGTTATAGAACGTAAAAATTATCTTAAAAATGCGATTTTCCATAAAAATCCTAAATGGATATCCTCACTGTGAAAAATCATCAAAACACCAATTGAGATACATGTGCAATCTATTCAATAGAATTTCGCTTTGTTCGGGAACAATTTTATCATCATTTCGATCTACAATTCAGTAATTAAACCAAAATGAAAAGTTTAGAAACCACAGATCGATCGACCATGAACGTCAAACTGTATAAAAACATCAGCTCATTGAAGCTTCCTAACAACACATGCAAAAAACCCGCACAATCGCCACACTATTGAGAGTCGATTGAGCCTTCACTTTCGTTGGACAAATTTCCGCTTTTTATCCGCATGTTAAAAAACAACTACAGCACAATACGATTATCTGGCATACAAGTGACTGAAAAGGCCAAAGGGTAAAAGTGAATTCGGTCATATCGAGAAAAGCATGCTAAAAGTAGATCATATACCTACATGTATGAGGAGGTCGAGTGATTTGATGATACATCTCAGCACACGTTTCAAATTCGTTTATATCCTTTTGCCACCAAATAAAAAGCGATACCTGTACATTTCGGAAAAAAATGTCACTCGTACCCTTTGGCCTTTTCAGTCGTCATATATGACATGAATCGTTTCGACGTTCGTGCAGGAAACGTTGCATTGGAAGCGGTCCATCATCAGCTCGAACATTTAGTGACATCATCGAAATAGTGCCATTTCGTACAGCACGTGGTCGTTATAATTTATGCCGGTTTTATATTAATCGGTCGCTTCATGAGGAAGGTGTTAGTTAAGGCTTGTTTGTTGAGGTGTCGGTTAGGAGGAAGCAATTTTAGTTGAAGGAACTGTTTAAGTTACAGTTCCATAGTTCAAAATTTGTTTTGAGACGACGAAGATTGATGTTTGGTGTTCGGTTCTAGAACTATTTTCAGGTAGTATAAATTAAGCGAATGAAAGATTTACTTATCAATTAAAAATCGAAGGATTTATCATTGAAAACATTTACACATCTACATTTGAAAGATTACTCTTTAGCAAAAGCATAAATTATTTTGAATAGATTTGAAATAATAACAGCAATCAACACATTCATCTAACTATATAATAGCGCTACATGTTTTGGAGCGTTACATGTCCATGTAACGCTCCAAAACTGCGTTCATATATTCAACGGGTTAAAATTACGTTGATATATTCAACAGGTTGATTGTCAATTTAAAATAATTACCAACAACACAAACAATCTGAACCAAAAGCGGACAGCCCTAATGCAACATCGTCCATACTTCACGACTCGAATTCAGTCAAAATCACATTTTTCATGAAAAACATCAATCTTGAAACCATATAAAACGTTTTTAAAGAAAATACAAACACCAAAAACGGCGAATAACTTCGGTGACAAGCAGCAAAGTCTGACCAGCGCAACGCCGATTACAATCGGCCGATTCTAGTTGCTCAGGTCACATCTATAGTTCGATTATAGTCCATTATTTCCACGACAATCGTGGAAATACAAGGTCCGCACGAATCAGTCCATGGCGGAGTATCGAATGCAGCCATCGTTAGTCGATCAAGCGAGGAGTTGGAAGTCAGCTGAGCGTGAATTTTCAGTTTCAGGACTGAAAGAGATGGTCTACTTGTCGACCAGAGCAGACTGGTTTATCGATTGTGTGCGGAGCTCGCTTAATATTTCAAGATGAGTGTGCTTTGTGGACGAACGTTGCGTTGGATGCTGGAAAGTCGAGTGGGTTGTTAATATTGGAGTGTTTGTTTAACGAGGTGGTTATGGATTTGTGCTTCGGGATTTTGCGTGAAGTTATATTTTGAAAGGTGTTCTAATGCTAAACTAATCTAAATAAAGTGTGTACTATCCTCTCGGCCTGATATATGAAGAGTCGAATTGGTTTACGTTGGGTTAGGTTATTATTCTTTTATATCTAATGGGATTGATTCAAATGCGTCGTGCTGATGAAATGTCAAGGGAGAGTGAAGAGAATTGACCTGACTGAGACACTTGATCCCTCTTTTCGTTTTTCGTCCTTAACTCCCTTTTAGGAAATCAAATTTGAAAGAAATAAAAGGAAAGTTAAGTCTCCTCACACTCCTCGATATGAATATACATAAAAAAAAACAACTTGACTTAACCTTACTTTGAAAAAATATCTAACTGAATCCATGAATTCAATGAAGTGAGAAAATTAACATTGCAATGAAACAACTATATTAAAATTCCATGCCAACAACACCATATCAAATGTTAAATGGTTTTAAAACATGACCAAACGAACATTCGAAAAAATGAATGTGTACGTGAAAAGGAGTGTCACTTCTATTTATGTACAACAGTGATATCACATTATAGAATGCGTAATGAATTCATGATTTATGGAAATGGATGGTGAAATTATGCATCTGATACAATGTACTGATAAACCGAAAAATTAAGCATAATAAATCACATATGAATCGAACAACTTGAGTCAAAATCGTTAAGAAAGGACAATGTGTAGCTTTCTATAGGAACTTGATTCCATTCAACTTATTTTAATTTTATAATAATCAACTCATTATGATTCTAAAATATTGCTATGATTACATTCAATTCTGAAATTAATGTAGTTTGTGGAAAAATATAGTTCGCATCATTCGATTTCGTTAAGAAAATTAGTATGAGAATGGAATGATTCAAAATCGACTTTCTATGAAAATCTTAAATCTACGATGAATATGAAAAATATGAGATCACTAATATCTATCGATTGATATATATTTTAAATATGTTAATTTTATAAATGTTCACATTTTCAAAACTTTACAATGACACTTTGTAACTAGGAAGTTCTAATGAGAGTGCACCGTACATAGATATGCGCTAATGTGAAATGGGCGAAACTTTTAATTTGCATTTATGTGCTAAACGAGGGCATTCTCTACACACGAGTGTAGTACAGAAAATTAACACTAGTTCCATTTCGAAAATTCACTCAACAATGAAGGGCGAACAATTATTCGGATTGGATAGGAGTATTGGGCAATTATAATTGGATCTGGCAGACGACATAAGTAAAATTTAACAGAAGCCATTACTGTAATCATTCCACACCCACATCCTAAAAAAAAACTAACTCAGTAAGCCATAAAACCTCATTATCAGAATTCGACTGATGCAAATTGAAGACAGACCAAAGTGTTAAACACCCACAATGGCGCCAAGTCAATGAAAAATAAGCAACTATTAATTAATTATCCGATTAAGACAAATAATTCCGGTTTATATTATAAGATCATTTTGCTATAACGCGGAATTTTATAAGAAAAGTTGAGTTTCAGTAATATGCCGATAGTTCACTATACCAAATGAGGATATATATTTTTATCAAAAATGGAATAAATAATGCTTTTTCCTAGTTTATTTGTGTCTGATGAAACGTGAGTGTATTGCGATACTGCGTCGACCCAATTACAGTATAATACTGATCTGAATGCGAAGGAAACGTCTCGTTAAAGTAATTGTTCGTCCAAGAAAGCAATGGTTTATTTTGATGTGAAAGTCGGATTATATAATGAGCAACAAGTGGAAGTAATTGGCGTAGTGTTTACTGAATTCGAAGGTGATTTTCCAAGAAAAACATGTAAAAATTGAGTTATGTAAAAATCCTTCTATTGTAGGTTCGATATCGAAATCAAAAGATGTTTTTGAAAAGTGAAAATTGCAGTTTTTTTTTAATGAAATTATGTTTTGTATGGGTACAAATATTATACATTTGCTCGCGTTGTCCATAGAAATGACTAACTCAACAAATAATATGACGAAAAACGTACAGAATTTTCCTCATACAAATTATTTCCGTTGACATACAAAAAATATACAGTACAACAGGATCAACATTTATAATAATTTATACATTCTAACGATCACAAACACCATACATATAAATTAAACTCAAAGACGACCACTGAGGAGACAACTTTCAAATTCAAGCTTTAAATGCATCGACTTAACGAGTGGGTGTTTGAACCTACGGACAAACACTTCTGAAAACCTGAATATCATTGAAATAACGTAATTTCTCAAATACTTATAACGATATAACGAATTGTGGGACATCGTCCGATTGTAACGGAACGATTGAACATACGCTAAATGCAATCTAATGAGCATTGAATGCAACGCAACTGCAATATGAGTTGTTCAGTAGTTCAATATGTTGACTTCACTTAAAAAAAATAGTCAAAACACTAAGTATAGTCATAACTTTTTATGTGTGAAATATCTTTCCTGAATAATAAAGATAAATGCCATTAAATGACAAATTTCGAATCCGTAGTTCATTTCAGTCGAAGGGAATTCTGCTGAACGCATCAAGCAACTTTCGTGGTTTTTATCGATTTCATATGAGTGTTTTTTAAATTTTGTACAAATTTGAAATCGTATATTGTATTCGAATCTATGGAAAATATCCAAGTATCCCCCATGGATATTTCGTTATATGTGAAGATTGTGGAGCCAAGTTGCTATGTGGGTTAATGTAGACATGGAAATAATGGTTTGGCGAAGGTCAAAACGAGATGTGGTGGATCAATAATTTGAGAATATTTAATTTTTAATATAAAAATGCGTAATAGCTTATGTATAAATTTGGTAAATGTTAAGATTTTTTTCTAGAATTCAAAATTGATGTGCATTTAATTATGCTTGGGTTGAAAATTATATGAAACTCTATTAGGTTAAGTATCTCAATTTTAAATACGTAATAGAATAATTGCATGAGATTGCATTAAAGCTGTGAAAAATCATTAGAGTAAATTTCATGGCGTATTAACGCAAGCACGATTCCGATTAAATATTATACGAATGATTCAAATATTATGACCATATTTTAAAATATGATTGCAAAGAGTTTTGAAATTAATGTCATTTACTAAATAAAAACTATGATCATGTAATGACAAAAATCGATAACAGTAATCAGAGATTATTATCTGATAGTTCGATTAGGATTAATTTGGCTTCTAAAGAGGAAAAAAAATAATTTTGACCGATCTTGAAACTACATGTTATCTCAATAATGATTGATAGTAAGTCTTCAAACAATCAAAACTTTGATAAAATCATAAAATTTTCTAAAAACAACTTATGTAAGGTCCTTTACCGAAAATAATCTGTAGACGATTGATACACATCGATAGTTTTCATACAAATCAACGTTATTTGTTTCCAAGCAATGGGAAGATTTTTCGAAAGAACGAATTGATAAGAATGTAAAATTACTCCAAAACAATCAAAACTCGGTCAAATAATATAATTTTAGAAAACATTTTGCGGTTCAACGGTAATGAATCCGACGCAGCTTGCAAATAGTAAAACGTTATCAAAGTAACGAAAGATAAGAGACACGTACTGTAAATTCTAAATCAAACAAACATGAAATTGACAAAAGAAAAAAATACCTTAGAATAAAAATATGAAATAGTTTGCTATCTTATTGTTAGAACAATAAAAATGTGTATTATTAAAATTCAAATTTGATTAATTAATCATTTGAGTCTGTTTTAGTACAGATTAGATAAAATGGTATCAATTTATCAGATTTTTTTTTGTAAAAAAAATGTTTCGAATGTTGATAAAAATATATTGTTATAAGTATTATCAAAATAATAAATGTGCTGTATAAATTTTATCGAATGATATGACAAACTTTTCAGTCGAAATGTATTTCTAACTCATTCTACAAATCAAATATTAGATAAAATATGGAAAATACAATATGTATAAATCACAAATAATAATGAATCATAAAATTTTATTTTAAGCGGTTAAAAAAATACAATCAACTTGACTAAAAACGATCTGAAATCATACACAAAACGTAAATGCTCAGAACGATGAGGTTGAATTTACACGACATTTTCTATCGAAAATAAACTCTTGGAACGAGAAGAAGAAAGTCGATTATTGCAAATAAATATCATGACTATCAATTCTCGAGAATATTCATGAATCCACAAAATCAAAATCTCTATTAGTGACATTCAATAGAAAGACCTTCGCCGAGAAAGTAAATGCTAGATATGTACATAAACAGAGCACGTGAGACAGAACAAGATGGAGTACGAATGCAGCGCATGATTCCGTGTGAACTTAGCCTTAACTTCGTCAAAAAATTCCTAGTCATTCTACGAGTTTTATCTAGAAAATCAACACGAAAGCCCAATTTGGACCCATCGCGGATACGTCAATTTAATATCGAGTCGTTAATTCGTAATTTCACGAGACGAGCGAGACGCCCACGAAACGAAAATTATGATTACGATTACGAACATGATTGTGATTATCCGGAAGAAAAGATGGAGCAATTTGACAATTTGATCCACGGGGATAATGAGTGTCACTTTTGTGACGACTTGTCCTCTATTGAACGAGTGAAAAGTAAAAATCGCGTGACTCGATTGATTCAGTGTGATATGGTGAATTTTTGAGCGTGAAAATGTCGCGTGTTTGCATCGAATTCGGTTCGGTATCGAATTTGTTAAGAAAGGTTAGGGTAGAGTTGAATTTTGTATAGAAAAGTTACGGGAAAGATGCAAAATTTATGATTACTAGCAGTGCCACGTACGAGGCATAGCCCGGTCGAATTAATTGATAACTTCGCACTGTATCTATGTGTAAAATTTTAAATTGAAAAAATTCGATTCTTCTATCATTGGTTAAACTACTTACCGCAGTTAAACTTTTCAGGGGAAGTTTTTCCAATCATTAGTTTAATTACTTGACTGTAACTTAACTTTCTTAGTAGAATTAACAGTATTAATCAAAAGTTACTACTAATAAATGATTGAAAAACTGGATCTGAACGTAAAAAAATGAACCTTAATAGCTAAAAATTAATTCATAAACTGACGAAGCTAATTATTTAGTGAGTTAACTAATTGAAAAGTAACTGATTTAATTTTCAATTCGTCTGAGAGAAGAATACTCTGTGTGGTCTCAGGAAATGTAATTGTCAATTATACAAATTACTATTCGTATGATCGTTTTCGCTACGCTTCAATGATTATACAAGCTAAGCCCGAGGCGATAGATCGCGACTAATCTTTTTTTTAGTACCTTCTTATACGTAGATCGATATGATTTCTAGATCTGATAGTACATACTTTCAAACCGCATATTTCTATTCAAAAAAATATATAGATTCATAACGAAGAATACGAAATCAATGAAATATGATTCCATCCATTCGAGAAGTAACATCCAAAATCACTTTGAGAACAGAAAAACACTTCCGGACGAGAAACACGTGGGACCACACAAATTCTAACTAACTAAACATCAAATAACCTATAGATGAAAATAGTTGACTGTTAGCAATCAACTGTATTAAATAAGACCCAATCTTTTAACTTTCACTTAGTAACTAGTTGGCAGGATTAACTATTGAATTAACAGAATTCAAGGCTGGTTTACATTGATGTCAGTAGACAGTAGATATTCAACTAACAGGCCAGTTGACTATCGACTATCCTCAATAAGACCCAATCTTCTAACTGTCAGTTAGTAAATAGTTGACAGGATTAACTGTTGAATTAATAGCATTCAAGGCTGATTTACAATGATATCAGTAGACAGAAGATATTCAACTAATGAGTCAACAATGAACCACTTGACTATCGACTATCCTCAATGTGAACCAAGAGTTAATCTCTAAACTGCTTTTTCCTATAAAATTCAATAACGATTTTTATCGCCCGATTGAAAGATCGAGCCAAGTATTCAAAACAAACCAACCATTGACTAAACGCGATTCAGCATCGGAAACACATTTCGCGCACGTGGATCCCCTCCACCCAAGAGTCTCGCCTAAAATAGATCTATTCCAGTGGTGTAGTGGTAAATTTTGAGGTGGGGGAGCGCTTGATTTTCAACACCCCCCCCCCCCCCCATACATCTTTTTCTTGCACATCCTTCTGGAAACCATATTTACAATACTTATGAAAAAAAAATAGTCGGCAAATTGCTTATTTTACGCAAATTCAGCGAACAAAGTCATTTTTTTTGTAGCCAGTCCTAGAAATTCTACCTGCTACCGTATCGAAAACGCACATGGCTCTCGAACTCACCAAACAATAACATGCAATAAATTTTGTCAACCGGAAATGAGAGAATGAAGATATGACTATTTAAAGGACGTTGTTACAAAATTCGTTATGTGCAGCAAATGTTTAGAATTTTATGTGCTTTCATTGCCTTTGTCTAGATTTTTTGAATTCAATATGTTTGAAACTTCGATGCTATTTTGATATTTGAAATTTTCATGGGGAAGCGCGCTCCTACGCCCGAAAGAGGTAAGGGAGCGCGCTCCCATGCGCTCCCCCTCGACTACAACACTGATCTATTCATTTTGAAATCCAGAGGGATCCACGCGACCAGATGATCCACAAATAGATCCACGGAACGGATTCTGCATCGACTTGCATAAGCCGACTGTCGGCCGACTGAATGTCAACGAACGCCGACTCGGTTCAAGTTCAAGATCGAGAATGGCGGGCACGTAATGATAATGTGGCTGTCGAGGAAAAAAGTGGTGTTTGCCATCTTGAGATCGAGTGGACGAGGAGCGTGTCACTGTCACTTTTGTGGACGTGCGCCGGTTTCGATGATGCGATCTAGCTGGATCGATAATGATCTATGGATTTTTTTGTGAGCGATATGCTCTAATATGGTAGTGATTTGAGATTAATTATGTTCGATTTTTATTTTGAGAGTTTTAATAGATTGTTAGGTTAGGCCGCCGGGAGGGCCGAACTGTTACCTTTTTTAAGATAAAGGGAAACTTTGGTCTGCAGGTCAGGAACAATAAATTTATAGGCGATTTTATGGTTCATTTGCATTGTCATATTGATTCGTCAATCGACATAATATAATCGAACTTATAACTCAATTTATCCGAATCGAATAACGAAAAAGGCTAAAAACTTAACAATGGAATAAAACAAATATATTGATTTTTTATCATTGAATGATTTGTCTACTGAATAAATTTGATCTTTGAATTAAAATCGATAATGATTCATTGTATATGATTTATATTATTTTTGCATTTTAGTATAATCGAAATTCAAACGATTCACATCTCAAACTAGTTTGATTCTCGAACCTTATATGCAATCTATTCAAGTTAGCAAGTCAAAAGTACTATAGAAAATTTAAATTTAGGTTCAATTCATGAGTTTTTTAAAATCTAAAGAATACACAAGCATAAAGTAACTCAGTTGTTTGCGATTGGTGAATCATGGTTAACCACGCTGAAAATCAATATGCCCTTGATGTGAGTATATAGCAGACTCTTCTGAAGGGTAGAACATTGCATGTTTGCCTTGTTTCTAACAGAAATTGATATTAAATTTAAAAAAAAAAAGTACAACAGACTATTTAGTATCGGGTCACTGCCATTTCATTACGTCGAAATCGATACTAGACTTTACAGTCGTTTTCAGCCATGACTTCTTCATAAAAACGCGCTTAAAATGACTTCGATCAACAAACACTCTTCTATAGTTTTTATATACTGTCGAGTTCTAATTACGACGTGTTTTACATTCATAATGAATCTTCATTACTGAAATGAAAATCTTTACAGATTCATCATCGTGTCTCGCCGAAACAAAGGCGATTAATTCAAACTCGCCATGACAAATGTCAAAACATCATTCCTTTGGAGCAAGTTCAAAAGATGCTCTTTGTGAGAGGGCACTTTTATTACACACAAGACACATATGTTCCACCTTTTCCTTTCAGACGTCAAATTTCACTTCCTTTATTTACGTTTCAGCTTCTAGAACGTGTCTATCTTCGGCACAATAAACCGAAAGGGGATATTTTCTGAGAAATGATTCGAAATCTAATTGTAAGCACTTAAATTAACTAAAATATCGATCGATTTAAAAATTCTTCAGATTTAACTATGTGAACGTGATTGATATATTTTTTTGGTCGTTTTATCATAATATTCTATTAATTTTCGTGATGTGTTTTCTTATCTATAGTTTCAATGATGTTTAGTCGAAACTATCTGTATTCTTATCTGACAATGAGTATCGGCAAATCAATGAAAATCTTTGTCATAAAAAACACGATAGTGCTAACACAATATATTTTTCACTAAAATAAAATATACTAACTATAAGCGTAAAATGATTTAAGTTAATAATGTAAATTAAGCTCTAATTAAAAATGCATCAGATATGAACACAAAGTTGGAATAATTACGTATAAATAAACTCACCAGATTTCATTAAAAGATAACTAAGCACAAAAGCAAAATTCATTCTATTTAACGAACGAAAAAATTTAAGACATCCCAATCCGAGAAAACCTAATTAATAATCGATCGAAAAGAGCCGGAAAAAAAAGAATTCAAATCGATCAAAAGCAATTTAGTCTAAATCGGAACGCGTTTAAAAACAGTTTACCACAAATGTGAGACGCTAAATTAAATTAAAACCGACGTCTTAACGAGAACCGTTAAATTTAACCGATTTAGAATAAGACGATTATTATCAAAAATCGCTTATTTGCTTTGGACTTTGGATAATCGAACGTTTTCTGCTTCCCAGCTGGTACTTCCATAAACCACGATTTGAGTTCAACGTTCTTATGTAGTTTTATTATACTAGAGTTTATTGGTTTCCAAAAACCGGTCATGAAAAATCGGTTTTTTTGACAAAATTTGACAAATTTTAAAGTCAGTTTTTCATTAAAAAAAAAACGAATTTACAATGTATTAATATAAAAAAATACAAATCAATGTTCTTAGCATGTCGAAGATATCTAATACTAGGTTTCCGTGCACGCGACAATGTGAACAATGGGGACCTCCAAAAACAGTCCCATTGTTCACATTGTGACCAATGTGCCTCACTATCGTTGCTGCTACCTATCGCACGCCCGGAAACCCATCTTGATATAATAATAGCACTAATTTATATGTCGAAGTGATACTCCAGCTGCAATCTACTCTTCGAAAATTGAATAAAATAGGAACAGGTAATAAAGTGTATGAATCTTAATTCTAACCAAGTGTGTGTTGATATTTTCAACGGGTCGATTAATAGTCTATATATGAACAAGAAAATATAAAATTTGAACAGTTTGAATGGATAGTTCTTACGAAGTTTAAAAAATTTTAAAGTGGGAAAATTTCAGAATTTTTTGAGAATATTGGAATTCGACAACCGGTTTTGAGAAATCGGTTTTTGTATAAGCCCTAGTTCGCACCGAGCGATTTTCGATGCACGCTTCGAAAAGCGGCACTTGTGAAGATTTTTTAGCATTTTTTATTATTTTATTGAGGTTGTTTATGTGTTTTATTGAGGTGTTTGCGAATTTTTGTCGATAGAATCGAAGGGAATCGATGATTCATCGTCACTTCCTATCGAGTTCCTTTTACGCTGTTCAATAAAGATGTTTGTAGCATTTTAATTTCGGAATGTGCTATAGACTTGAAATCAGTTTTGCTTTTTAAGATCATATTTTTCAACACGAATTACCTTTAAAAAAATGAAGCAAGTGACACAATCTGCAGATTAAAACACATGACCCACATATAAAATCTGAATGAGATCCAATCTCTCGTATGGAGCACCAATTGAACACTACACGCTATGATAATGACTCTGACAAAAGAGTAATTGAAAAATATATATCGAGCTGATAATTTCAATCGTTGAACAAACTGCAGCTGAAATTCAAAACATGAAAAATTTTAGGTTCTAATTGTAAGTTCAAGATCAAGAGTTTCTGAAAAGAAAAAGGCTTCTAAAAATCCTCCATTTTCATGGAAATTTGTTTAGGTATAGACATGAATTAGTTGTGACGAACTAAAACGCAACTCTCGATAGTTTTTTCGGTAATCGTAGGACAAATATTGATATTTGTAATGTGCACTAACAAAATAATGTTTAATGTGAAGCATTTTAACTTATTTTCAAAGAAATGAAAACAACAATAATATAATCGCTATACGTTGAACAAACTATGTAAAAAAACTTCATTTGAAACATTAAAGACCGTATTTTCTCATCTGGTTAGAAAATAAAACGAATTTAAACTACACACGCTCCCTCCAACTATGAACTGTCAAAACAGACGCTGAAAGAGAAAGACGTACTACATTTCATACACCAATACATACATCCATCTCTATCCCCTAGATTTTTTAGTAGTTTAAATTCGTTATATTCTCAAACCAGAAGTGATAAGATTGACTCTAATTTGTGAGCATTCCTTATAAATATACCAAACTTCTACATACGATCATTAAAAAAATTGAGAGATATATTTTCCGTCTTCATGTCTATACTTATACTATATTTCTATAAATTTTCATCTAAATTGTTAGGAACCTTCAAGAAGATCTGATGTGAAATTTGCATCCGAACGTTGCACTTCGCCGAAGAACTTTGTCACGATCATCGATCTATTGTCGTCGATCTTTAAATAAAACTCACATGAGAGTTTCTAAAATTATTTTCGTTGTGTGAATGGCTTTGCGATTGTGTGACAGGAAATTCTATACGAATTTGACTAACAAATCTGTCGGGAATTAATCCGTTAGTTCCTATGAGTCAAAGATCGAAAATTGTCCGAATCATTTGAGGAAAAAAGATGTTTTGTTGATTTTTAGATGTGCAATCTTATATGTATCTAAAAATCTTTGTTGATAAATGTATTAAAAAAATAATAAGATTGGAGATTTTTTGTTAAAAAAATAAAATAGTTATGTGACTATGTTATAACAATGGGGCGTTTAAAACAAAAATGTACCTTTGTATTTTTTTATGGAGGATAAGATTATGAAATTAAGACATATTTGAAATACTTGGATAAAAACATTGTATCGTAAAAAAATGTAATCTTAATTTCCTTTTAGATAGTGCATTAAAAATCGATTTCCTCTTAAGATTAATCTTAATTTCCAATAATTTATATTAAAATGCAAAACAATATGAATTTTTTTATTAACCTATAAAATCCTATAATACATCTGTACAATAGAAATATTTGACTTTTAGCGCAATAAAAAAAAATGACATTTGTTCTAATACGACATTGACCTTATGAAAACTAAAGCAAACATCTTTACGAAAAAAAAATATATACGAAAACATTATCGAAATTTCAACATCCTTGTTAACGACCGAAATCGATTTAATATACGGAACGATTTCGAAATCGAAATCATGACACTGAACTCAAAATTTACAGCACGTGACCTTTCGAAATGCGTTGTGGAAAATTCGAATTTCGAAAGCACTAAAACATACAAACATTCGTAGATCTGTCGGATCCTTTGATCGAAAAATCGAAAATGATTACGGACCTAAATCAAAATACACTTGAACGAAACGTGATGACATTTCAAATCAAACAAACGACGTATGGATTAATCGAAATTTGAAAAAAAAGCGTTGAAAATGTAGTTAATTTGTCTTTTATGAATTGAATGAAATTCTTGTTAAGTAGATGATTGATTAATTTTGACCTAAAACATAATTGGATCGTACATATCTTGAAAAAATAAGGTTCTAACTTAATTATTCTGTAATACTATTTATCTGTTTCACAAGTGTTGAAAATATAAATAAATTAGTTTTAGTCGTAATTGAGGCTTGACTTTGAGAAAAGTATCAACTGTATGTTAAAATTTCATTGAATAGACGTTGAAAAGTATTAAACCTTGAAACTATATAAGAATTCATATCAAGTATTAGTTTGTAATATTTAATTATTGAAAGTTTAAAGAATTTGAAAATGTTTTACATTGTATTCTTTTTCAAAACTATGTGTAAGTACGGGGAATTGAGATAAAATCAGATTTATAAATGACGACTGAAAAAGCCAAAAGGTACAAGTGATAATTTTGCCGAAATTGACTTATGTACAGGAATCGTTTATATGGTGGCAAAAGGATATAAACGGAACTTGGAACGTGAATCGTGATATATCATCAAATCACTCGAAATCCTCCCAATGCATGTAGGTGCATGCTCAACTTTGAGCGCGCTTTTTTCGAAATCACTTGTACCCCTTGGCCTTTTCAGTAGTCAAATAAGGTGAAATCGAACAAAAGTAAATATTTGATATATACAGATCACGATTCGATTCGCAATCGGAAAATTTGTCAGATTTTGAGAATTTCCTGTCAATTTCAATCGACATTCATTGACACTTCTATGATGTCATTTATGGTAAATTTTAAATGATACATGCTTCTGTTCAAGAATGCGTTAGCAGATTTAACATTTCGAAAATATGAATGATATCATTGATGTATGACAATTTGTGATTTGACCTTGTTTCTTAAATGAATATTGATTTATCCATAGAAAATGCGTTCTATGTACGATACGAGTGTAGGTAAATAAGGAAAATATTTCGAGTTCAACGGCATTTTATTCGTTATAGATAAAGAAATTTATAATTTATTGATCTGTTATACGACTCTGATTGAATATTGAATTCATGTAATGCTTCTCATCATATACTGAGTTTTAACTTGCGAAACTATTATTGCTGGATGATATATTTCATTCGGAGGTTCTTGATTAAAAATCGATAACAAAACACGAACCAAATTCAAACGCTAACTGAAAATTCGCCCATACGAAGTATTGATTGTCGCAAAGTGGTACAGTTGTTTGAATGTCTGGCATGAGACCAACTGAAATGAGAACTGTGTGCTGAAAAATTGCTGGAACTGCTAAAAATATAACGCAGACGAGACCTGCCTCAACAAAATGCCATTACACTTAACCTTACTCAACCTAAGTTCATTTTAATTTCAGATACGATCACGGAGCGAATATTTATGAAGCTTTTAACGACCGTCCAGTTCATATTCGAAACGACTTACCAGTTTATAGTTTGACGAATGTGCTAATTAGGTTTGTGCAAGAATGATTTTTCGACATGTTGCTGATTTTTAATTGAGTTTAATCGATTGAATTAAAAACAAATGAAGATGCGGCTATATTTTTTTTTAATTTATTAAAAAAAAATCCTGTAGTCGTTTAACAGTAAAAACATAGTGTAGACTGAACAGAGATACAAAACAAATACAAAAACAAAACAGAACAGAAATACAAAAACATACAAACATACACATATATATGACGACTGAAAAAGCCAAGGAGTACATGTGACATTTTTTCCAAAATTGAGTTGTGTAGAGGAATCGCTTCTATGTGCGCTCATACATTTAGTGGCAAAAGGATATAAACGAACTTGGAACGTGTACCGAGATATATCATTAAATCATTCTTCTTACATGTAGGTTCAACTTTGAGCACGCTTTTTTCGAAGTAACTTGAACCCCTTGGCTTTTTCATTCATCATATATAATACAAGAAAAAAAGGAAAAAGCAAATACATACAAAAGTGGTCAAAAATTAGCCAAGCCCACCAAAGCTGAGATAGAAGCGCAGTTAGGAAAAGGAAATATTAAACACATCTACGTAAGGAATGAAATAATTATTTATATACTCTTATGATCCTCAACATATGAACATGATCTGTGTGCAAATATAGGGCTATACATACTCGGACCGTGTACGAATACTAGGCTATACGTGATACGTGATAGGCTATACACTGTAAAAAGTAAATCTTAAAAATGTTGCATACTGGAATTTGTGTTTGTCTGAAATTGAATTTAGTTGCTAGTTATAAGAAATTGGCCCCCCTTGTCTCGCTGAAATCATGAGCAACCCAATCCGAGCTGAATTCACATAACACTGAAAACGCCCATGGGTAATTTGAATTTTGAACTGTCTGAAAAACAAACCAAATTCGGTCTGATATTAAGATTTTCTTTTTACAGTGTAACATTGAACAAATTCGATGATTATGTTATATGTTATACGGGACGAGTATGTCGAATTTTATGTGTGCCTCAATACATCATCAAATCATTCTCGAAATCATAGCAAAATCACTTGAACCCCTTGGCCTTTTCAGTCGTTATATACCCTGACGATTGATTTACCTGCTATCCTAAGAACAGCCCTGTCAGCCGGATCGAGCTGAAGGATGCTGAGCGGCTTGTCCTTGGCCCACTCCTTGAGGCTGAAGTCGTTCTCGAACTCCATCTGATGCGGCGACTTCCGGACGAGGGTCCGATGATCATTTGGACGATAGAAGGACACCAGCTCTGACCGAGGAGACGAGCGCTGACTCCGAGTCCGAGAAATCGGGAGTCAGATACAATTTCGACTGTGACATTTCGGTCTTCTCGTCATACCACCATCACTTATTCACTGATTTTGCACTTTTTTTATTGCCAACGTGTCTGTTTTGAATCTCTGGTTTTTATCTGTGGATCGGATGAGATTTTAGTTTGAGGATTTGAGGATTGTAAAAAGTGTGCCTTGTGCGGGAATGAAATGATTGGATTTTGTTCTTGATTTGGTTTTTGTCTTAAATTGTCTCTTCGTTCATTCCTTGTGTTTTATTCGATGAGTTTCTTACTAAAATTTGATTTAAATCTATAATAAAATGCTGTGGTAGTTAAGTTAAACATATGAATTGGATATTTGATGATATTTCTAAATCAATTTAAAATTCTTCAACTTTTTTTTAACATTGGAGGAATATGGGGGAACGTAATCCTATTGAGAGATTTGATCCCCCGTTTGTTTTTTGTCAAATTATGTCAAAGAAAACCCAATTAAATATTAAGTATATCGACACTACTTTTTTTCAATTAGATAAGAATTATAGGCAAAAAATCAAAGTAGGGATAAAGTCTCCCAAAAGGATCAAACTCCCATATATTCCCATAAAATTTTCATTTACTAGTTCAAACTGCGCCATTCATAATGCATGTAAATTTTGAGAAACAAAAAAATAGCCTTGAAATCGACGATACAATATTGCAACTTATTACGGTAAAAAAAATGTTTACATACAAAATTCATGAATGAAACAATTGCACAATACGATAATTACGCACACACAATGTATGGAATAACTGAAATATTCATGAAACTGTCACAGTTTCCTAGTTTCACATGTAATATGAGAATTTTATTCACAATACTGCGATGCATAATCTGTTTCAAAATATACTGTAAAATGCTCACAAACCACAATTACAGTGATAAAGTATTATAGGAAAAAATGTTATCTGAATATGTGTAGTAAAGCAGAAACACAAGTGCGACGCGGAACACTTAAAAATAATGGTGGATCTAAATTAAAACAATGGCTATTTCAAAACGTATAAATAGGAAATTAAAACTGCGGAAATGTGTTTTGATCGAATGATTTAAACTGGCAACACAATACATCAACCAATCGCACGATTATGCGTTTTTTTAAAAGCTTTTTAGCACGTGAACCTAACCTAACCTAAGTTAGATTTTTTAGAATAGATTTTTCAATTGATTAAAATTCTTTGCCATACTTTTTTATATAAATTGACAGTTGGAAAAGACTAGGTTTATTAATAATCAATGATTTCATAAATTAAGCAATTCTATTTTAAAAAAATGCATGCACAGGAAACGAAATTTGCGGATACGCATATTAATCGATTTAATTTTCTTCAAACAATCGTTGTGTAATACACGCTTTACATTGTGAAATGTTGATGATTGCGAAAATCGATCAATGGTATTGTCTATCAAAATTTAAAAATCCGATAAAATGAAAAAAAAACCGCATTGCGGATGAAACATGGAAAAAATGTTTACAAAAAGTAAAAATAGATTATTCATTATGCAGCATGTATCGAAAAGAATTCTATGCGAAAAAAATGTAAAATTAAACTCGATCAGATCACGGTCGCATTTTATCGCGTTACGATTGCTACAAAAAAAAATGCATGAAAAAACGCGCCAAGTTCAAATTTTGACATTTGACGTTACGGCCTTCGACTGACGCATCGTTGTTTTAAATGATTTTTTTCGATAACTTTTCGAGTTCTTTCTTATTTGACAACAGCCACGATCGTTCACCAACGAATCTATAGACTAAAAATTGGTTTAGGTTATTTTTTTATTTGAAATTATTTTATAAATTGTATCAAGTAGAGACAGGGGTTTAAACGATTCAGTGGCTCTCATAAAATAGGAATGTACCGATTTTCGTCTTTAGTTTGACAGCTAGGCGTTGGTTTAACGTCAGCCCGGGTATGAAACGTCTCTATCGATTTTATAAAACGCACTTTACCATTCTTTTGATACGACACTTAATAATTGTACACTGAAAAATGTTATATTATATTGTGACGTTGATGTAAATAATTCTTCAGACAAATATGAATACTATCTTACTGCGTGCACGCCATTGTTTTATCTCAATCTCAATCTTAATTTGACATCTTGATGAAAAAGATATATTTTTTTACTGAACGATTATATGTATCAACATTCAATGAGTGAGGTTAGGATACGTTTTATGTTATGTTACATTAAAGTATCGAAATAATTCTAACCTAACCCAATTTTTTATCTATATATTGACAAATATGTTAATGTATAAATGTGGCGGTGTTAAAATAGGAAAGATCCAAAATATAATTTCGTATAAAAATGAAGCTATTATGCGTAAGGGATGATTTCTATGGGGTTGATAGAGGTTAAGAGCAAACTTCACACAACAAACACCCTTATATAAAAGAGAACTAAAGCACAAAATCAAATACGCATGAAAACGTATGAAAAAACGAAATGTCAATACGGAAACAAAACATAACACTATCGACGATTAACACTCTTATTATGAATGAGAATAGGTATTATTTTTCCAAATCAAAAACGAGTGTGAAGGGATACGGCACTGGGGTGGTGTGTTTCACGCCAAGTGTCAATCTCGCGAATTTCGAGGAAACCGGTCGAACCGGAAGCGTCGATGAATTATAGAAGGACGTTAAAGGGGCGCAGGCTACGGAGGCGCTCACTCGAGGGGCGGAGTCGCCGCTGAAACGGTTCGGCGAATCGAGGAAAACCTCGCAACAACCTTCCGTGATAACGGACGAGATACGACTGAACGCTGAACGTTAGTTCGCGCTTGCGCCGTTGCAAACGAGCGGCGCTAGTGTACTAGCATTTGCGCGCCAAATTCAAAATTTTCACCGGGTTGCGTTCGAAGGATAGTATTTTTGAATATTCCAGGTCGGCGTTTAAATTTTATTCGTTAGTACTGAAATTCAAAGGTCGGTATCGGACATTTAGAGCAGAAGCGCGGAGTGATATAGAGTAAAAGTGCTTAGTTTAGTTTTTTAGCTTAAATAAACAAAATAAATTTCAGAATTTCAAAATCAGTTCAAGCTTTTAAATTCGAACTAACTCGCCGTAAATTTTGATAATTTAATTTGAATTTATAGCTTCAAACATTACATATATCTAGATGTCACTAGTAAAATTTGGTGCGAAATTGTCGTTTATTCAAAATCCGAACTTTTCGGTTAATTTTGTGACGTTCTTTTTTTACTTAAACAAATATTTCAATTTAATGGAACAATTTAGGTTTTTATTTTTTGAAGATTATTTAATCTAAATATTATAAATTATTTTAGACAATAAAAATGTTACACTTACAAGTAGATAATCATTCTATTGTGACTTTTATTTTTATATCTTATTCTTTTATTTAAAGCTGTCATGTTTCATTTCAAATTCATTAAAAAGAAGTTAAAATATTACAAGAAAAAACATGCCTGGCTTATGAGCTATTACGGCCAGATTAACAATCAACGCTATCACAACTGTCAAATAGCTGTCAGATTTTTACGTTTGCCGCTAAACTCAATTAAATACGAAATATCGCTGAAGATGGGAACTTCAAACGTTGAAAAGAATTCTGAAAGTTCGAACGCATCTGAAAGCACATCCACACCTAATAATGAAGAATTTCAATGGACCGTGGAGAATGAAGTTCATCTTTTTCATGCGATGATCGGATACAAGCTAGCTGGTGATTATTTCATACTTTTATTTGTAAACATCTATTTTACTATCGACGAAAATATAGTTTAATTGATATCAAAGCCTTTCCAGTTATATAAATTGTCATAAATGCTATGCGTAGTTCGTTGAGTGTTAATCTTATAATGTGCGCTTTATTAAGGTTAGATTTGTATTCAATTAGTTCAGTGTATTTTCATAATGTGAGTTTGTGTGCAATTGCGCTAATAAAAATATGAAGGAGTGCATCATCCTCTTTGGTTTCAGTTTTATATTTTATCATCTAATTGTAAATATGTCCGCATAAACTTTTATTCATATGTAGACGAAATGTGCACTTCTGTGTCAACATATACATTAATTCCCAATAAAGAATATTGTGTATACTATTTTTTGTCACTTTTTCAGGAATCAACAAGCATTTTCATATGATAACAGTTTGCGAAAAGTTCTCTAATTCCGTGAACAAAGAAATTTCATCAGATCATTTATGGAAGCATTTGGAAACATTATATAATTTCGAAATGTTGAATGAGCTTGAAGGTGTTTTGTTTCCTAACGAAGAAAAAGATTTTGTGTTGCCTGAGATTGAATATGGACCTTTGATGAAACAGAAGCTAAAAGATATTGCAAACTCCAAAGTTGAAGAAGTCGAAGGTTTCTATCGATTTTTATTTTTAGAAAAGTTAATCTTATAAAATTATCTTTTCATATTTTTAATTTGTCCATGTAAGATCGATCTACAAGTCCTCGAACACAGAATGCCTCAAGATCATCGTCAAGAGGTGCTGCTTCTAAAGATAACACCCCCAAAGGTAGGCATTTATTTTTCTATCAAACAAACAATGCTGAGAATTTTTATATTTTTATTTCTCATCAACAGCCACTTTGAAAAAAGAACATAATGAAAAGCAAACTAAAACTCAAAAAGATTCCAGTTCTTCTCAAAATGCTGCAGAATCTAGCACTCTTAGTAAATCGACTGAAAAAGAATCATGTGAGTCTACTTTTTAAACATAAATCAATAAACTATTGAGTATTGTTTATTATTAATTAATTGTATTTTTTTTAACAGCAAAAGCAGATCCTAGACGCGATTCAAAGGATTCTACATCTAGCAATAAAGATACACCAAAAACACCAGTGAGTACAACTAAATCATCAACAAAAGAAGTGAAATCGACAAAACCTAGCAGATCTAGTGTTGCTGGTAGTTTTATATTATTTTTGTCTTTATTAAAAAATACATGCATATTTTTGTAATCAAATATTTTTATGTTTATTTCGAAGACAAATTAGACGAGTCCACAAAATCCATAGACGATTCTGCGAAAAGAGCTAACAAACGATCAACTCGTGGTTCTATGAAGTCTGAAGAACCCACACCCCCTATTAGACGTCGGAGAATTTGAGTGTCTGATGAATCATCAGAATATTCAATGTCTGATTGATATGAAATTATAGATAGTATTTAAATGATTGAAATAAGTTTAAAAATTATATTTTCAGGTATACCCATATTTTTGCATTAATGATATGGCTTTTTTTAAATAACATTGAATCATATGTTTTAACAGAAGAAGAAGAACATGTATTTTTTGAATATTTTAATTCAGATATCAAAATATTAGAAATTGTAGATTGTTACATTTTTCATTTCAAACGCAAACAGTCTTAGATACTGCATTTCGTACGGTTGTCCTGAAATTTATGAATTGTTAGTTATTGTAATACACAAAATGATATATTTTTCCACGTTTCATAATGTCTTACTTATAAACTCTGAAATTTGGAATGTTTGTGTTCAATGTCGAGTATAAGAAGATGGGCAAACTGTTTGTCATTATCCATATATCGTCATTGTCGATTTTCAAATCTGAAATAAAAAGAATTGAAATGTACTCGCTATTGTTTTTATTTCGAATATTTTTCAATTTATATTAATTTCACCTGAAGGATATACGAAATTAGAAGAATCTTGAGCAACTATATCAAAATTTTCCCTTTTAAACGGCTTGTTCGTATTCCAGCATGTAAGTGCACTCCGTCCTACTTGAGCTGAAAACATTACTCCAGTTGTTTGATGAACGCCATGAATTGTGGTCTGAGTGCTTGGACCTTTATCTCCTAGAGCCTAATAATGTATAATTTTAATAATTGTCTTTTAAAAGTATTTGATGTAGAAAAATTGACTTGTTTACCACAAAATCGTGATAATTTGCATTAGCCAAGGTTTGATTCCTCAAGATTCTGGTATTGACAGACCTCTCTTTGAAGCTGGCCATTGCATGGAAGTAAGCCGTTCTATAACCATCCTTTTGAACTGGACCCAATGCGATACTGAATATTCCATCACTCCATTGGAAGTTCAAACCTTCAATTTCCGCATTGATTACACATACAAAATTTTTAAAATTCATACAATTTTATTTATTATCACCTGCAATGTTGAAATCTCCTTCCTCTGGATCGAAGTAGAAAAAGTTGTGGCCTACTCTCCACGAGGTATCGTCTTTAAGGCTATATACAACGAGACCATAGTTTGAAAGGTCAGTTAAATAAGCATAAGCATTACTACAATCTCTTTTTGATACGTCGACTGTTATGCTAGCAAATCCTGCAATAAAAATATTGAGATTCAGATCAGATGCTACTATTTTCCCAGAAATAAATCCTAGCCTTCTGTTGATTTGGCATTTAGAAAACATGATAGGACATTCTCGTATTTGCTTATAGGTACCTATTGCTTTGATTTGTAACATTCTCAAAATTTTATTACAACTTATTTTAGGAGGTACCTACCTATATACATTTTTTTTCTTTTTTAGAAAAACACAAATTTTAACTCACCAGTTGCATCATTGTTGATATAATCTTCATCAGGTTTCAAATTGTATCTTTTGATGAGTTGATTTGTTTTCAAATCATAGATTACAATTGCTGGTGGCTGAATTGTTCTAAATTGCTCTGGATCATAAACGAATTTGCTTACAATCAAAATTCACCAAGAATATGAGAATTTTAACAATAATTTACCTGGTGATTCATCGATTCCTGTATCGACCATCCATAACCTATCGCAAGCATCTACTCTAGTTCGGTATACGTTTACCAAGGGTGTTTGACTATCCAAACTGTTACTCCTCAAATCTGGATAAGGACGCAAACCGGGTGACTTTTCCTTATCTTCGATCAAGCTTACATAGTTCAGCGTTGATGGAATACCTACCGAAGTTGGGTTTACAAATTTGAATTCAGTTTCTTTCTAATATTTAATTTGATAAGTATTACCTGATCGTCTCCTAGGAACTGTGATGAAAAGTTTATCCTTCCACCTATCTACACCCATCGGTACATTGTTATATTGAACAAAATATTGTCCTGGATTGCCAGTGGTGCTGGGACGCTCATTTATTTCTTTAAAACAAATATTGTCAGTTAGAAACATCTTTATTATTGTAATATTAATTGAAATTTAGTAACACAGGTTTTCTTATTCAAGTTCAATGCTTTTAAATTATTGTAGGTACTAACCAATACCTTCAATTCAATAATCATTTTTAAGCCATTAGGTATTACATATTTTGATTCAGTTATAAAAATATTGAACTTAAAATAGAGAATCTTTACCTGGAGAAGGAGGCGGTGGAGGTGGTGGAACTGGTATGTCTTCATCGGGAAATACCCATGCATCTCCACTATCATCAGTTTGTTGGACTGGTGCTCCAAAACGACTTGATGTAACTAGAAATAATAAAATATATAAAAATATTTCGTATCCTCTTATACATATGAAATTTGTAATAAAATAAATTACGTGGATTCCCATTAATATTGTATGTGATTTGATTCCAAGCATACACTTCTTCCAATTTTTTCACTCCTTTTTCATTTTTTGGCTGTCCCGAGACAAAAGATTGAATTGAAACGAAAACCAGAAGTAAACTCACGAATAGAACCTTCATGCTGCAAAAATAAATATCAAGGTTTTTTCAATTAAAAGAAAATAAGGAAATCGAAACATCTGTCTTATTTCTTCAAATAAAATATAAGTACCTAAGGTACCTAGGTAGGTACTTATGGTTTTCCAAAAAAAATAATTATTTATATAATTTGGAAGATTATATCAATAGCAATAAACTTATTCTCGTAAAATCCGGTTTATGGATAGAATATATGTTTTTTGAGTATGATGGGTCACTTTGAGAATGATTTCAATAAAAAAACTATGTTGACTTGAAAAAAACATTTATGTTATGTGGAAAAGAAGTTTGCAGGTATGTAAGTTACTTTCTTTCGGTTCAATTTTTTGAAGATATTTAAACACAAGTTCTGAATTTACTTACGATTAGTGATAACTACCTAATTGTGGATTTGTCAATTAATATTTATTACCTTAATCACAATGAAGGCTACTCTTGCAAACCGATCACTGGCCAATGCCTGAGTATTGAAATGCTGAGATTTTATTCATATTTATAACAAATGAAACCATTGGTACATAACATTTGTATAAATTTGAAAAGGAAACTTTTAGATTCAATATTAGAATATTTTAGTAGATAATGAATAATAAAATGAGAACAAGAACAATTATAATTGAAATATTGATATAAAAATCATTCAATAAAAGAGAAAGTATGAAATTCAAATATAGAATCATATTTGATTCATCAAAAATGTTATTAATATCTGCACAAAAGCTTTTATATCCAAGGCTAACTAGGTAAGATTTTTTTCAATTCGTACCTGATATTCGAGTTCTTTAAATTTGTTTTGAAGTGTTTCAATGAAAAAAAATGTTCATCACCACATAGGTATATTTTTTGCATAAATTTTGTGTTGTTCAACTCATTTTTGGTTTCTACAGATAAGAGGATGAAAGGTCAAATTGAGTAACATTTGTTCTATTTTTATTTGATTTCGGCAATGATTTCATAAGTATCTTTTGATTTTAAAAAATTGTGAAATACTAATTGGATGATAGGTAGGTAGTATTTGCTTTTATGCATTTACAATTATTAATTTCAAATGCTTTAAATCTTTTGATTTTTTTAATTATTAAATAGAAGCAGTTTGTAAAGCGTTTATTTATTTCTATTTTGTTAAAAATTCTAAACAGGTTATTTATTTTGGTACCTAGGTACATGTGTATGTATCTATGTACCTAGTTATTTATTAAGTTTTTTTTTTTATTTCTGATGAATGCATCCTTAATATTAGGTACCTATATTTCATTTAATAAAACATTGTGATAAAATTATGATTTCATTTATTAAGCTGTTATTATGAACCTAATATAATTTTATTCTACTATTATAGAATATGTTATCTTTCAAACCTTTTGGTAGGTATATGTATAATGTATGTTTATGAGTACTTATGAAAAAAAAACATTTTCACATTCAGAATCAGATTGTTTGATATGATGTCATACAGATGTGGAAAATTTAATATTATGATGGAGAGAAAATTTAGTAAACGCTTCTGTGTTTACTGCTCTACAATTATTGATATAGGCTTAAATGAATAAAGGCGGCAGGGAATACATAATGAAAACAATTTAGTATTGCTTAGAACATCATAGTGTGAGCTGATAAAATTCAAAAGTGAGATATTATGTAGTTTTTATACTGTTCTTGAAAAATATGTACATTAAATTTAATCAAGTTATAATTTCCGAAAGATAAAATGAACGCTGAGAAAACTGACCAATATGAAAGTACGCCCAAATATTCACCGGTAAAACAATATTTGAGCGTTATAATATGTAAGTATTAAGTATAATTTAAGTTACAGTTATTATACTTATATTAAGCTTAAAATTATAATTGTTTTATTTTTCCAAACAAATTTTTTACTGAAATTTCGATTATATAGTAGGTATGCAATATTTTCCTCAATTACAATTTGAATTAACTTTTTTATTGAACCAATTGACTCTAATTAACTCCAGTTCCAATTATTGGAAGAAACTATTGATCTGTATGTTTGATATTGAATTTTAAATGTTTTCAAGGTTCGTTCACAGCTACAATGTATGGTCAAACAATAGGATGGAGCTCAGCTGCTGTGCCTCAATTAGAACAAGGAGATGTATCATTACCTTCTGGTGAAGATGGAATCGATTCCACATACTCTGGTTGGGTTGGAGGAGCATTTTGTTTAGGAGCTCTCGTTTCAGCCCCAATACATGGTCTTTTAGCCGATGCTAAAGGTCGTAAATTTGCAGCATATTTTATAGGGATTTGTTTTGTGGTATGAATTGTATGTTTTGAAATATTTACTACCTATAAATCTAAAATTGTTGATTATTTACGGTTGATTGTAGGTACATTGGTGTTTAGTTAGTTTTGGTGGATCGATGACTTTGTTACTGATCGGTCGAGCTATAGGTGGAGCTGGAGGTGCTGGTTCGATCACGATTTCATCAATTTATAGCAATGAAGTTGCTGAAAATAGAATCAGAGGAACATTGGGTTATTTTTATTAAATTAAAGAACAGCATGTACCTACCTATATATCAATTAATAAAAAAAGTTTATTGATTTTGGAATAACAATTTATAGGTGGTTTTTTGGCTTTACTATACGTGATTGGAATATTTTCTGCCTTTGTAATCGGTGCATATGCTTCATTTTATGTAACCACTTACATTTATCTTTTGATCAGTCTTATATTTTTACCAGTTTGGTGGAAAATGCCAGAGACTCCAGCTTATCTATTGTTATGCGGTCATGAAAAGGTTTTCACTTTAGAACTGTGAATAGAGGAATGTCGAATTCATATTGAAATGTAAAAATCTGTTCTTTTAAGAAAGCTCTGAAAGCTCTCATGTGGTTGAGGAGTTGTAATGAAAGCGATGCGAGTATAGCTTTGGATGAGATCAAAACCCAACAAGCCGGAGCCGCAAAACCGGCTACTATTAAGGAATTTTGTAAGCATTGATTATGATGATTTTCATAATATTAATGTTTTTCACTTCAAGCTTATTCGATTTGATTATGAAAATATTGAATTCGAAGTGAAAATTTTGTATTTTTCATCCATGTTAAATTCAAATTTTCCATTAGTTAAGCATGAAGCATCGAGGAAAGGCTTGTTGTTGGGAAGCATTCTTGTCAGCATGCAAACATTCTGCGGAATATTTGCGGTACATTCATACGCTAGTACTATATTCAGAAGAGCCGGCGGAATATTAGATCCTTTTACATCTACAATAATATATGGTGGATTAATGTGTGTTGGAGCTACTTTACCACCTATTTTAGTTGATAAAAGTGGAAGAAAGGTAAAATGGTGTTTAAATAAATTAAATATTTAGAAAAACGTAACTCTGAAAATTGTTTATTAGGTATTGTTGGCGTGGTCATGTTCTCTTCAAACAATAAGCATGTTTATGCTTGGTTTATATTTTTGGGGAACATCTAGTGGATACCTACCAACAGAATATGATTCAAAACTTGATACTTCTACATCAGATATACTTGTTTCATTGTTACCGATTATAACTCTATCATGTAGTGTTTTAGTTTATTATATTGGATTGGGATCCGTTACATATATAGTAACAGCAGAACTCTTCTTGGATGAAGTAAGTATTGCTGTGTTTATTTAAATATGTTTTATAAGATAACGTGCTCTGATAAATTTTCTAAATCAGATGAGAGGAGTTGGTGGTGCATTTATCGCTGCTGTTGTTTGGCTGACTTCTTTCATGTTATTGCAATTCTTCGGCCCATGCGTTGAGGTAATTTTTGTGAAAGTATAAAGACAGGGTGACTGTTATTTTTTCAAAGTACAATCTAGAATAAATGGTCACCTTTATAGATGCAGTGTGCAGAATTTTTGATCCCAATTTTCACCATGTTCGTTTAAATTTCAGCTGTTCGGAGATCATATTGTGTTCCTGTTCTTTTCCATTGTTTGTTTATCTGGAGTTATATTTACAATCATTTTCTTGCCAGAAACTAAAAATAAAACGTCACTACAAATCGCAGAATGTTTAACAAAGAGATAAATGTTTAATTATAAAAATAATAGTCTGCAACAAATAATTTGATACCTAATTTCATCTATCGCAGTTATGTGTTTTTTGTTGAAAATTTATCAATATTTACTAGTATTCAATCTTAATCAAAATTTTAAATGTTTATAATACATTATATTATTCTTATATATTAATTTTAAAACAATCTTAAACATACATATATTTGAGAGAAAAAAATAGTTTGAATTATTACCCTCATTTGCAACTATATTTTTGAGTTTACTTAAACTTTTAAAAATAGGTAGTAGCATATACTGGAAAAAAAAGAAAAAAGCTATTTTTACATAAAGACTATTTGGTTTGCGTCAAGTAGATTTGGAAAATTTAATGTTTTATCAATGAAGAAGCTGAGTAAATATTCTTGAGATTACGCTTAACAAATATTTGTGTAAATATTTAATGACAAATGTGGACGTGTGATATAATGAAAAAAAAATCAGTATGACTTATTACTTCATACTGTGAACAGATAATATACAGAATTTATAATTATTACCTACTCTTCCATAATGCTTTTTTGGGAATGAAATAAATAAGGCTTATATTTTATTATTTAGTACTTCAATTCAGAGGTCAGTATTTTAATTGAAAAGTTATTATTCAAATCCATATATTCAATAGTTCAGTACCAAATTAATGATCAGTTTGTACCTAGGTATATAGATTTTACAAATAATTATAAGTACATATCCAATCTTTTTATCACTATGATATGAATCCCAATTTAATTTATTTTTTTCAAAAGAGAAACTATTTAACTTAGTCTAACCCAACTGAAGTTTTGGTATAATATTTAGATTTATTATAACACTGACCATTATAAAAATAAAATACTTATACCCATTTAAATTGTTATCCATAAATTAAGTTCAGCTCACTTAAAACTTTAAAATGATCGACGAGAAGAATGATCAGTGTAAAATTAAACAAAAATCCTCATCATTGAAACAATATTTGAGCGTTGCAATATGTAAGTGAAAATATAAACTGTCTGCTGGAAACTTGAGTCATTTAATGATTTTAACTGCTTTTCAAGGTTCATTCACAGCAATAATGTATGGTCAAACGGTAGGATGGAGTTCAGCTGCAGTTCCACAATTAGAACGAGGTGGTTCGTCACTACCTTCTGGTGAAAATGGAATCGATTCCATGTACTCTGGATGGGTTGGAGGGGCGTTTTGTTTAGGTGGTCTCTTTTCGGCTCCGGTATACGGATTATTAGCTGACGGGAAAGGTCGTAAATTTGCAGCATATCTTATAGGCATCTGCTTCATGGTACCGTGTATAATTAATTCGAAAATATTAAATTGACAATAATCATTTTCAAATAATTGTAGATACAATGGTCTTTGGTTAGCTTTGGAGGTTCAATGACATTATTGCTCATCGGAAGGGTTTTTGGTGGAGCCGGAAGTGCTGGTTCTGTTACAATTTCATCGATTTACAGCAATGAAGTTGCCGAAAAGAGAATCAGAGGATTATTAGGTGAGATGATCATAAAAAAGAATATGTACAAAATTTTCTGCTTTTAGTTCAATATTTTGTAAACTACCTAAATCACACCATTTTATGTTGATCAGGTCACAATAGTATTCATAAAATGGTTTCATTATATTTCTACATATCGAACTAGAATTGGAAAATTGAAAGATGTTGATCTTTAAATGGAAGTATTTTATTTACATATAGCATACACATTTTGAAACATTGATTTTTAGGAGGATTTTTGGCATTGTTTTATGTAATAGGAATATTTTCTGCATTCATCGTCGGTGCATATGCATCATTTTATCTCACTACTTATATATATCTCACTATGAGTATTTTATTTATACCCGCTTGGTGGAGAATGCCAGAAACTCCAGCATATTTATTATTGTGCAGTCGAGAAAAGGTTCCAAAGCAAACATTGGTATATTAATATATAATTGTAAGAATACAAATTATTGTACCTAATTTTTTATTTTAAGGAAGCATTGAAAACACTTATGTGGTTAAGAAGTTGCAGCGAAAACGATGCTAAATTAGTTGTGGAAGAGATAAAATTACAACAAGCTGGTGCTTCCAAGCCAGCTACAATTCTAGAATTTTGTATGCATCGATTTTAATTTTTATTAGTATTGAGAACATTGATAAAATTTGAAATATTCCCCAGTTAAACATCCGGCATCACGGAAAGGTTTGTTGCTGGGAAGCATTCTTACCAGTATTCAATCATTCAGTGGAATATTTGCTGTTCATTCATACGCTAGTACAATTTTTAAAAGAGCTGGAGGAATTTTGGACCCGTTTACTTCTACAATAATTTATGGAGGTTTGATGTGCATAGGAGCAGTATTGCCATTAAGTTTTGTGGATAAATATGGTAGAAAGGTCAGTTAAGGATGTTAATAAATTATATTAGTTTTACAATAATTAATAATAAATTGTTTGATTAGGTGTTGTTAATATTGTCCAGTTGTTTACTGATGATAAGCATGATTGTGCTTGGCTTTTATTTTTGGGGTGTATCTAGAGGATATTTATCATCAGAATTTGATATTAGCAATGATAAATCTTTCATTGATATATTTGTGTCTTTGTTGCCGATCACAGCACTATCGTGGGCTGTATTAGTTTATTATATCGGATTGGGTTCTGTAGCGTTTGTGACGTTGGTGGAACTTTATTTAGACGAAGTGAGTAATATAATCAAATTGAACAAAAAATAGATTTAATACTATATTCTGATACAATAAATTTCACATCAGATGAGAGGAGTCGGTGGTTCATGTATTGCTATCGTTGGGTGGTTGACTGGATTCATTTTATTACAGTTCTTCGGTCCATGTGTTGAGGTTATTTTTGACCCAATAATCATATGATGAATTATCTTACTGTTTAATAATTTATTTTATTTTCAGATATTTGGAGATCACAGCGTATTTTTCTTCTTTTCATTTGTATGTTTTTCTGGTATTATCTTTATAAGCATTTTCATACCAGAAACTAAAAACAAATCATCCCAGGAAATTGCAGACTATTTAATAAAAGGAAGATAATAAGTAATTATAAAATCATGATAATACACTTAAACACTATTATAATAAACTAATATTAATAGAAGAATATTATTTAATTTAATCAAACAAAAAATATAATAGTTGTCACATACGTACTACCTACATTAATCCTATTCATCTAATTATACTTTTTTTTTCAGTTTTCCTTGAATATGGAGGGATTTATACACGCATTTCGAAAATATTATAAGAAAATTGAAGATATGAATACTTATTGTTAGAAAACTACTTAAAATGGTTAAACTGTAAACCAACATACATAGTCATCTTTTTTTTAAATTTTGCAAGCAATTAATTCAATAATTTTTAATCAAAAAGACTTTAATTTTATTTTGGTATGAAATAAACAGCTTATGATTCATAAGAACATTTAATTGCATTTTTGTTACTGGTTGCCCAATTTGTCGTCACATTCGATTATTCTTGTCGTGAATTTCGAATTTAGGGTCGTTCGACATTTGTCGCGAAATACATTTTTACTGTCATGCCAATATATGTATTTAAGCTAAAGAAATTTAGTAAACGCTTCTATGTTTACTGTTCTACAATTATTGATTATTGTTACAAATATTGAAATAGGCTTAAATGAATAAAGGCAGCTGGTAATAAATAACGAAAACAATTTAGTATTGCTTAGAACGCCATAGAGTGAGCTGACAAAATTCAAAAGTGAGATATTATGTAATTTTTATACTGTTCTTAAAAAATAAATTAAATTTAATTAAGTTATAATTTCCAAAAGATAAAATGAATGCTGAAAAAACTGACGAAGGTGAAAGCACACCTAAATATTCACCGGTAAAACAATATTTGAGCGTTATAATATGTAAGTAGGTAATACGTAAATGTCTATGTTAAATTTAAGTTGCAGTTATTACATGTACTTATATTAAGCTTAAAATTATGATTCTTTCAATTTTCAAACAAAATTTTTACTGAAATTTCGATTAAACAATATGCAAAATTTTTCTCATTTGCAAATTGAATTAACTTTTTCATTGAACCGATTGACTCTGATTAACTCCAGTTTTAATTATTGGGAGAAACTTTTGATTTGTATGTTTGACATTGAAATTTAAATGTTTTCAAGGTTCGTTCACAAATGCAATGTATGGTCAAACAATAGGATGGAGCTCAGCTGCTGTGCCTCAATTAGAACAAGGAGATGTATCATTACCTTCTGGTGAAGATGGAATCGATTCCGCATACTCCAGTTGGGTTGGAGGAGCATTTTGTTTAGGAGCTTTCGTTTCGGCCCCAATACATAGTCTTCTGGCCGATACTAAAGGTCGTAAATTTGCAGCATATTTTATAGGGATTTGTTTTGCGGTATGAATTGTACATTTGAAAATACTATATATCTAAAATTATCAATTATTTACGGTTGATTGTAGGTGCATTGGTGTTTAGTTATTTTTGGAGGATCAATGACTTTGTTACTTATCGGTCGAGCTATAGGTGGAGCTGGAAGTGCTGGTTCGATCGTGATTTCATCAATTTATAGCAATGAAGTTGCTGAAAATAGAATCAGAGGAACATTGGGTTATTATTATTATTATTATATTAAAGAACAGTTTGTACCTTTATATAAATTAATTGAAAAGGTTTATTGATTTTGGATCAACAACTTATAGGTGGTTTTTTGGCTTTACTTTACGTGATCGGAGTATTTTCTGCCTTTGTAATCGGTGCATATGCTTCATTTTATGTGACCACTTACATTTATCTTTTGATCAGTCTTATATTTTTAGTAGTTTGGTGGAAAATGCCAGAGACTCCGGCATATCTATTGTTATGCGGTCATGAAAAGGTTTTCACTTTAGAACTGTGAATAGAGGAATGTCGAATTGATATTGAAACGTAAAAATCTGTTTCTTTTAAGGAAGCTCTTAAAGCTCTCATGTGGTTGAGGAGTTGTAATGAAAGTGATGCGAGTATAGCTTTGGATGAGATCAAAACGCAACAAGCCGGAGCCGCAAAACCGGCTACTATTAAGGAATTTTGTAAGCATTGATCATGAGGTTTTTCAAAATATACATGTTTTTCAATTCGAGTTTATTTGATATGATTATCAAAATATTGAATTTGAATTGAATATTTTGTATATTTCATTTACTTTAAATACAAAGTTTTCATCAGTTAAGCATGAAGCATCAAGAAAAGGCTTGTTATTGGGAAGCATTCTTATCAGCATGCAAACATTTTGCGGAATATTTGCGGTTCATTCGTACTCTAGCAGTATATTCAGAAGAGCCGGTGGAATATTAGATCCTTTTACATCTACAATAATATATGGTGGATTAATGTGTGTTGGAGCTACTTTACCACCTATTTTAGTTGACAAAAGTGGAAGAAAGGTTAACTCATATTTAAATAAATAAAATATTTAGAAAAGCATAACTCTGAAAATCTTTTATTAGGTATTGTTGGCGTGGTCATGTTTTTTTCAAGCGATAAGCATGTTTATGCTTTGTTTATATTTTTGGGGAACATCCAGTGGATATTTACCAACAGAATATGATTCAAAACATGATACTTCTACTTTAGACATACTCATTTCATTGTTGCCTATTATAACTCTATCTAGTAGTGTTTTAATCTATTATATTGGATTGGGATCTGTTACATACATAGTAACAGCAGAACTCTTCTTGGATGAAGTTAGTAAAGTTGAGTTTATATAAATATTTTTATAAAATAACTTTCTATAATAAATATTCTAAATCAGATGAGAGGAGTTGGCGGTGCATTTATTTCTGCTGTTGAATGGTCGACTTGTTTCATATTATTGCAATTCTTCGGTCCATGTGTTGAGGTAATTTTTGTGAAAATATATTGACAGAGTGACTGTTATTTTTTTGGTGTACTATTTAGATTTAATGGTCACCTTTATGAATGCAGTGTTCAGAGTTTTTGATCCCAATTTTCACAATGTTCGTTTATATTTCAGCTGTTCGGAGATCCTATTGTGTTTCTGTTATTTTCCATTGTTTGTTTATCTGGAGTTATATTTACAATCATTTTCTTGCCGGAAACCAAAAATAAAACATCATTACAAATTGCAGAATGTTTAACAAAGAGATAAAAATTTCAACTGAAAAAATAATAGTCTACAACAAATAATTTCATATCTAATTTTGACTATTGCAGTTATGTGTTTTTAGTTTTAAATTATTCAGTATTTAGTATTTAATTTTCATCATAATTTTAAATGTTTTGAATACATTTTAATATTCACAGGTATGTATTAATTTCAAAATAATCTTGAACATAGTTACATATATGTATGTATGTATGTATGTGAGGAAAAAAAATCAGTTTGAAATTCAACCCACATTGACAACATTATTTTTGAGTTTACTTAAATTTTCAAAAATAGTAGCATATAATGATACAAATAAAATTAAGCCATTTTTACATAAAGACTATTTGGTTTGCGTTTAATTAGATTTAGAAAATTTATTGTTTTATCGATGAAGAAGCTGAGTAAACATTTTTGAGATTATGCTTAACAACTTACACTACATGGATAATTTGCAACAAATCAGATCCAATCCAATGCAGATGGGTTAATTACACACTAAACATACACGTACATATACGTTCACACCTTACACCTTACAATGTTAGGAATCCATGTACTAAATTGAAAAATAAAAAATGTTTCTATACCATAAATTATCATTAACAGATTGTATATGAACATAAGTGTATAGGTAACTCAATAAATCGTGAAAATTTTCGAACTTCTTTTGATGATTTCGATTTGTGAATCTTAGATAAAATATCCACAGTGAAATTTGGACTACATATTTTATTTGGAATCCTTGGCATATTTACCACAAAATGAACCGTTCAATGTATGCATTCAAAACTTTTCCACCCTTCGCCAATTTTATCTCATGTGGACCACCATTTAAATTATTGTAAACAGTTTTAAATATTGTAGGATGACTTTTACTTTCTACATAATCAATTATACGAAAAAAAAAATCCAGTTATAATGATTTTACCGCTAATTATCCGATGACAGTATTGTCATGTAGTTTTCTTCACTCGATTTTCATTATCATACACTGTTAGTTCGTCAAATGATTTCAAAAATTCGAGAAGATTACGCAAAGATTGTATTTTGACTGAAATAATTAAAAAAAAAATCTTAAAATCGTAGTTTAACTTCATCTAACAACATTATTCTATTCGCTGTACGAACAATTTTGTGTCATCGAAGTACGAGTTGTCTTGTTTTTTTAATTAAAAAAATAATTAATTGACGATATTTTTATTTTATATTTCTTGCAAATTATCAGAGGAAGATATTTACAACATTAATACAAAAAAAACCGTTTGTGAAAAATAATTTTAAATGGATAAAAATCACCATTTACTTTTGAAACGATTATTGCACGAAAGATTTTGAGACTAACTGTATGTGTGCACTTCTACTTTTAGGAGTCTCGTCTTCACTATATAAAGTGAATGATACTAACTAATCAGAGTTATATGTGTCATTTACGACCGATTAAAACACACGGTGTACGTATAAAAAATTGGATAAAAATTACCTGTATAAATAAAGGGAAATTTTAAATTCACCCTAGTAAATCTTAAATCTACCCTAGCTACGATGGCGCCTCTGGTGGCTAATTGTCGAAACCGACCCAACTGTCAAACACTAGCGCCCCTAGTGGCTAATTTTTGCATAGATCCTAGAAATTACCCACCGATCGTTCAAATTGCTGCTGGAAATTGTTAAAAAATGCGCTTTTCATAAGATACTGCGTTTTAAATGCAAAATCGGATGAAACCAAGCTGCTGATTTGAAGTGTGATCGTGTAGGAATATATTCCTACACTTCAAAACAGCGGAGCACTTGGTGAAGTGAAACATAACATATATGTTATATTTCACTTCGGTTCACTCTTAGCTTCTAATATACTCATTCCTGGCTAAAATCTCATTTTATATCTGAAATATACTTATAAACTTTGGGAGGAATCTAGTGAATTGATCATTATATCATTGGAATCAATAAATCGTTATTAAATCAAGTGAGACACCAAAAGTTTTTCAATTTCAATAATTACTGTTGAAACATAATGATAAATCATTAACTTTATTGTAATATAATAATCTCTTGGAACAAACAAAATTAGTTTGACAGTTGGGTCGGTTTCGACAATTAGCCACCAGAGGCGCCATAGTAGCTAGGGTAGATTTAAGATTTGCTAGGGTGAATTTAAAATTTCCCTAAATAAAAAAAAATATATACATAAATTAATGGAAAAAAAAGGCACCGGCTCGTGTGAAGTCGCCCTTAGCTGCACGAAATGGAGTTTGAGGTGTGCACAGTTTGAGAAGCGCAGGTGAGCCAGACGGGGGCGTCAGTTTGCTCGCGGCTTTCGCTCTGAGCGGACGTCGCTTTTCCGAAGGAAAACCGCGATTTTCCGAACAGCGTCGCTTCGGAAAATTCACGACTTGATCCCGATTCGTTCTTCACTCGTCTATGTAGTATTTTTTTAACTCTCTACAGTTCGTGTCGATCGTTTATATAGATATTTTCGATTTTCAGTGTTTCGTTTTTATTATTTTCGGGAAAATTCCGTCGTTTTTTCCATTCGAATGATTTTTTTTATTGATCTCTCTAATCGTTTATTTCGATTTTTTCATGTGTTACATTAACTCTGCATATGTATTTCTGAGATAATATCAACAATTTTTTTATTATGCATAATCCTTATTAAACAAATTGCATTACAACCTTTCTTATTATACTTTGATACGAAAATACGAAGCATTTTGTAATGTTTCAATATTCGATGAATTTAAATCCATCTAATTTTTTTTATTTCAATGTTCATAAAAGTGTAGTCGAATTGTATAATTTGTTAAGTGCCAATATTTTGATTAAACGTAAAAGCTTTTATATTAATGAGTGATCTCTTACGTAAATTACGACATCTTTTCGCGTTTCATATTTTTCCTAATTAAATTGAAATTAAATTCAAGATCAACATAAATACGACAGACTACAATTTTTTTAATCAAAATTAATCAACTCAAAAGCGATGATTATTATATGAGAACCTTAAATTCGTGGAGTATAAGTGCAAACATGAGAAAACTATATTCAAATTTAAATATACGCTAAAGTTTTTAAGTGATTTGATGATATTCATTAATATAGATTTCAAAATCATTTTTATACGTATTCAGAGAAAATTTCCACACTAAAATCCAACGATTTAAATTCGTCACTTATACCAATTGTCTACTATAGTCCTCATATATTTTATTTTATTATTCTTGAATACAGACCCCATATATTCAACATGTAAGCAATCCTTTGACACACAAGTTTCGATTCGATCAGTAAAAAAAAAAACCCTATCGTCGAAACTACACACGCAATAAAGCCTATCTGATTTATTGAAAACGCGAAAAATCCCAGAAAACTCAACATAAATCCCCGTTTTGTATCTTTTTTCTCGATACGCGTTTATGATTTATTCCCCCCTTTCTTTATTTGTTCTCGCATGAATTTTTCATTTTTATTTATTCGATTTTTTTTCCGAATTTTGTGTATGTGAATTACTGTAAATATCATCGTACAGAAGCCACTGTCGATTGGAATTTTACAGGTATGTGTGCCAAATGCAGATATTAATTTTCGCTTTGGTCTGTTGTGCGATTTCGCTTTAATGTTTGCGATTTCAGCTTCGGTATTCGTTTGATGCTGTTTGATTAGTGATGTGTTTGTCTGTGAAAGCTTTCCTAGAATTTTGCATTGGAATCGTTATTTTCAGCGATTCATGATTCATCTAATGAAATTATCGTATAATGAATCGTCAATATTATTGCATCAGATATAAACTCTTCCTCATTTTGTATAAGTCTATTAAAAATAAGTGTTTGAATGTTAGATTTTTGACACTTCAAGCCGCACAGTTTGTTAAAACTTTCGTAGAGGATTGTATTTAAAGATTAATTTTAACTAAGCGAATTTGTTATTTATTTATATTTAAATAGTCTTTTAATAAGCGTGATATGCATCATTGGCTACTAAAATGTTAATCTATCTAAATCTAAGATCTAAACTAATTTCAGACTGTCCACTGATAAAATATAAAATATAGATATATAAGTGAATTCGAAATTGAATAATAAATCACAGAAATATTAATTTAAATTATGGTAACACTGCGATTAAGATTCCAATATAAAATATTACATGTAATCATTTGTAGGTATCTGATGATTTTAATTTATTTTACTCACTAACTATCTCTGTCTCATGCACTCTATTATCTTTCCAGAATAGATTTAATATCTAATAGAGTACATGAGATATCAAGATAAGAGTAAAGGAATGTGGAGAGTCTTGATCCGTCTAGAAGACTTGATCCTCCTTTTATTTTTTGTCTGTAACCATTTTTTTAAAAATCTTGTTTTTGAAATAATAGTGTCAATACACTTGAAATCGAATTGAGATTATTTTTTTGAAAATACAATTTTCCAAAATGGAGTCGAAGGCTAAATACATACAAAAGGGAAAATCAAGTCTTCTAGACGGATCAAGTCTCACAGATGGATCAAGTCTCTCTATCTTCCCTTAAAAATAAGAATTATAGAAGAATACGAACGGAACTTCAATCGAATCAATAAATAGCACCAAAAAAGCACCGTTTTTGTGGACACTAGATATCCCAACGTATCCATCGTCGATTTGCATTTCGATTTCGAATGAGAGAGCTTCGGGAAGACTCCCGATGGGAGAATCGCGGACATAATTGGAATTAAACGGCACTTTGGCGGTAATTAAATTTACACAGCTCTCGAAGCGAGGGTGTGTCGGTTGTAGAGGGAGAAGAAGTGCTTCAGTTTCACCAGAATCGATCAACTTGCCCAAAACGCTGAACTAAAGGGTTAAAATTCCACATGGCGACTGAAAAGGCCAAGGGGTACGAGTGACTTTCGAGAAAAGTGCGCTCAAAGTCGATCATGTACCTACGTGTATTAGGAGGAGGTCGAGAGATTTGATGATATATTTCAGTACACGTTCCAAGTTCGTTTATATCCTTTTGCCACCAAATATATGAGTGTGCGTAGTAGCGATTCCTGCGAATTACTCAATTTCGGCAAAAATGTCACTTGTAACCCTTGGACTTTTCAGTCGTCATATGCTGGTTCGTTTCAGCTATATTTTTATATGTTAGAAGATTGACATTAGTCTATCACTAGTGAACCTCTCTTTTTGAATTGTATGATTTTAGTTTGTTAGTGATGAAAATTTTATTAATTGGTAGATGATAACATAGTTGTCTATCGAAACAATTTTTGTATAGATTAGGGAAAAGCTGTGGAGTTGTGTTTGAAAATCAGATATGTGGTGCAAGTAAGAATGCTAATAATTTATCTAATTAGAAATTATTGCCAATCTCTTTAAATATGAGCCCTAAAGCTAAATTCTTAATAATTTCTTGTTAGGCAAATTATAAGCGTTCCACTTAGTACTACATCTGTTTGGAATGTATGTATTGATTTTGTTGAGCAACAGTACGATCACAAATCATACTTTGTCTATGTCAAAAGTATTTCGATAATTTTGATTGATACTTAAAAACTAAATTAAGTAATCTATTTGGATTTTAAAGTCAGTAAAGAATTATTTGATAGTTATAATAATTTATTGATCCTCTAAAATTTAATAAGACCATTAATTTAAGTTATATTAAGTCATTTATGTATTTTCAATTCAGTGTTGGAGTCGGAGTTACTTTATTTTTATAAATACATACATAAATATTTTTAGAGTTGGAGTTGAAGTCTTTTTTATTTTTAAGCTGGATTTGAAGTACATATTATTTTAAAACGATTCTATCTATAGCCCAAGACTGAGAATCTGGCTCAGTTTAGACTGCATCATTTATAAACGAATCGCGTCAAATTTTCAATTGACAATACCTAAAAATTGAATATTTACTTTACGAAATAACGATATGAATATCGACATCGAAATTCATTCGATACAAACATTCGAACGAACGATATTTTTAGCATTTCTCACACAAAAGCGACAAATCAAACCTGAAAAAAAAAAAACACCCTATAACGAATAAGAGAAAACCGCGCGAAAGCGAAAATGAAAGGGTGGCTTAAAAAAACGAGCGACAAATCGAAAACCTCACACTTTCCCTATAATACACACATGTATATCAGTGGCGTAGTTACACATTTTGGGCTCGAATTAGAAAAATGTAAGGGCCTCCCCTTAAGCAATCCCCTTTATAAAAAAAAAATAATTCATTCAAAAAACAATGCCACATGTATTTTTTTACAATTCTTGAAAATTCGTATAATTGTATTATCAAATTCAAAAATAGTACTTACTTTAGTATTTCTAAAACGTAATCAGATATGAAACCGTAAACAAGAACATTAAAAACAGCATAAATATAGGTAATAAATTCTGTGTTATCTACAAATTAAAAAATTAGCACCGCAGGTGAATTATATTGAAATCAAAAATTTTTTCGATATAATATTTGAGGCTTTTCGAAGATATTAATAGTCTTATTAGAATATTTTAATTAAATTTCTCAAATATTATATCATCAAACATTTGGTGTAATTTTATGACGAATGGAAAATATATATTTTTATAATTTTCGTCTGAAAAATTAAGCCCGAATACTTTGCGTAACTTAGTACTGGACTAACTACGCCACTGAACATAAAACACACACTTTCACGAAACAAAAAATAAATAAAGACCGAAATCGACGACAAATAATACATATGAAGACTGAAAAGGCCAAAGGGTACAAGTGACTTTGCGATGATTTCGAGAAAAGCGCGTTGTTGAGGAGGTCGAGTGATTTGATGACATATCTTGGCACACGTTCCAAGTTCGTTTATGTCCTTTTGCCGCCAAATTAGAAGCGCTTCCTGTACATAGCCCGATTTCGGTGAAAATGTCACTTATACCCTTTCAGTCGTCATATTTTATAATACACATGACGACAGAAAAATCCAAGTGGTATAAGTATCCTTTCAATCATCATATATTATAAAACATATGACGACGAGTCATCATCAAATTACTCGACCTCCTCCTAATACATGTAGGCACATGCTCAACTTTGAGCGGACTTTTCTCGAAATCACTCATACGAAGTCACTTGTACCCCTCGGCCTTTCCAGTCATATATTACAATATATTGTGCAACTTTATATCGTCGTCGATCGTAAAAGACGCGTGTTCCTCAGATGTTCGGTTTATACGCGACTCTCGACAATGATGTATGGCCGGTCGTAAAATCGAGCTTTAAAAGCTACAATCGCCAAAATAGATCGGTTCAGTGTCTGAGACGTTGGATAGAATCTTGTCGGTTTTCTGGATTCGTCGAATCCGAGTCCGAAATTAAATATATCTATGTGTTCCAAAAGTCGATTCGTTTGAGTGGCGAATCTTGTCGGTTTTCTGCATTCGTCGAATACGAATCCTAAATCAAATATGTGGGTATAAGAAGTTTGAGTGGCGAATTTGAATCGTTTGTTTGGTTTTTTAAAATTGTGAAAATTGTTTTGGGATCTGTATTGATATATGTTATCAGATTATTTAACGAACTTTTATATGTTTTTTTAATCAAAATATATATTTAGCGTTGAATGTGGCTTTTCCAATGTACTGTAATACTTAGGTATAACTCTTAACTCTAAGATTCCTCACATATAATTTGATATATTTACATATTTATTTTTATTTGATAAAAGAGAATATATATGTATATTCAATAAAAATATCAATTTTTTAATTTTCTGAAGTTTGTAATGAATATTATAATTTTCTGCTTTTCAAAAAAATAATTTTATATCACAATATAATATGTCATTTTAAATAACATTTTAATAAAATCTTTCAATTTTAAAGAAAATAGTGTTCTTTTGTTATTTCAATAATGTATGTTAAATCTGCACTATAAAACAATTTGTCTTCACACGAGTTTATTCTCCAAAGGCAATATTGATTTTAAATTTTCCTTCGTATTATGTAAAGTATTCGATACAAAATGCACAAATCATTTTTTAAAGTCTATATTACACCGTATCACAAAATATATGAGAAAACACACCAATACAAAACAAAATATTGAAATATATGTATTAACACGTAGAGGAAGTGTTACAAATATGTGCCAGTGCTTTAATATGAACCACACAATCAATTTTACATAAAACTGATATTGATTTAATGCAAAAATCGAATATTAGGACTGACTTTATACAATATTCGAAGTTGGTCTTAATTCGGTGATAGAAATAAAAGTTTTGGAGCATATTTATCACGAATCTTATACTACGTCTAATTGTAAATGAAAGCGATTCGTTATTTCACAACATTTCGATTCGACTCAAATTTGATTTTCAATTAGCGAAAATAGCTTAATACGAATTTCGATTAATTCGGAATGTCGAATGTTAGGAAAAGTTTTCGATACGATTCGATACTCGTAAATTTCCCAGGCCGAATTTCGATTCGAACACACGTACAATGTTTGTTCGAGAGGCAAGAGGGATTTTCCCTTCCTGGAAAAATCTTCTTTCGACGTTAAAATCTACCCGAAAGTTAAAAACTTCTTTCAAGTTTGCGCCGAGGAAAGCCTCGAACGTTCGTTCTTCTAAAAAAAAAGTATCTTTGTAAGGTCGTGCCCGCTTTTCCTATGCAAATTCGAAAATAAAAATTTAATACGTAAATATGGAATTAACGATGCGTCGAGGAAAATTCGTTTTCGTTTTCTTCCCGCTCGATTCGTGTTTAATTTTTGCGATTTTTCCATATCGCGTTGAAACTTTGAAAAGTTGAAGATAATTGATTCTGAAACTCATTTCGAGAGTTTTGTATAAGTGGTTATGTTAAATATGTTTAATTCGCAGAATGCTATAAATGTATTCACTGAATATATTGAATAAAATCAATTAATAAAAATTGAAAACGAATTGGGAAATCGTTGTTATGAGTTAATTTGCAATTTTTAACAATTTGATTGAAATTATTTGACTGAATTTCACAAAAGACTCAAATGATCTTTTTTATCGATATTGAGTTAAGTACAGAAAATGGTTCTATATGACGACTGAAAAGGTCAAGGGGTACAGTGACATTTCTGCCGAAATTGAGTTATGTACAGATATCACTTCTATGTATGCCTATATATTTAGTGGCAAAAGGATATAAGCGAATTTGAAACGTGTACCGAGATATATCATCAAATAACTCAATCTCCTCCTAATAACTTTGAGCGCGCGTTTCTCGAAATCACCACGAAGTCACTTGCACCCCTTAGCCTTTTCAGTCGTCATATATGGGATACAGATACAGTTTCGCATAACGAGTATCGATAAATTCAGTATCTACGGAGTATGGGCAAATATAATATGTTTGACGGCTATACCTATTCCTAAACACAGACATATTTGGACGTTTGATGATAATTTCAAAACTGTCCATAAAATAAAATTTCAGATGAATTTTCGCACAAAGCTCATTCCTACAACAATCGAGCTCTATAGCAGATTTTCCCATAAGACATTTCTAAACCGGAACCGGTTTTTTCAAACCGGCAATTAAGGCCACAATACAAATCCACTCTTCGTCGAATATTTTGCGGCAGGATATTACGTGCATAAGTGGACCCGAGGACAGAAAAGTTCACTTAAGACTCTGTTGATCTTGAGACGTCCCTCGGCGAAGGTTCAATTAAGACGAGAGGGGGTCAAAGCGACCCCTGAAACCTACATAATTAAACTGGGCTCCTCGGCTAGGGTTGGGTTGGGCTAGGTTCACACGGCGTTGTCCGTTTTCTATCGTCGCTTTGAAAATTGGCCCTTTGACTAACGGCGAGTGCGCAAATCGCTGTATCTTTTGAACTTTGTAGATGTGTAGTATTAATACTGATTTTAAATAGTTGTGAAGATAGAAAATGCAACGCTCAAACATATTCGCATATGTCGGCATGCGGGGACATGACGGCATGTCCCAAATACTTGTTCACGTACGTATAATTGAGTCGATTTTTTGACGAAGTTTTTTAACGTTCCATTTTCTGTCTTCGCAACTATTTTATATCTGTGTTTATACTAGATATCTACAAAATTTTATAAAAAATTGGCCCTTTGACTAACGGCGAGTGCGCAAATCGCTGTATCTTTTGAACTTTGTAGATATGTAGTATTAGTACTGATTTTAAATAGTTGTGAAGATAGAAAATGCAACGCTCAAACATATTCGCATATGTCGGCATGCGGGGACATGACGGCATGTCCCAAATACTTGTTCACGTACGTATAATTGAGTCGATTTTTCAACGAAGGTTTTTAACGTTCCATTTTATGTCTTCGCAACTATTTTATATATGTGTTTATACTAGATATCTACAAAATTTTATAAAAAATTGGCCCTTTGACTAACGGCGAGTGCGCAAATCGCTGTATCTTTTGAACTTTGTAGATGTGTAGTATTAATACTGATTTTAAATAGTTGTGAAGATAGAAAATGCAACGCTCAAACATATTCGCATATGTCGGCATGCGGGGACATGACGGCATGTCCCAAATACTTGTTCACGTACGTATAATTGAGTCGATTTTTCAACGAAGGTTTTTAACGTTCCATTTTATGTCTTCGCAACTATTTTATATCTGTGTTTATACTAGATATCTACAAAATTTTATAAAAAAGTTTTATAAAAAATTGGCCCTTTGACTAACGGCGAGTGCGCAAATCGCTGTATCTTTTGAACTTTGTAGATGTGTAGTATTAATACTGATTTTAAATAGTTGTGAAGATAGAAAATGCAACTCTCAAACATATTCGCATATGTCGGCATGCGGGGACATGACGGCATGTCCCAAATACTTGTTCACGTACGTATAATTGAGTCGAAGTTTTTTAACGTTCCATTTTCTGTCTTCGCAACTATTTTATATCTGTGTTTATACTAGATATCTACAAAGTTTTATAAAAATCGGTGAGACAGCAACAAGAAAGTTCATTTTTATATGTAAATTGCTTAAGTTTTGTCAGATCGATAGATAGATAGAGAATGTGAACTAAAACATGAAAGAGTACGAATACTGATCGTTCAGTCTCGTGTGAATGTAGCATTACTAGTTCGGATTAGATTTTCTAAAATACTACTACTTTTAAAAACCGGTAATACCGAAAGTATTTTCAGTAATACAGATAAATTTTGTCATTTTTTTTCGAACTATTGACATTATTGTGAAATAAGTTAAAGTTTCCACTATAAATGTGTATTAATTTTGCCAATTTTAACTGCAACTCGTGTCTGTTGTTTTCTTCAGCTTCACTTTGTAAAATGTTAACGCATTAAAAGACCACCTACTTAACTAAAGCTACGCTTACATCAAAAATTAATAATTAAATTCAATTAACATAAGACGAATTGAATTAAGCTGATAACGGCTTCGGTGTATGAAGAGTTTAAGAAATGCAGCGGAGTCAAAATAAGCGAATAATAGGAATTAATTTTTCAAAGATCAATCGCGTTTTGCATAAACAGTCATCTCTTAGTTAATAATGAAATAATAAATAATTAAATTCTGAACTCTGCATTTTCAAGTTTTGAGGTGCGCTAAACTTTAGTGTATGGTTTTTTTTTCGTTGTGAAATCTGAATTGCGACAAATGGGTGCAGTCAAAAATTGAATTTGTGATTTGAATGAATGATTTTTTTTATAAAAAACGAAAATAAAATCAATTCCAACGGTATATTTAGACGAAACACACCGGCTAAGACGTAATAAAAGAAAGAAAGAGAAGCAACTCGTTCGATTTTTTGTGTGCGAGTGAGAAAATCGCATAGAAGGAGCGCGTAATGCCATCGCATTCGCACACAAAGAATTGAATGGTTCATCTGTTTCTTTTATTATGTCTCAGCCGTTGTGTTTCCGCCCTTCATCGTCATATATAAGCCCAATTCAATATGTAGACTCACACGTTTCGGCGATTATCTATTCAGAGGTTCTCAAACCGCTGTTGCCACTTTCCCTAGGGACGGTGTAACCGCAAGTCTCCGGTGTTGCCATACCCTCATATCCGAACGGATCAGATTTGATTCAATTAATTCTAGAATTATTCGCATTATAATGATCCGAGATCCTGTGTTGGTTGTTTGACATGAACACATTGCGCTTGTGTACATACATATTGTGCGACTATTGATTTTCGGCTCGATTTGAAAATTATTCGAAATTAATTAAATCTGAATAAAAATGAATAGTGTGCAGTGCGCTTTTGTTTATCCGGCGAGATAATTAAAAAAAATGTTAGTTCAAGTATTCGATTTTTTATATTTAAGGCGAAAGCATACCTTTCTGAGACGTCGAAAGAAAGAGATGAACAACCATTCAATTCTTTGTGTTTTTCGAAATTTTCTCATTCGCACATAAAAAAAAATATTGAGTTGCTTCTCTTTTTTACTTTTATGGCATCTCAGAACGGTTATTTTGTACCTACATTTTTTTCATTTAGTAACTACACTAGTTTTATTGTATTATCACCGTGAAAAATAAATTTTGAGTCCACTATATTAGTGAAATTATAATTTTTAATTTTAATAAAGAATCAAAACGTTTTAGGAATAAGAACTGTCATTAGCAATGAGAATTTTATAGCGAAAAAAAAGTCAATACATTACTATTGAATTATTAACAATTGAGAGTTCGGGCCCAAAGATCTTATTTTACTAGTCAAATGAATCAGTATCAATAGAAAATTCTCCATTGAAATTATATTTTTTTTTGTAATATAAATTGATATATTTACATATAAGTTATCGTATTGTAGTTAGAGATTTAAACAGCATTCAATAGCAGCCTTTTCCTTCGGGACATTTAAGATTACCAAGAAGACTTATGAATTTCAATACTTCTTTTATTATTTTCTTTCATCAGCCCGCCTTTTCTATTTTGGCGAAGCGGAAGAAAGAACACATAAAAGGGGAGACCGCGGCGAAAAAAAAATTCAAAACAAATAAAAGGCTTTCGCGTTATTAACAACCCCAACTTTTTGCGGGCGAATCGAGATAAATTCGCGGGTCTTCGACGCGATATTAGCAAACTTTGAAATATTGACCGAAACTCGAACTGTGCTAGGGAAAGTCTTCGAATCAATAAGACCTGTCGATTTGCGATATCTTCGAAGGGCCTTTTCGTGCTTATCCATCTGCGAAAAATGGCCCTTTCGAATGTTCGATTTTGGCTGCATTCTATTATAAATTCGTTCGAATTTTTATAGTTTGATAATTCGTTCTATATTTGAAAGATATGTTAGTTGTATGCAGCATATTTTTCAATTTGACGTGATCAAATTTTATAATTAGCTTCTGAAAATCATATTAAGTTTTTTCGAAAAAAAATATACGTTAGTTTGTTGATGAAAATATAAAAAAAAATACAAGAATATCATGTTTACTTTAAGATGATTAAAAGTAATGAAACATATAAATAATATTATTAAAAAAAATGGAAAACTTACCTCGATATCCTCTTTTTAATATTGTAAAAATAATATGTAAATTTTTAGTAGAAGTGTGTGCATTAATAATGATTATGGTAGGGCTTAAAAGTTTTCTTTACATTGTTATAATATTATCGATATTATACTATTGATAATATTGTCTTTCATCAATATTGAAACAATGAGTCAGTATTATTGATCGTGGAAGTTGTATGTACTTTATGCGGTATGAAATAATGCTATATCTATGTTTTATATTTTGATGAAAATATATTTTTTTGACTAGATTGATTGATTAAATTAACTAGATTTTAGAATAAGTTGTGTTATTACAAATTTTTATACTAAAAATTGAGAAATTCGCTACACGTATAAAAAAAGAAAAGATTAAGATTTAAGAACCACTACTTAAGAAATATCCTAATTCTATGAATAATATGTAAATATTAGTTATTTAGCGCTTTTTTCTTTTTATATCTATAATTAAACGTTATAAGTTCGTGAACACACCATATCAACTGTCAAGCTCTATAGAAAAAAATCTGCTTAGATATGTAAAAAAAACTGCCTATAAAAGTCAACAGTTAAAAAGATCGAAATTAGAACATTATTCAAACGAAAATATCTCTCATTCTGTAATTTCGAAAGATATCTTTAAGTGGAAGAAAGAACATTTTTTTCATTTCGTCGACATTTTTCTGTTTGTACTTTTTCTCTCAGGGCTCGTGTCTTTTTGTCCATATTTTATTAGTTTTTTTATTAGGACGCAGTTTTTCGCGCCTTTTTTTTTCGAAATTCGTCGCTGGCGGGAATAAAAGATAAATATGACGAAAAAAAATTGTTTTTTTGGAAGCTCGAGAACGCCCTGCAATTTTAAACGAGCAATTTGGAAAATTTGTCGTGAATTGTACGTCGTTTGACGTTCGAATGACGTTTTTTAATCGCGCTAATGTCGTTATGTATTGTCGCAATTTCGTATAGATCGTGTTTATAAAGTTTATTCGTTCGTAATAGTTTTAAAATTGATGAAATTTGAAGTTTTAATCGAAAATTTAGGCTTTCTTTGTCTGGTCAATTTTCCGAGTGATCTCTTTAAGTGATTGAATGTCTTGTCGAATAATTGTATCTAATTTGTTTTCTCAATAATATCTAAAGGATTCATTAAGAAAATCTTTATAATACACAAGTGGAAGTAATTGTGGATACTTCCCATAAATTTGATAAGTTCATTTTCATTAAATCGTATCGTAGATTATTTAAAATTTTAAAGAATAATCAAGTACGGTTCTAACATTTTTTCTTCACTGCATCATTTACAATAATGTTATATCAAAGTGCAAAGTTTATCAAATTTATGAAATAGTCTTAATTATTTCAAGCAGTACAAACTCATCAAAATTAATCAATTGATCAACACGTGAAAAATAAGAGATTCTCCATATTTTGCTTTACAAAATGAGCGAAAATTGAATCTGAATATTATATCAAAATATAAGTTTAGTTGGATTATTTTAAGTTGGATTAAGCTACGATATAACCATATAACTATCCAGTTACGAAAATATTACTACAATAAAATAAAATACTATTTCGGAAACTATAACGAAATAAGACATAACAAGGATTTATGTTAAGAGACTTTCATTTATATGAAAAATGAATGCGTAATATTAAAACAATTTTTCCTACAGTATATTCCCACTGTGACAACTCATCATAATACAGCAGCTAGAAATGAAATAATACGAAAAAAAAAAAAAACGCCTGAAAAATCAGATTTTGAACGAACGTAAGCTTTTCCAATGCATTGCCCAAATTTGATCATACACGTTTGTGAATGACCGTATATTGTATTTTATATTATGCCATACGACGAAATCGACAAAGAGCGAATGTGAGTTCCAAAAAAAATTTTTTTTCAAAAGTCAATTCTGTCGCAGAAAGCAGGGGCGACGTGAAAACGCCAAAATTCAATTTGGCGGAAAATTTCGAATGAAAATTTAGCAGCGCGAAGAAAAACAGAATATGGCGAAAAATCGAGTTGTTTTTTTTTCGCCCAACCTCCCTTCGACGAATATGCTTTAATACGCTCTCGCGTATATAAAGGGAATTTTCGAAAGGTTCAATTAATTTTCCATTTTGGGAATGTTATTTTTAGTAAACCTTGCGATTATTATGCGAACGGAGAGCGCATTTCTCAGAAAATTCGTTTCGTTTATTTATTTCGTTTTGTTTGGTGCGATTGATTGTTTTTCTGTTTATGTGACGTGGATTGATCTTTCGAATATCATTTTTTTCTAATAATTAATATTTACTATTGTTACCCATCTTTAATTAGATTTTTGCTACAGACTGATATATCTAAATATTGGAAAAAAATATAAAACACATTAGAAATTGAATCTTTTGCCATTTAATTATCTATCAAATATAATTGCAATCAAAATTTGTCAGACGTCATAGACTACCAGTGCAATCAATTGAGAATCTTTAAATTTTTTTTTGATTCGAAAGTTCTATGTTTCTTATATGATTCGTGTTTCTCCTAAGTCCTCTATATGAAATTGTTTATTTTTCAAGGATGAAATATCGTATTCATTCGAATTAATACTTAATAACAGATCATATATTATAAAAAAATACTTTCAATTAAAGCAATGTCAAAAAAAGTCTTGAAATTTCAAATGTTGGAAAAATCTCAGTCTATAGAGCTTATGACGAAAAGACAAAACGAAAACTTGAAATGTTTTATAAACGGATGAAAATTCGATCTCGCAAAACAATTGTGTGTTCTTGTACCGGAAAATTCGCTCCCTTTCCTCTGTACGTCGAATTAATTAATATTTCAATGGCTTTTCGAACTGTGGAAAATTGAAAGAAAAAATCTCGTCTTGTTTCGTTTTTACGCAATAATTGCGAAGCGAACCAAGCGGAAAAATATTTCAGTAGGAAATGAAAAAAAAAATGGAAGCGTCGATTTTTTCATCCGATGTATTGTTCGTTTGGTTGAAAAATTAAAATCGACGGTTATAATTTTATATGAAGACTGAATTTCATAAAGGGCACAAGTGACCTTTTTTATCGAAATTGAGTCGAGTACAGGAAATGGTTTCGTATCATATACAGACGGACCTCGACTTTCGCACAATTCGCTATTTCGCACATTTTTGAAAAACAGCTTTTTTTTAAACAGATTTTGAACACTCTGAACCACTCATATTTTAATTTTTTTGATAAACTCAATTTTTCTTAAATCATTTGTAATATTTTCTGGAAATTAGTAAATGAAATTCCATTTAAAATGCATATAATTCTTTGTTCGATACTTTCGTCCATTGAAAAAAAATCGCCGAACTCCCTCGATATCAACTGACATAATTAATAGCTATGAAGAAACTACATGACAGATTGTGCTGAATCTTAGTGTTTGAATATAGGAAATATACACCAATTTAATACAAGAAGGATTTCAAGAATATCGTAATGGAAGCTTTTTAAATTAACAACTTCGGATACTTTTTTTATATACCTCGACTTTCGAACAATTTGACTTTCGCACACATTTTCAGAACCAATTATGTGCAAAAGTCGAGAACCATTTTCTGTATTTAACTCAATATGGATGAAAATGGTTACTTGTACCCTTTGTGAAATTTAGTCGTCAATTATTATTCAGCCCGTGAGGAAATATCGAGTCTACAACACAATTACAAAGTTGCAACGCGATTACAATTCGAAGTGTAGTTTCCCGCCAAATCCGATGATTGACACACCGCAAAGCTTATCAAGAGAATGTTCAGGACCGAAATGTATGTATGTCGTCACTTGTCAAATCCTGAATAATATATGACGACTGACAAGGCCAAGGGGTACAAGTGACATGGCGGTGATTTCGAGAAAAGCGCGTCCAAAGTTGTTCATGTACCTATTATCTATACATGTATTAGGAAGAGGTCGAGTGATTTGATGATATATCTCGGCACACGTTCCTTATTCGTTTATATCATTTTGCCACTAAATAAATAAACGTGCATAGAAGCGATTTCTGTGCATAACTCAATTTCGACAAAAATGTAACTTGTACCCCTTGGCTTTTTCGATCGTCATATGTATTTCAAACGTGAGGAGTTTCGATTCGTTACAGAAGATAATTCAATTTTGGACTTTGCTGATACTCCTACATTTGAATATTAAAGTTAGAATCGCAAACTTTAATATCGATTTCCACAAAGTCAAAACTTTTTATCTGCAGATACATATATGGCCGTTAATCTATTATTTATTGTATATGACGACTAAAAAGGCCAAGGGGTACAAGTGACTTCGAGAAAAGCACGCTCAAAGTTGAACATGTATTAGGAGGTTGAATGATTTGATGATATATCTCGGTACACGTTCCAAGTTCGTTTATATCCTTTTGTCATCAATAGAAGTGATTCATGTACATATCTCAATATCGGCAAAAAAATAATTTGTACTCCATGGTCTTTTCAATCGTCATACAGAAAATATATTTTACACGTGGAAAGTTATGACTGTACTTAGTTAAACGTTCGCGGCCAAGTTAAATCAACTAGGTCTGCGAAATGACCCGCGATGTATCTGCGGAGAGTCTCAGGACGCAGATCATATTCTGTGGTCTTGTTCTCTGGTGGAAAACGAAAGAAAGGACTTGCGTTCCAGGTTCCCTCCCAACCTTCCTAACAACAATATTGACCTAGTGTCCTCACTTTCCGCCTTTAGAGCTTTTCGTAAGTTTGCTGAAAAAGTAAGCAAACGAAGAGACGTCCTATCGTAATGCGAATCCTTAGATTTCTTGGCATTCCGCATGCCCCCTGGAAAACTGTCCTTCGCGATAGTTTTAATAATGATTAAATGTAGAGTTCCCTATTAACGTAAATGTGGCGCCCGTAGTTTCGCCTAGTTTTGCTGGTACCCAACTAGGCCGGCCTAACAAGCTGACATAGAGTTGGGGTGCAGTTAAAAGGCGGGATGGTGGGCTTCCCTCGTTATGTACTTAGTTAAAGACTTAGTTTAATTTTCAATATATTTGACACGAAATGGAAATTATTCAAAACCTTGTATAACTGATTTATTGAAAGATAAATTCAAATGAATTCGATATCGAAATACTTTCCGAACAAACTTCTTCTAAGAATTATTTATACTGCATACTTTCGACAAGTTGCAGTTTCCAAGGTTGAAATAAAAACAATTGTTTTCACTGTAAAATTTTTATTTCACCCAGTTTTCAATTATTCCATACGAAAAAAATATTTCTTGCACGATGTGGGTTTGCAAGATTAAGCGACTTGGCTCTCTTATGCGCGTATATATTTAATGCGAAAACGCAAAAAAAAAAAGTATTGTAAAGAATGTATACGAGAGAATCTCGTAAAAATAATCACGTACAAGGGTTATTTATAAACGAGGGATATAATTGAATCAAAAATTGAATTGTTTCCGCGTAAAATTGGCCCAATTTCGTTCTTGTAAAGAGACAAAACGAGAATCATACGATACGTTTATAAATTGTACGCGAAACAAACAAATCCTGCTTAATTTATTTCGTCGCAGAGAAACGAAACTCTTTTTTTTTTCGTTCTTGCGAAAAAAGTATGGCAAAGGACAGCGGAATAATTACGAAAAATATCTAGAAAAATAAGAAAATAAAGGGGAAAAAGTCGCGACATCGAAACGGTTAAAATTCCCTTCCCCTTGTTATGAATATATATTCTCGTTGTTGGGGACAAGACAAGGGTTGATCAAGTTGTTGAAGGAAAACCTGAAATATGTAGAGCCTCGTTATTTATAATAAACTTTGTACAGTATATTTGTAGCTTCCTTTTTGGAATGTGAAACGTTCAGGAGTTTAGTAAATGCTTTTTATGATTTTAGGAATGTTTAATGTGTAATAAATCTAATATTCTATCATTATCATTAACGGTCTGTTCTCTAACTTTATTTATTTTATAGGACTGACGTTTTGTCCTTTATTTTGTAAATGAAAAGTTTCAAAAAAAAAATGTTTCGTGTTCAGTGACGAGAAACATAAGTAGTTATCAATTGTTAAGTGTAATTAGAAGAACTATAAAAATGTAGAAAATTCTTTGAAAACGCTTTTAAGAAATTATAGAACAACTGAAATATTTAGATTTTATTTTTCTTGTAAAATTCCAAAAAAACTCTTCGAAAATCTGAATTCAAAAAATCAATTACAATTAAAATAATCATAATTTATAATCCTACTAGCGATCAACCCGTTGAATATATTAACGCAATTTCAATCCGTTGAATATATGAACGCAGTTTTGGAGCGTTACATGAACACACAGCAGATATACTGATAGACATACTCAAACACAGAATAGCGTTATTATATAGTTAATAGATAGATAGATTATATATTTGGTTTTTTTCATTTCAAGCAAAAAATAAAATAACACATTCAAACTACACTAAAAATATTCGAATACCCAAAATCTAAACCAGATTAGAATATCAAAGGACCGAATAGCCCGAATTTCTCCGAGAAAAGACGCAAATAACAAAAATTAGCATGAATTACCCCTATACAGGGTGATGCATAATACACCACAATGTGTGCCTATACACCTATAATATAATATTTGGGCATATTTTACAGTGTATAACGTTGTACGTGCGTCTGATGCGACATTAGCATATCAAAGGTAAATGGCCGCTCATTGTGCAAGAGTTTCGCAGTCGAGGACCCGAACAAATTTATCGCAACACCCTGTATATATTGAGATTTTGTGCGCTTTAAGTGTATGTGTTCGAAGTTCGAAGAACGACGTACTCACTAAGTCACCGTCTTACCGATTTTGATTTGTAGTAGGTATAAATACAGATATTGAATAGTTGTGAAGACGGAAAATGCAACTATCAAAAATTTGTTTTTCGAAGAAATTTACAAAATTTATGTTAGTAAACAAGCAGCAGCGTGAACGATTCTATACAATTCCATATGCAGACTTGTGGAGATATAGCGGGGACATGGCGGCATGTCCCTGATATTTTTTATGTTTGAGGTGTTTGTGTATATGTTTGATATAAATTAAGTTAGGAAGATAAGTTGTATTGGTACAGTGTGAAGTTTGAAATGTCGTTGTACGAGTATATGTTTTGCAGGTACGGATTTAATCAATTTGATTTGTATTAATGTTATTCTATACATATTATAATCTTATACAATGTATACTTTATATAGCGATTTTACGTACTTGTGATGTATGCGTTTGTTTGATACAAAGTAGAGAACAGTATTTCCTAGTACATTGTAGTACGAGTTCGGTTTTGATTGACTTAATTTGTTTTAATATCACGTTTAATTATTATATTTTATTGAGATTTCATATGGTTGAGTTGTATGAGTATTTGATACAATGTCAAGTTTAGAATGCAACATTAGATACTCCGTATAGCGTAAAATTTGGGTAAACGTTGTACGAATGGGCGTCTTTAGGATTATAGCTTACTTGATGTACTTTGTCTTATTGCAGTATTAAGACATTTCACTCTGTATATGTATATTGAAATTATGTGTTTTTGAGGTTTAAGTATCTATATCTGCGTTAGATATAAAATAAAGTTCGAAGAAGAGTGTTCTTAGTATAGCGTGAAGTTTATGACAATGTTGTAAAAGGAACGTCTTGTGCAGGTTCGATCTTAATTAATTTAATTTACCTTAAAATCTTAATATACTATGACATTTCATTGAGATGCATGCGTGTGAATTTGAATACAAAGTTAAATTTGGAATTCAATGTCACTTTGAATTAAAATTTGTATTTAAATATATTTGTTTTTGAATTCAAATTCACTTTTTATAGTTAACTCGAAATTACAAATAAAATGAAATCTAAAATGAATTTGGTTTTATTGCGAATTCTTATTTATAAACATGATTCAAATTGTAAGTTTGTGGGATTGTTTTGAATAGATTTTATTCTAGGAAAGAGGTTCTATTGTACAAATTGTTTCAGTATTTCATACATATGATATTTTATAATGTCATACGCTTTTGTACGAAATGAAATTTGTACTAGAAAATATTACGAGGAATGCGTAGATGAATGAAATTTCAAATATTACCTCGGGGAATTTTTATTGCAAAATGTAACAGAAGGAATTGAAAATACCTGGAATGACAATATAAGTAAATATACATATGTGCCTATATTGTATGAAAATAAAACTGAAATCAATAAAAAATAATATGCGAAAAATTAAATTATTTCATAGAAATTACGTCTAGACAAATAAAATTAAATGAAACTTTCAATAAAAAAAAGCTTTTTTTTATAATATTATAGTAAATTTTATCCATTTTTTTTTCATTCAATAGAACACGAACACGAAAAAAAGGTTTGAGAATCAGCGATCGAAAAGCACCTTAATAAAATAAAATGTCACATGCAAATAGGCCGTTTTTGCTCACACACAAAGATGGAGACGTGCGTATAAATTGATTTCGAAAATGACTTCATTCTGACATTTGCATAAGCAAATTACACCCAAAATGGCGGCATGTTCGAAAATGGCGCCTTATGCAATTTTCTCCGATTTTTTCTTATATATTCGCAATATGGCGTCGGCTTGAAAGCCTCAAATTTGCATTCGATTGAGACGAAACGAGGCTTAGAATCGGATTTTAGAAGTTTATAAATATGCATATGAAAAATAATGAATGATTGTATGAAGAATTAAGCAGTTTGAAAAGGAATATTTGTAATTGCGGATTTTTTCATTCAACAGATTTAAAATATATATCAATCGATGGATTTTTTCGATGAAGACATTCCTTTTAAGGTCTTTAAGGATCTTTTTATTAATTATTAATTTAATCTTACTGTACTGAATTATTTAAAATTCACTTTTTTTATCAATGATCACTTTTAAATGACCATTAATGATACAATTATTTTTTTTAACATCAATAGAAAAAAATTAAATAAAGACCTCAAACACTCAAAGAGTTTTACATTATACAAGCATGTATCAAGCCAAAAAACATCAAGGAGCATTTTCAATAAAACAATTGAACATATTCCATCACAATATTTACAAATACGAGAAATCCTCACACGTAACATCAAAACACACTATTTTCTTGTATCTACATCAAATTGACGTACTTTCCACATCAAGTTGACGCATTTTCCACATCGCATAACCCGACATGGAAGAGACACTGTGCTGGGAAAGTTCCATGGTGCATTCGACTTTTGCTATGTCATAATTCGATTCGAAAGACAATCGAATTATTGGTCGCACTGTCTCCAACTTGATTATACAGCGTGTTCGAAAGTGTGGTCGAGACTTTGAACCACCCTGTATCTAGATCGAATGTTGTTAGAGAGCTTTGAGGTTGGCAATTTTACGATGGGACGTTTTGTTAATTGAATGAAGATGGGATTGATTAAAATGGATTTTTTTTATTATAAATATATGTAAGTATCGTGAAAATTATCGTAGAATTTATAGATTTAAGCATGAATATAGATTTTATTTAAAAAGTTATTAAATTTTGAAAAATGGTTTAATATGATGAGTTTTATTTGACGAACTGAAATGAGTTTACAGCAACTGAATAAGAATAAAATTTCACATGAAAATCATAATTTCATCAAAAATAAACGAATAGACCGATTCAATAGCTTCATGAATACATTAATACTAACGAATCAACATACGATTGATATCTGGAAATTACCTGTTATCCTGTGTACGGATTCAATACCAGGAAATTGCACAGAATCGATTCCGAATAAACATTATAACAATTCAAATTCGACATCTCTCATCGTTTGAAAATTGAAAAATCGAAAAGGCGAAATCGACGATTCGAATCGAAAATTGATATTCAATGTCGCATAAACGAAATGAAAACATATGACGACTGAAAAGGCCAAGGGGTACAAGTGACATTGCGATGATTTTGAGAAAAGCGCGTTCAAAGTTTAATATGTATTAGGAGGAGGTCGAGTGATTTGATGATATATTTCGGCACACGTTCCAATTCGTTTATATCCTTTTGCCACCAAATACATGAGCGTACATAAAAGCGATTCCTGTGCATAATTCAATTTCGACAAAAATGACACTTACACCCCTTGGTCTTTTCGATATGCGAAGTGAAAATCATATTCGAGTCACACAAGTGTTGATGTTTTCAAACCCCTAAAGGACGGTCAAAAATAATACTAGATGAAAAAAAAGACGGAAAATCCTCGAGGGAAAAGCTGATAAATAAAACAGATCACGCGCATTCGGAAAATCGAGTTTTTCCACTGAAAATATATGAAATTATAAAAAAATAGACATGCGATAGTTTAGCGGTACGAAGCGTCTGTGCGTGCCGCGTCGGGTTTCAGTGCACTCCTTGTGATAGGTTCGAATTCTGATTAAAGTCACAATTCGATATTTTTGATTGATTTGATTTTTGTTTTGATTTATTTAGAATATTCATTAAAAAAAAGTAATTAATTTAACGTTTTATTAAACGGTTCTTTAAATTAGATTTTTATTTGATTGATTTTTAGCACCGTCTTTCGTTCGCTGATTACTCTTCGAAGTTTTATTCGGTTTCTAATATTTGTGATAATAAATAGATAAAGTAAAAATTATAATATGAATTTATATCTAATTTTTACCAACAAATTGAGTTAATCATTTTATGCCCCAAATGCTCATACATATCTATACATATGTATAATAAAACCGAAGCAAGGTGTAAATGTAGCCTACTGACGTGATCTATGAGTAATTCTATGAAGAGGATTAACTCTTTTGTGTAATATTCAGAATGTGGTGGTTTTTGTGGTTATGAGTGTTCCATTAGAGTGTTACGATAATGATGTTTTAGAATCGTTTGAATTTAGTTCGTAGTTCTATTGAAGATGATCTTGTGTGAATTATTAAATGGGAAAATTGGAAAATTTAGAAATAAAACACTAATTTATTAAATTTACTAATTGCCAATTGCTAATCAATTGAAAAACTTTGTCCGTAAAGTAAAGTTTTTATTTTGATTGGTGAAAAACATCATTAGAATTTCCCGATTATGATTATTTAAATGAAATAAAAATCAAAACTAATTGTAAGTCAATTTTTGGTTTATATATTTTTAGAATTTATTCGATGAACAACTGTGATGACATTCAAAATATATGTAGAAATGATCTGAAAAAAATATTTAAGAATAAAAATAAGTATCCTACTATTGAAAATTATAAGACATTCAAGCGATTTTCTCGAAAAATTCAAACAAAATCGAAAATAAAATGCGCAAAATACAAGATGCTAATCGTTTCAAATTAATTTCCATTATAAAAGAGTTTCATTCATGAAAAAAATATTTAAACACCATCATTTCTAAAGACATTACGTATGTGTGCTATGAAAAAAAAAAACGCGAAACTCTTTTTATTTTCGTCGACGACGACGATAATGAAAATAATAAGGAAAGCGGGAAGAAAAAGCGCGGGAAGATTTCAAAGATTCGAAACAAAGCTTTGTGCCCCGCTAATCGAATCGACTCCGAAGCGCGCAAAGTTTGGCTCGAGATTTCCCGGGAATTTTTCTTTCTTTCTTTTTTAATTTTCTCAAAATATTCAATGTGTGATGTATAGCTATTTTTCATCGTTGCTCTAATTCGGTGATGAATTTGAATTTTGATGAAAGTGTGTGCTTCGCATGCTCTAAAGGATTTTTTCATTGAACAGATTAAAAATATATCTCATCATGGTTTTTTACTTTGATAGAATCCATTGATGTGGTGTTTTCATGGAAAATCTATTTTGATTCGTTTCATTTGCATATTAATTTAGTTTGCAGACCAACGAAACCTATGGATGCGAACTAATTCGAAATTAAGCGAATTTCGAAAAAGCATCAATTTTGTTTTATCGCTTTTCTTGACTATTTATTTTATGGAGTTTATCGAGTTTTGCTCTAAACTGTTCATTTGTAGGGGTTTTATAGTTATTTTTTATCATATCATTAGCAAAGATTTTGATTGATTTCGTTAGGTTATAGTAGAAAAGTATCAAAATTTCATATTAAGTTTATTGTTTTATTCAAAAATGTATTATAAACGAATTGAAAAAGAATGAAATTTCGTTATAAACGATGTTTTGAATTTCTCTCGAGCAAAATTTTTCTTTGAATTCAAATCGTTTTGAAAACATGTTTTATTAATGAATGTTTCATTTTAAATATAACTATTTGTATTTTTATGAAAAATTTGTGTAACCATGCGTATAAAATCGAAATGGACTTTCAGTCATATATAAAAATATGGAATGTATAAATTTCAGAAAAATAGCGAACGAACTAGATATATATTTTTGCAAAATACTTTAACGCTTTGTTTACGAATCGAAAAATTGCATTGTTTCACGGATAGTGTATAATGAAAGATGTTTTTCGTATACGATACGAAAACATTATTGTTTCTTGTTTTTCTAACGAAAATATCTCTATTATTCATACAAATATAACATTACGAAAACATAAACACAATCGCATAGACAGATATGAATATTTTCCGATTCATATTCATGAAAAAAATAAAAACATATGAAAAACCATCGCAAAAATCGAAACATAATGAAACTCTTGTGTGGAAAAAACACAACGAGGAAATATTTATTATAAAAGGTGATTTTTTTTTCAATAACACACATCCATTGTTCACAATTCACGATAGATACATTTGTTACGGTGTCTGCAAACTGCTATGCATTTTCAATACAACCTGCCTACATATGAAACGAGTGTTTCTGAATTTGAAAAATTTTGTATTCTATACAGATTTTCTTCTTAAAATCGAAGAACGAAAACTATATAAATTTTGAGACTAGATTCATTTGATTATTTACACGAATTATACTAAAATTATTATTTCAATGAAAAAAGTTTTTTTAACAAAGTTTATGATCAGTTATGGTTAAGACATAATTAATGATCGAAAGTTGTATTTGGAAGAACAACTTATTTTTCTAGATAGTCTAATGCAATTATAATAAAAGGTGAGATTTTAAGTTCTAGGGGTAAGTTGATCCAAAATTGACGATTTTTTAAAAAGAAACAATATTATATTAAATACATACATATGTCATTAAAGCATTAAGTATTGTGCAACTTTGGTTAACATTTTAGTTACTCTGGTGACGACGATTGAGTGACGAAATAACTTCAGATCAACTTACCCCTAGAACTTCCATCTCCATCTTTTCTCTCAGATTTTGAGTTGAGGCGAAAACAAACCGATCTGAGAAGTTCTGAGACGTCATAAAAGAAAGAAAGAGAAGGAATCTATTCAATACTTTGTGTGCTAGTGAGAAAATCACACAGGTGGTAGGAAGAAGACGAGAAACCATGCGTTACTCTCTCGTATCACACACAAAGAATTGAATGGTTGTTGATCTCTTTCTTTTATGACGTCTCAGACCGGTCTGTTTCAACCTTTAGTAGTTGGAGCATCGCGCGTAGTTTAAATTCGTTTCATTCTCAAACCAGAGGCGAAAAGACCGTCTCTTAGTCGCGTGTGGATGAGGTCTAAGCAGTTTGAGAACCTTCAATATGTAATATTAAACTGTAGGACACCATTTTTATCGTATTGGACACACATCCTAGTGAGAGAGACACGCAAACGGATGTCTATAAATTCGAAGCGGGAATCGCATTACGTCGCTTCGAGTTCGCACCCCTTTCACGATATCGTGTACACGTACACCCTGTATACAATACTCACATATCACACTGAACCGAAAAGACCAAGGGGTACAAGTGACATTTTATCCGAAATCGAGTTAAGTACGGGAATCGCTTCTATATACGCTCATATATTTGGTGGCAAAGGGATATAAACGAACTAGAAACGTGTACCTTATATCATCAAATCACCCGACCTCCTCCCAATACATGTAGGTGCATGCTCAAGTTTGAGTGCGCTTTTCTCGAAATCGCCGCAAAGTCACTTGTGCCCCTCGGCCTTTTCAGTCGTCACATAATATAATCGGTGGGTAAAGGGTGTTTCAGAAGTGTTGGAATGCCCCCGTGTGACAAACGGCTCGTACTTTTCACTGAAAATACCCGACGACGAGAACGTCTCAATACATCATGGGTTTATGCACGCCAGGGGCGGGTCTGGTTTTTGTGGGGGCTAATAAAGTGGGCTCACTTTTTATTGGTTGAAATGTATATTTTATTTAAATTGATTGTTTAAAAAAAAAATTTAAAATCAATTACAGGTAGTCTTCGACTTACGAATTTTCCGAAGCTTGGTCGTAAGTCGAATCCTTCGCAAGTCGAGGTTTCCCCTTTTTTTTATTTATACATTATGCGATTCGAATGGATACATATTAAAATTGAAAAATAAATAAACATCAATTACATTATCCTTATTTATCAATACATCGAATTACATATTTTTTTAAAAACTTTATGTTATTCAAAACTATTTTTATCAATATAATAATTCAAATTGAGACATGTATTTTAATATTAAATTTTAATGGAGGTTACAACTTATGTTCATCTCAGATTAACTGTTGTTTATTTCAATCAATATTTTAGAAATACATTTTTCAGAAATATATAATTTTTATATCCTTATTTCGGAAGAAGCCTAAAGGCAATAATGAATACTCAAAAATGACAAATGTCCTAACTCTTTTTTAAACAGTTAAGTTATTAAGCTCATTTTTTGCACAAAGAGTGATTAATAAGGACTGGTATTTCAATCATTAATTTTTACTATAAATTCACATAGTATCAGTTTAATGTGATAAAAATAATCCTCATAAGTATGTATTCACATTTCATATGATTTAAATCAAAGCCCGATTTTCCAATCGTATATTAGACTACTTACCGAAAGCTAAGTTACCATAATATAAATCACATAAAATTAGAACTTTAAACTATTAAAAATAGAATTAATTTCATATCTTATTTGCTTCACCTCATTATAAATATTCAAAATATAAAATATATTAATTTTATAAACTCATACGTGTACTAAATGACAAATTATTATCGAAAACATTTCACTTACTCAGCATCATTAAGAATGATTCGAATTAAACAAATCGATGCAATCAAATAAACCCTAGTATTAACGAATAAAAAGCCTCGTTAAATCATTGTGTGTTCATTGAAATTACTTCTACAGCTGAGTCAACAAACCGAAAAATAAATCAAGCGCTAACAAAACATTAAATTCTCGCTAGTTTTGTAAAGTTTATTTATTTTTTCAAATGAAAAATTTAAAACGGAACATATTGCATTTTATTGTGTTTGGATTGAATTGAAAGATTAACTCATTATATTTTTTTATTAAATAGTTTTTAACAACACATCTCTCAACATATTTAGTTAATTTTCAGCATAAATATTCTTTATTACCTAAGAAAGACAACCTTCAACTACACTTAAATTCCAACCCCTATTAATTATATTTTGCCTCAAGTAATTTCGAGTACATGTTGTTAATTATAATCATAATCTCTATACATTGGAACATATATTTACTTCAATACAAACTTACTAGAAGGATTAATTCATTAAATTTATATTTATTTTTAAATTTTTCACTTAGATGATAATAGCTTTTTTTTCATATTAAAGAATGAATAATTTTCTATCATAATATTGCACTTAACACAAATATTCAGAATGATTTTATGAAAAAATCAAAATTTATTGAAAAGTATTCATAATAATTAATTCCACTAATGTACATGTAAAGTGTAAATATAATAAATGTCAAAATAGTAGCATTTATTATAAAATAAACTATCACCATATGGCCTAATAAATGACGACTGAAAATGCCAAGGGGTACAAGCGACATTTTTGCCAAAATCGAGTCATGTACAAGAATCACTTCTATATACGCTCATATATTTGGTGGCAAAAGGATATATAAACGAAATGAAACGTGTACCTCAATATATAATCAAATCACTCAACCTTCTCCTAATACATAAAGGTACATTCACAACATTGAGCGCATTTTTCTCGAAATCACGTATACCCCTTGGCCTTTTCAGTCTTTAAATAATACGAAATAAAAAAAATCACATGTGAATAAATTGAAATCATTGAAAAATCGGCGCTCGTAATTTCGACGATAATTAACGCTCAGTTTACACTCGTCTCTTCCGCGGCTAATTTATTTCGATTTAATTATCCGCTCCGCTCCGAATATTATTTATTTTATTTAGCATTTATACGAATATTCGCTTTGTATTTTAATTTATTTTGTTCAGGCATTCGGCCAAGTGTCCAACTGTCGATGTCGGATTTAGAACAGGCGAAAGAAAAACTAGATCTCTATCACTGACGAAAAGTGGAGACTTTTCCGACGGCTTTCAAAGCGTGTGATTTTTTGCTGTTATCACTTTTTTAATTGATAATCGTATTTTGAATGTCTTAGGTATGATTTTAATTAATTAATAATTATTTTAGAGCATTTTCGAAAAGATTTCCTCGAAACAATTTAACTAATTTGGATTTGAATCAAATGATTTTGACAAAAGCAAAAAGTGTTTCTAAATTTTTTCTCATCTATTTTTAAGTATTTGCAATTGTATTATTGCTAGTCTTCTATTTAAAGTTAAATAGAATTCAATTTTTTTTTTAATAAAAGTTCCACAGTATTCTTATAATATTTCAAGGGAAAAAAAATGAATTTGAAATAGAAACAATTAAAAATGAATTTAATTTTTTTACATAATCATATTTGAGATTCAAGAAAATTCAAATTTAGGACAATTAAATGACAACTGAATAGCACAAAGGATACAAGTGACCTTTTTTAATCGAAATTGAGTTAAGTAAAGAAAATGGTACAGGATCATTTGATTAACTGTGTTTATTGTCAAATTTCATAATTAATTTTCAAATGTAAAAGTTAATTTTTATTTCATTTAATAGATATTTGTATTATTTTTTCATTGTTATTCTATTAATTATTATTGATTTTTTGTTAATTGTTTTGATATGAAATATTTGGGAATTTTCCAGTTGAAATAAATAAATAAATATATACAACCATTTTAAGTAATTGATTCAATTTAGATGAAAAAGCTCAGCTGTACCCATTGTGCGATTCAGTAATCAAATAAGGTAAGATCTATTCTAAACCTAATCAGTACATAAATACATCCTGCACTATTAACATTTCGAACGAACAAACACAATCTTAACATCTACCGAATAAAAAAAATTTCAAAGAAAAAATTAAAATATTTGAATTAAAATACTACATACATTGAGAATCTATAACAAAACGATTTTTCCTCATTTTTATATATTTATTTCTTGTTTATTCAGCGATCCATGACTCGGTACGACCATTGTGCTTGAGGACGTATCGAAACATACCCTCGCAAATATACATTTATACACAAAACGAAATAGAAATAAGATGAAAACGGCTTTCGAAAGCGTATAGAAGATAAAAAAAAAGAAGGAGAAACATCAAAGACGCTCTATGCCAAATTTCGACGTCGATTGACAGTCGTAAAGTGCGGCATAATAAATTAAAATCGGCTAAGGACGGTTTCGTTTTTTGAAAGAGAGACTCGTTTTCGAAATTGGCGCCAAAAATCGTCGTCTGCGAATTATAAACGGTTTGGTTTTTTTTTTCAATTAATTTCGTTAACGATCGATTCGAGTGGTTTCGGATCTGTTCTCGTTAGCGAGATTGGAAATGTTTTGTTAATTCGAGCTGCGCACAGATTCGTTTGATTTAATTCAAAATATACGACGACTGAAAAGGCCAAGAGGTACAAGTTATTTCGAGAAAAGCGCGCTCAAAGTTATGCACGTACCTACATGTATTAGGAGGAGGTTGAGTGATTTGATGATATATCGAGGTACACGTTCTAAGTTCATTTATATCTTTTTGCCACCAAATACATGAGAGTATATAGAAGTGATTTCTATACATAACTCAATTTCAGCAAAAGCGTCACTTGTACCTTTTGGCCTTTTTAGTCTTTTTTTTGGCCTTTTTTAGTATGATAAATTTAAGTAGACATATGCATATTTGACGGCTTTAAGCTTTTTTCGAATTTTTTGTTCCGCTTCAGGAAGTTTATGTACCTATTCATGGGGGTTTATAAATAAAAATAAATTTACTACAAATTATAACCGAATTTCACTCTAAGTAAGAAAATTTGATCTTTCATGAGAAACATAAAGATTTCTGAAAAATAAGAAACGAAGATAAAATATTATAACGTTTATAAAATCGTTAATCTTTCAGCTTATCTCTGCATAAGCCTGATATTAAAATATATCAATTTTTAGTCAAAATACACATACAAAACACAAAAATCAAAATATTTCATACATACATATAAATAAACCATAAGGTATATAAACGCTTTTGATAATTACGAAAATTAAGAAGCGTGTTCAATTAGCGCAGCTCGTAAATAACGAAACTATTATTACACGCAACATAAATTATACAAAAACACACACATACACACAAGATGAAATATTTTTCAAAACAGAAAACTAGAAAGAAACATTCGACTCTATAATAAATATATTTCAGACAATCTGCGGTCAGACAATGCCAAGGTTTTCGAACACCCACGTGTTCGTTTCGAAACGAAGCGCCCATTGTTCCAAATAAATGTTCGAAAATAGGGAATTCGATCCCATGTCGAAATTTCAATCCCGGGATCCCGGGAATATTCACGGTACTTGGGTATCCGGTACAGTACGGTATCCTAAATTGATATTACTTGAAGTTTTTTTTTTCTATTAAGGAAATCTATTAAAATAACTTGATTAGGTTATGTTGGGTTAGTATTAACATGTCGCATTCGCTCATAAAGAATTGAATGGTTGTTCATATCTTTCTTTTGACGTCTCAGAATGGTGTGTTTTCGTCTTTAGATTGGGATATGTTTTAAGATCGTTTAAGTAAAGTCGAGTCTCTTTTTGACTAGGTAACAGAAAAGTACTTTATTTTCATTTTTATATAAATATAATGAATAAGTAGAAATATAGAAGTCACTATTGAGTCGATCCATAATTTCATATATCCTATGATTAAAATACTTAAAATTTTAACAGGGTATTGTTTATTTACATTCGATTATATTCATTTGAATTATTTTCCGAATAAATCCAAAAGGAAGAAGGATATATGTACATATAAACGAAAACTTTCATACAAAATCGTATATGTGGATATAATATAAAGTTCATACATATGTACATATATAATAGTTTCAAAATTTGATAATGTATGAAATTTTCCGATAATCCACGTCCACATGCGGTTGCGGTCGGAAAAACCTTATTAGAAAAGTTTCAACGTAAATATCGTTATTTGGAAAACGTTAGCACTTTTGTAGTGTATACATTTTGCTAGTGTGTATTACCAGCTTTCTATATAAAAATTTAATTAAAATTTCGATATATATTAGACATTTTATAATATATTTCGATAGTTATATATTTTTATATGATTAATACAGTTGGAAAATCGAACCTTTTTTCGAATTAATGATACCAAAATTAGAAAATATATACATATATTTTATTAAATAAATATATATTTTAACTAATGCACATATATATATAATACACTGAGGAAAGCTGTTAGTTACCGCAGACAGGTCATTCCACGTGTTGGAAGCGACGTGGATCGAAAGGGATCATCCCTTATCTGTTTTACCCCAATTCAAATGTAACACGAGTGTAATACGACGTATATAAATACAGAATCAAAAACCGCATTTCGTACGAAAAAAAAACGGAGACAATCGAATCGAGTAAAAGAATTGTCCTAAATATGGAACGTGCGCCAAATATGGAATACCACGATATTTATTACTTAGTTTCGATAACCTGCTTATTTTTGAATAAAATCAGCCACAAATAGTATTATTGTTAGATTTCAAAAAGAAAAATGACAATATCGAAATTGAGTCTAAAAATATTGAGGATGAAAATTTAACTAGGTTTTTTTTTAACAATATCAGCTATAACATTGAAATGTAATATTTTTTTAGGATATTTATGAGATAACTGCCTGGCGATTTTTTGTATCGAAAACGCATTAGTTTGAAATTAAATTCAGTATTCCATATTTGCCATTTTTTGACTATTTCGTATTTTAAAACACCACCGTTCCATATAAATATAAGACGCGTATGAAAAATTACGAAAAAATATTTTTTCAGTTATCGTCGTTTTTTTTTGAATTTGAGAGATTATTTCTTCCTTTTACTATAATCAACACATACCTTAGTATATTTGGCCTCAACCTATTTCTTAAGAACGTTAATTATTATTCATTTGTGGAAAATACATATTTAAAGCTTGGATGTTTCCATACTAAGGACAATTCCTCTTTATTTTTCAAGGAAAGCGAAATTGTGACATTTTAAATTCAAAGGAGTTCCGAGTATGAGTTGAATAAAGAAATACGAGATCCGGTCAGAAGATGGATTATTTCTGTGAGTGAATGTGGCTTTTGGTCTACTGAATTATTATATAAATGTATATATTGTATATTGCTGAATATAATATATAATATGATGCCTTTGATGGACCTTCGGTTGAGAGTTGAGAGATTATCTCTTTTGACTAAAAGCGATATAGGAAACGTCTATTTTGGGAAGTTTCAGGTTTGCGTCGATACATTTCAACGATCTTGTTTCTGTTAACAATTCTAAATCAGAAATATTCTCACATGAAAGAAATCCTTTAATTGAATCAATCATGAATAACTTTGCTTTCAAAAAATGTGATTTTAATATCAAATCACTTGAAATAGTCATAACTGCTATTTGTGAAATATATTTATAGAACAATGAAGATTTAAATGATAAAATTTATTTGGTCACGAAATAATTATTTAAGAAGCCATTTTAATTTTAATGGACTCAAGGTATTCGAAGCTTATTATGAACAAAATTTGTATGATTATAATTTTTGAAAAATTAAATTAACAGAATTTCAAAAAAACGTTCGATAGTTTCTCTAGATTTCTTGTATTATGTAGTTAGTTACGTTTAACTCTGAAAGGCTCAGTTATTAAAGTGTTCGTGATGCAGATGATGATATCAATAAATATTGATAATGTTAATGCATGTACATCAAAAATTCACACAAATCAAACAGATGCGAACAGTGAAAATTATAACAAGCATTATATACATACACATATAGACTTTTCCGAGTAAAAAATCGGAATTTTCCATAGAAAATTTCGGTTATGAAAAAGTTCGCCAATACCTAGCGACAATGTTCGGGTGAAAAGTTTAGAGGAAAAAAATTGTCAAGTTATTGTAATCCGACGAATAATGACGAAGTTTTGTCTTGGCCATTGTCTTTTGCGTCGACCGAAGTAACTTTTCTTCGAGTTATTATTTATGGACGGCGAATTTAGCGCGAAACACTGAGAATTATACAATAATTAATCACGGAACAAAAAGATAAATTTGACTTGGAAAAAAATATACTTTTTATTAGGGACAAATTTTTCATAAGAGACGAATAACATCCTTTCGATAAAGTTTACAAATATTTTCCGAGCGATGAATCTATTCATTATCTTTTGATATTTATTATATTTTAGTATTTATTTATTTGTTAATTTTAACTTAAACAATATGGACCAGTTAGAAATGTATTGTAAACTATATTTTATATTTATATTTCACATGTTGCTCATTCTTTTCAAGAAAAATTTGAATAATGTATATTTACTGAATGCATTGAAATATCAGCAAAAATTATAATTTTTAACATGATAAAATCAAGAAGTCACTTAAAGTTAAGTATATTGTTTAAAAACAATCGGCGCTTTGATATTCAGTTTTAATTTATTTAAATCTACTTTCAGACTAAAAAATCTTTGAGTTTGAAGTTATTTAGTTACTGCACAAAATGTTCATTTCAAAACGAATCCTTAAACAGCATAAAATAGCTAATAAATCTATAATTTAATTCACAGAATAAATCAAGTTCTAAAAAAAATCATAGTACAATATTAAGATAATATACAATATACATATAATCGTAAAATTTATAAAGTAGAGATCGCACCTAACTTTCGGCTAACTCTTTCATTCTTTCAGACTTTTATTCAGAATTTTTCTACACTTCCCCAATTTTCCGCATTTTCCCAATTTACATATTCATTCAGATTTAAGGGGTCAGAGAAATATTTCGAAATTTCTCCAAAACGAAAAAAACAACATTCAGACAGGCACTTTTTGTCTCACCATCAAAAGGCTTCGCTCGCAGTTTGTTTGAGTTGCAATTTGAAAGGACCACTTATTGCCGGGAATTTTGGTCCTTTTTGTATCCTTTTTTTTGTGTCAGTGTATTATTATTTCGTGTTTCAGACTCTGAAGGGTGTGGAGTGGCTGAAAAAAAATCTAGTCGGATTTCGTCGTAATTAATCATGTTTTGTGAATTGAGTGAAAAGTTGGTTCGGTTAGAACGCGATTGTGGCTAATTTATCGTATGAACGAATTCAAAGTTTGTATGTGAGTTAGATATATGAAAAATGTATGCAGAATGACATTTTTACAAAAGAAATTATTAGATTTTTTCGTCAAATAAGAGAATGATTTATAGATACTTAACTTTTCACTGATATTGTAGCGTTTAAAACAAAATATATTAATATTTCAAACGAGAGCGTTTGAATTAATTCGCAAGAAAGTACTATTTTCTTGGCTCGAACGACAAGAAGCTTAAAACATGAAATTATTTGGCACTCGAGCGAAAATTTTAAATGCGGTAAATCAAATAATAATTTCGAATTAAATGTGTAATGAGTGTTTTAAAAATAAATATTGTAGTATGCAAATGCTCTATAAACACGACTAAAATAAATGCTGTGTGAATAAAACTCAACAAACCGTTATTAAAGTGTGGTTTGATGTAATGAATTTTACATATCGCTTTATAGAAGACTTTTAGTTCAGTTTAAAATGTTAATTTCCAAGTAAAATACATTTAATTAGCAAAATGGTAATTTTTAGTGAAAATATTATTTCACTAGTGGAATATTTATTCTGATGCAATTCTACTGAAATTTAATTTTATGTGATTTTCAAACTGAAATTAATTGTTATCTCACAATCATTTGAGTCATTGAGCTTCACTTTTTTTTTAAATAAAAATAGAATTAAGTAAATGTCGAAGCACTTGGTATAGACATAAAATTTTGTGTGAAATATATTTTTTAAAAAATACCAGACATAACATGATTTAATTGACTATTGGTTGAAAAATCATTAATTTCATAAGCCATTTTAATTATTTCTGTACTTAATTGTGAATTGATCAAATCCATAATTTATTAAAAACAAATTATGTAAATTAATAATTTCGTAAAAATGTAATAAAAAAGGTATCAAACACGTTTGATAGTTTTTCTCTACTTCTTGTTTTAAAGAGTTAGTCACGTTTAGCTCTAAAAACGGCTTGTATGTTAATCGAATACGATTTTATTGCAAAATTTGAACTATTTAACTTCAACGCAATTAAAAATGTGAAAAGTATTAATTTATACTAATTTTATTTTGTTTCAGATCTAACAGTGCGTTGGTTTGTCGTTTCAGGCGAAAAAATGGTTTAAAGCTTCGGTGAAATCATGTGAATATAAAGAATAAATTTGATCGAAATATATAAGTTCGAGTTGTATTTTGAAAATATCTGGCATCAAGAGCGTTTGTTGAGTGTTTTGTAAAACGTGTGTCACGATGGCCGAAAGTGGATCTTCTTCGGTCGAAGAACAGCTCAGGGGCGCTCAACCGGGCACTTCGGGGCCGCAGCACAATCCAGGATTTTTTAATAAAAACGGTCAGATTTTATATATTTTTTTACTATTTATATTGATTTAGGTTAAGCTGTTTCGATATTATAATATTTGTCGAATGAAAAGGTCGATGGGTACAAGTGATTTCGAGAAAAGCGTGCTCAAAGTTGAGCATGTACTTATATGTATTAGATGGAGGTCGAGTGATTCGATGATATATTGAGGCGTAAATTTCAAGTTCGTTTATATCCTTTTGCCACCAATTATATGAGCGTACATAGAAGCAATTTCTGTACATCACTCAATTTCGGCAAAAATGTCACTTGTATACTTTGGACTTTTCAGTCGTCATATGGAATTATCTTGATGTTTTTATCATGTTTATGTTTCTATCATTTTTTTACTATTAACAATAACCTTAGATAACTTATTGTATTTTAATACTTTTTATCACATATTACTATATTTTTTCGAAAATATTCAGAAATCTGAAAATATCAACCGAAGTGATAAATTTTTTTGACTGATTAAAAATATATGGAATTAGTATTAGGTTTAATAATTATCTATAATTTTTATGATTTCGTCATTATTCACTATTTATACTTACAATTAGTAGCTCGGGTAAAAAAAATATGATAGCATAAGTATATATTTTAATAGCCCTTATCGTATATTTCTAAATTTCATTGAATTAAATTGTTAAAAAAACTAAAAGCATCAATCAAATTATGAAAATATACAAAAATTAATATCAGTATATCTAAGATAGCATAAAAAAATCCTACAGATTAATGAATCGGATAATATTTTCAGTGGCAAGTCGTTAAGCGCAAACAAAATAACGAGTCATCTTCTTGTACGTATTATATTATACGGCGACTGAAAAGGCCAAGATGTACAAGTGACTTAACAGTGATTTCAAGAAAAACGCGGTCGAAGTCGAACATGTACCTACATGTATTAGGAGGAGGTCAAGAGATATGAAAATATATCTCAGTACACGATTCAAATTCGCTTATATCCATTTACCGTCAAATAAATGAGCGTACATAGAAGCGATTCCTATACATAACTTAATTTCGGCAAAATGTCACTCGAACCCCTTGGCCTTTTCATTCGTCATATGTATAAGATAACATCCGACTGTCGAACAAACAAGCTCTTTCTACGGATCGATTATTTCTAATTACGTTAATCGAACTCATCGAATATTTACGTTATCCTTACAACAACAGGACTTTCGTTACATACACGCGAACGACACTCGATCGTTAGTTAACATCGGCCTAAATACAAACGCTAACCGTGCAGAAAAATACGCAGGGAAAATACAGTGACGTAGCGAGGGTATCGTATATAATGTAGCAGAAATGGGGCGTTGATAATGGTATTTATTTTTCAATCAAAAATTAAATTTATGAATATTTTTTAATGATTCAGTTTACATTGAAATATTTCATTTGTTATATTGATTTTTTTTAATAAATTGTTCGAAAATTTTTAATCATTCGATTGAATTAAACTAGTAAATTAGTTGTGGATACTTTTCAAAATTTTAATTAATATTCGTGTTTTTGTGAAATTTTCATAGAAAAGGATTACAGTTTTATTTATATTTCAAAAATTAAATAAGTCCGATTTCGAAAATAAAAACAACAAGATCGATATTGAGTCTATAAATATTGAGGATTGAAATTTTACAAGGTTTTTTCAACAATATCAGCTATAACTTTGTGTGATATTCTTTTTAGGATATGTTATGAGATTATTGCTTGGCGATTTTTTATATCTATTGAAAATGCATTAATTTGAAATGAAATTCAGTATTCCATATTTGCCTCCTTTTGACTATTTCGTATTTTAAAACACCACTGTTCCATATTTGATACACATATGAAAAAATGACGAAAAAATATTTTCAGTTATCGTTATTTTTTTCAAATTTAAGTGATACTTTTTTCCTTTTACTATAATATAGTATATTTGGCTTTAATTTATTATTCAAGATCGTTGATTATTTTACATACATATGTGGAAATACACGCATAGTACTTAAATGTTTCCATATTTTTCGCTTTTCTTATAAACTTAGTTAAAATATAGATAACATATTATTTTTTATAATGTAAAATAGAGCAATCAAATGTTTCACATGCAAATTTATTTATTTTTCGTATTTTTAATGGGTTTTAAAATTGAACCGTACCATTTACCACAATTCCCAGATACGGCACTGGAGAAACCTAATAACAGACCTCGTTCCGTTCAATTGAGATTCACGGGGAAAAACACGTATAGAAGCGAGCCAAAACAGGGGAAAACTCGTGCAGGAAATTTTCGGGAAAACTGAGAGGAAAAGCGGGAAAAATCGTTCCAGTCGAACAAAACTATACTGCAGAGTTAATCGTGCGATTTTTCCCAGAGGAAAATGGGAAAACTTTCGAGCGAAGATGTCGCCGGTTGATTTAATTAAGGTTTTTTTCTGTGTTTCGTGTTTGTGTGAGCACAATTGAGACGAACAAGTCTGAATGGACTTATCAAAAGGTTCTGTTTGCTCTACACTAATGTGAAAATACGTATGATATAACGAAGAAAAATTCGCCAATGTATCAATTTTCTGATATTTTAAATTAAATTCTGTGCAAATATGCAATGTTTTGCATCGTTTGAAATCGACGCGTGATGATATTCCATACATGAATTGTAACAGACAAACGTACAAACGTACAAATGTGCTTAGTAAAATTATAATATTGATATGTTTTGCATCGTTCGAAATCGACGTATGATGATTTTTCCATACATAAATTGCAACAGACAAATGTACAAATATGCTTAGTAAAATTAAAATATTGATTAAAATATTTATGTTGTAGACAACATGTGTTAACAACATACACATTCATGCACATTTTTACGCGTTTCGATTGTGTTTATTATTGTTATGTTCGATTTTTAATCAGTCGATAAGCGTCATTGATCGTGTTCGGTCGTTTCGAGTGTAAATAGCGATTTTTAATTGGATTTGTTTTAATTACGCGAGTGTTAAGTGAATCGAGAAGAAGGCATCATCTTTAAGGCGTTGAAGGTAAGATTTTGTATTACTTTTGAATCATTAAATTATTCACTGTGTACTATTTTGACGTAATGAGAATCACTTTGAACACGAAATTAATTTCCGCATAAGATGCACAATTCGAACATTAATTACGATACGATCATGTTTTAACTTGAAACGTGATTGTCTAATACTGAATTTACATTTTGAAAATTTAACTAAACGATGAAGTATTACAATTATCAATAGTTCGTTTTTGTATGTACGTTTTTTTTCCATGACTCGAGCTCGTTTTGTGACAATTATTACTTATATTTATTTATATCGATTTCAATATGTATTCAAACTGTGACAAACATTCATTGTTTATTTGGGATCGATCTCTTTAGTGCTGTAATTAACTAATCCAGAGAGTTACAATCACTCCTTCAGCTATGAATTGTCGAAAATCTGAGGAACGAAGACGGATTTTGACAGTTCATAGGTTAAAATCTGACTTTAATTCTACGAATAGTTAATAAGAGCAGTGAAAAAACTCGTTCTTAGTTAACCGATCATAGATTTATGGTCAGTTCTTCAGCTGTGAATTGTTGAATATCCGCAAAACGGAGACGGATTTTTGACAGTTTGATGTTGGATATTGACATTTGGAAGTTGACAGTGAGTGTAACTCTATGGTTGGTTAACTAAAACAATGAAAATATCTGCCTTTAAGCATAATTAGAGAACAACAGCCTTAAATATTTATGAATCGTCATGATAGAAAAATATTTAATTTATGAAATGTTCTCACAATCGATTCCGCTAGTATTAGTTAGTTTTTATATATGTATAAAATTAAATGTCTAAAATAGAAAACTTTATCACAAATTATGTTGATTTGTTTGAAACATTATAAAGTGTGTAAAATTATCGCATTAAATATCTAATTTCGTTTGAAACGCGAGAATTACATTCCGAAAGCGAAAAGGGCTTTAGTGTTTCTCGGAAGGTTTCCTTTATTTTATTCACGTCTATAAAAATGGTTTCTTAAATATTTGACGCGTTTTTCGCGGGAAATACGAAAAACAAACACTTTCCCATTCACAGATTCTCATCAAACTCGAATTCATACACACACACAAACATATTTTTTTCAAAAAAAAAAAAACACCGATTCGAATAATTAGCGAATTTTATTTACGTACGCGGAAGCAAGTGTACCGAAGAAACTTTTCTCTTCGCACAAAACGCCTCTCTCACACTTTCGTCGAAAGTAAAAATAATTTCGCCGAAAATTTTCCAGATTTTTCAGACGCCCCCTAACCCCCTTTTCGGTTTCCTCCTCGTGGGCGCATAATGCGATATAATTTTTTTTTCGGAAAATCATTCGCGTGTTTTCCTCGGGCGCTTCCTTTTCCATCGTCCCTCGGTTGTCTTGATGATTTATGATGATGACTCCTGTTCTTGTGATGAAACTTTTTTTTTTCAGAAGCCCCATTCATGGATAGCGACTTTTACAATATACATTTCATTGTGGAAACGGGATGAGACGTCGATTGTCTAATTTTCAGATTTTCGGAAGCTGAAATGTACGATTATTATGTTTTATCAACTTTTATTTGAAGGTTATATCTATTTTACTAGCGATCGACCCGTTTTAGCGCAGTTTTAGGGCATTACATGGACACACACACACACACAAAATAGCGCTATTACATAGTTAGATTTTCAGATTTTCGTAGGCTAAAATGTCTGATTATTATGTTTTATCGACTTTTATTTGAGGGTTATATCTATTTTACTAGTTGAATATATCAACGCGCAATTTTGGAGCGTTACATGGACACACATACATACACAGAATAGCGCTATTATATAGTTAGATGTGTGGACCATTTTAGTAAATTTGATGTTTTCATTTTTTCGTTTGTATTTCAATGAATCGAATTAAAGTTTTATTTATATATGACGACTGAATTTCCCAAAGGGCACAAGTGATATTTTTTATCGAAATTAAATTATATATAGAACCATTTTCTGTACTTAACTCAATATCGATAAAAAAGGTCACTTGTGCCCTTTGTGAAATTCAGTCGTCATATGTATTATAAAACATTTAAATAAATGTTCATGTGAGGTTCTTATCATTGCACTTCATACTAACGTATAGAAAATTTATCGGTGAATGTGAAAATATATTAAAATGAAAAATTTCCACATTTTATAAGCATGTATATTTTTTCCGCTATTTACAAAAATATTAAAAAAAATGAACATTCGAAAATTTGCGTACATGGAAAAATGTTTAAAATATTATTTTTTTTATAAATCAAGTGTTAAAAATATACATTGAAATAATTTAAAATAAAACAAAACTACGAAACATAATGATAAATCAAAATAATCGAATTGAAGTCATTACATTCAAATGCAATCGATCGACTTATGCCACTTTCCTTAAAAGCAACCCATTCATGCCATTTTTTTTCCCATCGTCTGTTCCTTCTCTCCCCTTATTTTCGTTTTGCAGACGATTTTTTTCGAACAAGCCTCGATTTATTATGACGAAGCTTCGGTGGCCGTCATCAATAACTGCTGAATTATTCCGGTTACGTGACCGTGAAAATTACCATGAAAATACGTCTATTTTCGCACCCCTTTCTTGTGAGGGTTGTGTGAAAAATATACAGATAAAATTGAACGTATATACGTCTGTCACGAGGTATTTTTATATTATTTATCAATTAATATCGTTCGTGTTTAAAGTAAAGAAGTCAATCATAAGGTAAAGAATCCGATGAGCAAGTTAAAGCGCACACAGATGTCAATTTGACTCCTTAATAGACTAATAATAGAATTAATAGACTCCTAAATGACTAATACAATTGAAATGACTCTTTTAGGAGTCTGAAATGGTTTTTATATCATTGTATTTAATATTTTATGAGATTTTTACTTTGACGTTTCATTTCTATAGCAAAACTGTTTTAAATAATATGCATTAGCTACACACGCAACACAATTAATGAAACGTTATATTCTCAATTTACTTTCGTTCCAAGTTTTTCGATAAATTGAAAAGTTTTGAATACTTCGTCGAGTAAATTTGATTCGATTTTATATAAATGAAAAGACACGTGTAAGAGTCTTATGTTTGTGTAATTTTCAGCAGGTATTGCTAATTAATTTATACTTGTCTTGAGCTTCTAAAACATGCAAGTTCATTAGCTCGCAAAGTTTACATGTAATGCTGTTAATGAAGGTAACCGCGAAAGTTTTTGCTGCTTTGTCGAGTCGAAATTATTATTCTAATATTTTAACAATCATTAATATAATATTCTATCGAATTATACATATTGAAATTTTGATCAATTTAAAACAAGCATAATAAGTAGTTACTTATAAAAATATTCTTTTAAGAAAACTTCAAATTAGTATGATTTTTTTTCTATTCGATAAATTAACTTTATTTTTTGATTAAAAAAATCATAATTGATCGTTAATTACATATATTATACTAATTTAATACAATCAAATATACATAAAAATATTTATTTTTATTTAAATATATCAATATTCAATAATAATTAAAAAAAATATATATATTTGATTGAAATCAAAATTATGTTTTTTTGACTATCTATAAACACAATTTAAAATCGATTTTAATCAAATTATTTTAAACCTAACTATATAAAATATCCTAAATTTGAATTTTATCTCAAAAATTTACTGAAAATTCGACTCAAGACAGCCCTGTTTTTTCCTGAAAAACACTTTTCCTCGTAACCCAACTTCGATCGCACGCCGAATTAACACTTCGAATTCGAACCTTTCGCGCCTTTTTTATATGACGACCGAAAAGGCCAAGGAGTACAAGTGACATGTTTTCCGAAATAGAGTTATGTACAAGAATCGCTTCTATGTACGCTCATATATTTGGTGGCAAAGGGATATAAACGAACTTGGAACGTATACCGAGGTATATCATCAAATCAGTCGACGTCCTCCTAATACATTTGGGTACATGCTCAACTTTAAACGCGCTTTTCTTGAAATCACTGTTAATTCACTTGTACCCCTTAGCCTTTTCAGTCGTCATATATTATATTACACGCTAGTCTACATTATGAATTATTGTATAAATATTTTACCGCTCGGCGAAGTTGAGTCGGTTTTTTTTCGGCGGGAAAATCGTGACTCGAATGTGAAAATGTGGGAAAATCGAACGCGCCTTTTTGACGTTTTAATAAAGCTTGTGTATGATGTTCGTAATATTTATATAATATTTAATAATCCGATGCTTGTCTGGGTTTTAATTTGTTTTTTTTTCGCCTTCGTATTTTCATTTTCGTTTTAATTTGTTTGAATAATTGTTTATACAGCATAAGAAAAATGATATGAGCATGATTTTTTTCAAAGGTTTTCAGTAATTTCGAAAATTTTATGGTTTAATATGTTGGTATATTTAGTAAAAAATATATTTTACGTCTGTTTTGTAACACGGAATTACTTAAGATTCATTAAACTTAAAGCCAATAGTGAAGTGTTGTATAATATTTTTCGTTCCTTTTGCGTGTGTAGGTCATGCACAATATTTGCTATGAAAATACCCCTCTGAAAAGAGTATATTTAATTTTCGTTGTTTGTAAAATTTTGTAATGATACGAAAAAAATCCTGATCGTGCACACAATACCTCGACAAAATTTCACTGCGAACAGATCTGCCGTTAAGGAGTCTATCGATTATAGACAGTTTAATTAATATTCATAGACAATTATCTATATAGGATTCGTTTTATTAATAACGAATAAGCTCATTGAAAATATCAACGCACGCTTGTTGGAATAAAATTATAAGATTTATACATTGTAACAGTCAGAAACACAGACAAATTAACGCAACTAATATATCAGTATAAATGCAAAAAAATAAGTATTTATGATTCAATACCTCAAACAGTATGATTTATTGTAACCGAATTATAATTTTAATGAAATTAAAAATCCTTTCACTATAATTTTAATTTAGTTTTATCTTTTTTTCGTAAAATTTGCTAATTATCTATGTCGTAAGGGCAAAATAAAATAAAATAAAATAAAAAAGAAAAACCGAACACACATTTAATAGGAAAACTTGGCTTGTGACCCGTGAAAACTCTTTAACACGGACTCGTTCTGAGGGTTGAGCTAAAAGTTTTCCGCTCCATGCGAAACACCTAAGAGTCGAAGCTTTCATGCAAAATTAAGGATAACCCCACACTTTTCCGCAAGAAACAGATTCCAAAACTTTCTTTTATAAAAGAAAATAATATTTTTTCCAATATTTCGAAATCGTACGTATTTGAGATTTAATATTAAATATGACGACTGAAAAGATAAACTTCGCTAAAGTGTGTTGAGTGTTTTCACGATATTAATTGAATATTTTCGATTGAGAATCGCTGTTATTCGAATAAGGTACATGTACTGAAATATATAAACAATATATTCTGGCCAATTTTTTTCGCTAACTTAGTACCATTATTTCCTTTGTATTCTCTACTTTGTACAAAGCGGTTTCTGTGCCTGAAAACAAGACATACAATGGACATTATTATTATATTACAGTACATGAGTTTGCTTTAAGGATTAACGCTTTAAACCTTTTTATTGCATTTTTTCCGATTATAATCGACCGAGAAAAATGAAATATAGAGGAATTGTCCTAAATATGGAACACCGAGATATTTATTACTTACAGTTTCGACGATCTGCTGATTTTGTATAAAATCAGTCACTAATAGTATTAGTGTTAGATTTCAAAAATAAAAACAATGATATCGATATTGAATCTAAAAATATTGAGGATCGAAATTTTACTAGGTTTTTTTCAACAATATCAGCTATATCATTGAAATGTGAATTTTTTTTAGGATTTGTTATGAGATAACTGCTTGGCGATTTGTTGGATCGAAAACGCATTACTTTGAAATTAAATTCAGTATTCCATATTTGCCACCCTTTGACTATTTCGTATTTTTAAATGCCACCTTTCCATATTTGAGACACGTTTGAAAAACGACGAAAAAATTATTTTTCAGTTATCTTGGTTTTTTCAAATTGAGAGATTATTTTTTCCTTTTACTATAATCAACACATAACTAAGTATATTTGGCCTCAATCTATTTCTTAAGAACGTCAATTACAGTTCATTTGTGGAAAATACTTATGTCCATATTTATTACAATTTCTCTAATTTTAAAATATCCAACTTTCCGTTGATTTATTATATTCAAAGTGAATAATTTATTGTTAAAACGTCGAAACATAAAAGCTGCCGATATTACCGAAATATCGACAAACCAATTTCGCCGAAAAGCCTTATTTCGTTAATTGAAACCGCAAATGAGCGAAAACGCCGACACCTCATTATCGAAAAGAAAACGCAACAATCGAACTTCGACCGCCACAAAGGGAATTCGAGCTTTTATTAGTCTCGGGAATTTTCCCGGGATTTCTCGGACGCCTAATAAATCCTGTTAATACACACATATTTAATATATTCTGGAGAGGTGGTCGTTTTGTGCATAAGCATATAATAACCCTTCCTTCATTTATGACGTCACAAAGGGAAAGTGAAAGTCTTTAATAATGTTTAAAGTTCAGTCACGTGTGGTAATCGTTTTTAGGTTATTTTTTTGAGTTAATGTAAAGATTAGAATGTATTTTTTAAGTGATTGATAGAATGATTTTTTTGTATTTTCATGTTCCTAGGTACTGTTTTAGTTGTATATGCAATTATACATTTCAGATAAACAAATAGTTGAGCAATTGCAATTAAGGTTGAAAATTATCATTTAGTTAGCAGTAACTATTGGTTATAGCTAGAAAAATTTATAGAGAAATAATATTTACAGTTAATTTGTTCGAAAATTGATAAAACATATCGGTTATAAGTAAACTGATTTTAAATTGAAAATTAAACAAATATCCTAAAAAAAATGTTATTTCGAGTTAATTTGCTTTAAATCTTTACTTTTTTCAATGTACATAGATTTAATAAAAATCGTGTACAATTCTTAGGACTTGAACTTTCAATTAAATTTCAGGGATACTAATTGTCAAATTCTATAGAGAATAGTTAAAGCAATACAATACTATTTGTAAGAAATTTAATAAACGATTAAAATACTGACCATTTGAAGCGAAAAATTAAAAAAATGAATTTAATACACATCTCCAAATACAAATTTATTAAAAAAATACAGTCATTCTTACATTTATGAACTGTCAAAAAATCATGACGCTTGACGTATCTATGTGTTTCATCATTTACGCATATTTTTGACAGTTCGTAAATGAAAAAACGAACGTAATATACATAAGACACTATAGACTCAGATATTCTCGAATAAAGAACCCCGCACACGTACCGCACAATAAATACGCGAAAATGTGCGCACGATTCCCGAGCTTATAAAACACATCGGGGAACTTTGTGCGAAACCAACTTAAGAAACAGGGTCGTTCGAAGGTACAGTGTTTTCGCATGGTGTTTTTGCGTGCACCATTAATTCCGTCAGACCAGGGCCGGATTGAATAATGTGCCGAAATTGACTTTAGCGAGGATTAATATTAGATTTAGTAAGATTCGATTGTTGTTCTTATTATGTCTGCTTGGAGCACGATGGAAATTCGATGGAAAGTAGGTCGATAATATAAATAATTTTTAGTCGGAATTCATTAAGTCAGAAAAATGAAGTATGTATATGTAGTGTCGGATCATTAGATATTTGTATTTTTTTTTATTTTAAAATTATTATAACGACACGAAAACTTTTCCGTATGTTCACGAAATAATTCTGAAAAGTTTCATCGAAATCTGATAAAGATTTAAAAAAAATATTGAGTAACAACAAAAATTTGATTTTACATTCATACTATGATCGTTTCTTTATATTTTTCATACGAAACAGAATTTTTCGAATTATTGTTTTACACGTTTGAATAAACTGTTTTGATATCAGTTATAGGGAAAAATGAATTTTTTGTCCTCATGGAAATCATTTTTCATTGTTTCGATTCAATTCGAACTATTTAGTGACACTTATGTGCACTAATATACTCTTCGAAGTCTCGCCTTAGGTCTAATACTCTTCACTATAAAGTGAATTATTAATTAATGATAATTGGGTAGAAATCACATGTATGGAAAAATACGTAAATAAGTCATCAAACAAACGTTATTTCTTAAATTTCAAAGAAATCTTTCTTAAACCAAATTCGATAAATAAAACGATCCTCATACTTACACATGAAAAAAATGAGAGCACGAAAAGACTTCGCAGCCAGAATATCCAATGGCCCCCCCCTTTTTTTTACCGAGTCCGGCCCTGGCTTCGAATATGTAAGCGTGACCCGTGTACATGACTTACGGTTAAGATTGTTCGACCTTTTACGAGTTAAGTTTGTTCGAGTGGGTGTATGGGGCACGTGTTAACGTCGATTTGTGTTTAATTAGTGCTACTCTCTCTCTGTTTGTCGAGTATCGATGCTGAAATGTGTGCCGATTCCTACTGAGTTCTTGGGTGTTTTTAGAGATCGGTAATGAGATAATTTTAAGTTTATAGGGATGCTAGCGATCGACCCGTTGAATATATCAACGCAATTCCAAGTCTTTGAATACATTAATGCAGTTTTGGAGCGTTACGTGGACACACATACAGACAGACATACACAGAATAGCGCTATTATATAGTTAGATGAGATAATTTTAGGTTTATAGGGATGCTAGCGATCGACCCGTTGAATATATCAACGCAATTTCAAGCCGTTGAATACATTAATGCAGTTTTGGAGCGTTACGTGGACACACAGATAGACAGACATACACAGAATAGCGCTGTTCTATAGTTAGATGACAGAATTTTAGGTTTATAGGGATGCTAGCGATCGACCCGTTGAATATATCAACGCAATTCCAAGTCTTTGAATACATTAATGCAGTTTTGGAGCGTTACGTGGACACACATACAGACAGACATACACAGAATAGCGCTATTATATAGTTAGATGAGATAATTTTAGGTTTATAGGGATGCTAGCGATCGACCCGTTGAATATATCAACGCAATTTCAAGCCGTTGAATACATTAATGCAGTTTTGGAGCGTTACGTGGACACACAGATAGACAGACATACACAGAATAGCGCTGTTCTATAGTTAGATGACAGAATTTTAGGTTTATAGGGATGCTAGCGATCGACCCGTTGAATATATCAACGCAATTTCAAGCCGTTGAATACATTAATGCAGTTTTGGAGCGTTACGTGGACACACAGATAGACAGACACACATAGAATAGCGCTATTATATAGTTAGATGAGATAATTTTAGGTTTATAGGGATGCTAGTAATCAACCCGTTGAATATATCAACGCAATTTCAAACCGTTGAATACATGAACGCAGTTTTGAAGCGTTATATGGACACACAGATAGACACACACATACACACACAGAATAGCGCTAGTATATAGTTAGATGAATATATCAACACAGTTTTGGAGCGTTACATGGACACACAGTGACAGAGAATATAGTTAGATACCAAACTTTGTGATATCTAAAAAACTATTGAGTGTTGCGTTTTCGTCATTTACAACTATTTCAAGTTTATACTTTGTATTTTAATTCAATTCTTATTTTTTTAAAGCTTTTTTTTTATAAACATAATCATATTGTAATGCGTATCTTCTGATAAAATAAGAAGATTATTTGTCAGATTTGTGTTTTATTATGACTTTCATATTACATTTCTCGTGTACAGATTGTTTGATACGAGTGTTTTGGGCATATTTTTTTATGATGGCTCTTGAAATTTTTACGACAAAAGTTTTTCATGCAAACGTTCTGGTATACATAAAAATGTTTGTTAACATGATCAATTATCACACTTTATTCATTTTTTTTTATTAAATTCGATTTAACCTAACCTAAAACACAATCCAAGTTAATACGAAGTAAAAAAACTAATCTAACCTAACTTAAACACTAGCCTAATCCATCGAGTATACCGATGATTTTCTCCAAAAGCACCTACAACTACTCCACAAAACAAAAGCTTCAATCTCATACAAAATTACAGACCAATCAACTCTCGTTTCAGCTAAAGCAAAGCTATCCTAGATCAGTACCCCTCAAACTTTTTTCCGATTTTACTGAAAAACACAGTACATGACTATCGAAATATTTATTCAGACTTAGCAGAACAATCGTACTTGACATTAATACAGAATCTGATACTTGATCTCATAAACATAAGTGAAATCTTATAATCGATCACCTTTCATTAAAAAAAAAAGTAACTTTAGGACAACTTAGCGTCATTTGGGAACCATATTTAGGCAGTATGGAACCCGAAAAATTTGCGGACCCAAGTTTGAAAAGCCCTGACTCAGACCACAGACGACAAGCAATTTCAAACCCGGGTACAAGATCGACTCGTGTACACACAGCCTAATCGGTGGAACCGATCAAACAATCGACCGATCGAATCGCCCAAGGTGCTTCCAAATTCACATTAGGCCGCATTCACATGCAACAATTTATATTCTGTCCATCGTATTATATCCTGCACTGTCTCATGCACTCTATAATTTGTCTTTTTTGCAGAAGAAACAGTAGAATCGAATTGATAGATTATTAAGTGTGAAAGACGTGAAATTATAGACAAATGAAGCGTTTAAAGTATAATGTGATTAACTAAAAAAAAGATTAAATATTAAAGCACTTGGTACTATCAAAAAAATGTGAAATATTTTTCTTGAAAAATAAAGATGAATATAAATAAATGATTTAATTCGTTTGTTAATGACTTAATAAATCAATTTTGATTAATTCTGCACTTGAATGTGAACTGACCACATACTAATTTATTATAAACGAAAGAAGGTTGTGTAATAATGGACTTTTCCACATATCAGATTTAAAATATATCTCTTAATATTTAATATTTTTTTTCAATGTCAACATTTACCGTAGATTTAGAATTTTCATGGAAATCGTTTTGAAATTTTTTTGAAAAATTTTCGGTCACTTACAAAAGAAATGTATGAATGCAAACTTATTTTTTCTCAAATTACATTGATTTCAGGATCGAATGTGATCATAACAATATTTGACGACTGAATTTCACAAAGGGCGCAAGTGACCTTTTTTCTCGAAATTTTCCGAAGAAACATTTTCTGTACTTAACTTAATATCGATAAAAAAAGGTCACTTGTGTGTAATAAGTTTAATGAGAGAAAAAATGAATAATCGAGGCACTTTTAAAAAACGCATCGAACTCATTTCATCGACTTCTTCTATGGAGTTCAATAACTTAGCACTACGAACGGCTCGAATATGAATCTTCACGTGTGAACGTGGCCTAATAATTCAGTCACTGGATGGTGTTTGGTCTCGTGAAATTAGATTGTGAGATCAAAACTGTGGGTAATTAGGTTTCCAAAGTGTATATACACCGTCTTCTGTTCGCTGGGAATAATTCAACAACGAACAATGGTTGCGTGTCGCGATTGGATTTTGAAATATTCAAGGGTTCGCTGATGCTGTGTCGATGATCGTTATCGTCCTTTGAGGCTTTCTGTCGGAAAACGGGTTAAATTCGATATTTTCCATGTTTCCATGTCTCAAAAATTATATGTTTATAAATAAAATTGAATGTATGCCTGTATGTTGTTCATAGACATCTTAAAGAATGGTCATTTGACTGTGGGACGTTTCTGAGTTGTCGAACTTGCTGGAAAAGTTTTTGCATCATTACATTTTTTTATAAATGAAGGGATTTTTATCGTTTGATAGCTGGTTATTTTTATAGACAAGTCGTAGAAGATATAATATATGACGAAGGGGTACAAGTGACTGCGGTGATTTCAAGAAAAGTGAGTTCAAAGTTGATCATGTATTTAGAGGAGGTCGAGAGATTTGATGATATATCTCGGCACAAGTTCCGAATTCATTTATATCCTTTTGCCACCATATAAATGAGCGTGCATTATGCATAACTCAATTCGGCAAAAATGTCACTTATACCCCTTGGTCTTTTCGATCATCATACATAATATCTACAAAGATAAATTATTGTATAAAATTGAAATCTCTCTTCGAAACTCGTTAATGATTCGTTTAGATCTAAATTTGGATTTATAAGCAACTTTTTGCTTTCTTTCTCTATAATTTAATTTTCTTGCCTCTTATAGTTTGCCTTAAAAGGTTTGATTTTTTTAATTTGGTTGTTTGAGCGCTAAATTCAAAATTTCCTACAAAAGTCTAGGGAGTAAATCGAAAAGCTAAATACCTCAAAATATTGATTAGGATTATTCTCTATCGAAAGAATCTGTTTATGTTAAAAAAATAAGAAAAATACTACGTAAATTATAAAGTATCCAAAATTTGAAGACTATTTCTGAAAAAGAGATGGTCGATATTGAAAATGAAATATTTCGAAATTCAACTGGAAATATTTGAAAATTGTTCAGAATATTTAAGATTTGCGGTTTTGGTCACGATGAAAATTATCGTTCCCAAAATTTAGGTAGAAATTCCCAAAACGAGATTATTTTTTAAATTAATTTTAAGCAATATATTTCGTCATAAATAAAAATCAAAATAATTTTTATATTAATGGAATTGAGATTATTATAATTTTATTTTATTCCTAGTGAATTTTTCAGATTCTAATAATTCACAGTGGTAAATTGAAACTAGTAGACTAATCCTCGACGGAGGCTGTTGTGATGTGACTGTAAAATTCATAAAATTAAAATTAGTGAGCTTTCGGTGCCATTGAAACTATATTTACATTATAGTTAAGTGCCGAAGCGCTTTAAACTTTCAAAACTCATTTCGCGGTAAAAGGATATTATGGTGTAGATGGTGCTATAAACGAGCTCGTCATCGCCCGTTTATAATTAAAACGGATAAATTAAACTAATTAAAATTAGATTATGAATTTAGAAAACTGCTCATGCACTCAAGTTGAACCATTTTATGGAAACTAAGTCTATAATTTTCGGAGGATGCGCGTTTAGTTCGGCGAATTGGGAATACAGTGTGTATTAGGTCGTATAAATTAATTTGTAGCTTTTTAATTATTGTATTTTATACAATTAAACTTCATTCCAAAAATAAAATATAGACAAGAAAAAAAAGGCCTTGACAAGAATAAATCATGCAGACTTATGTACATAATAAACACACTCACTGCATATGTAAATAATATTTGTTTGAAATATTTATGTCTACTGATTATTATCAGATGGAAAATAAGTTATTGTAAAAATTTATGTTAGACTAATATATTATTAGGTTATTGGGTTATTGAAATCTCTAAAATTATTTGAAATATTTCAATTTAGTCATCATCAGATCATTTAAAATTGATCAGAATGAAAATCCATCGATCAACAATATAAATGTTTACCATTAGATATATTTTCGAATTTCCTATGCCTATACCAACTCGACATAAGCCTTTACTTCACGAAAGCATTTTAAATATGAAATAAAAAACATTTACCTGAACAAGTACAATAAAGTTTTCGTCCCATGAATTTTTCTGAAGTTTTTTCAAACTGCCAATTATGTCGAAATATTGACCGAAAACCAAACGAAAAATTAATTTGAACACTGCTCATAGTTTTTCCAAACTGCCCAAATTTACTCAAGTGTAATTGACGATCGAAAAGGCCAAGGGGTACAAGCGACATTTTTGCCGAAACTAATCCATGCACAAGAATCGCTTCTATACACACTCATTTATTTGGTGGCAAAAGGATATAAACGAATTCGGAACGTGTGCCTCAATACATCATCAAATCACTCGACCTCCTCCTAATACATGGTCAACTTTAAACGCGCTTTTCTCGAAATCACCGCAAAGTCACTTGTACCCCTCGGCCTTTACAGTCGTCAATTAAAATAATATTAATTAATTCATTTACCCACATTCGGTACTGAACGGCTCTGGGCGCGGTCGACCGTAAAATTCCCGGACTGCGGGGCGTTAATTAAATCTAGCGAATTCTGTCCGATTTATTTGCATGTTTATTTATTTGCTGGATACTCGAATACTAGGACTCGAATTTGGCTCATCGGTATTCCGCGTGTAGGTCCGGCTTAATCAACTTTTATGAACGGGGCTGAAATTTTCCGAACGCATGCTCGAAAAGTGAAACGAATTCGCCCCTTGAATATTTCATACTCACGCGGAAAATCTATAAAAAAAGAGCGTAAAGTCGGTAAATAAATTTGAAATAGTTTTCTCAAAGTTATGAAGATTATTTTTAGGAATTTTCTCGCTCTCATAAAAAAGGCTTCTCGATTTCGTGTTGAGATCGTATTTTTTGGTATAAAGAATTTTTCTTATTGAATCGAATCTGATTGGTTTATTTTTCTTTGAAAGTCAGTCGATAACGTTGTGGTGTAAAAAAAATTGTTTTCTATATTAGACTCAGTGTTCTCGTAATGCTAGATTTGATTTTTTTCATGTACCATTCAAAATCTCATGAATGAATATGACAATTACAATATGATGTCTCAATACATGTATAATCAATTCAATTAAAAAAAAGTGTCAATTTTTATTAAAATTTTCTTAAAAATCCTTGTTTAATCGATCAATGATGTTTATTTATTGATTAATTTCGATCAATTTATTTCGAGAGCTGTTATAACTTTTCTGAGTATAAACTACGTTAAACTAGGCTTAATAAGCTAGCAGTTCCTTCTTCACTTTGAAGTGAATAATTAATTGATAAATTAGAAAAAATGGGTAATGGTAACTTGTATTTAAAAAAAAAACATGTATTTTAAGAAAGTATTTGATTTTATGATATCCATTGCATATATTTTATGTAGATAAAGTAGGTAGGGTTTAATCAAGGCTTTCGTTCATGGAGTATGCTTTTAGACCTCCTGTCGAGATTTTAATAAAGCGATTTGTCTAAAGGAGAGTTTCAGAAATTAACTTCGGAACAAGCGAAATGACACAGTTTTCATGATGCATTCGCTGAATCTAAAATTAAACATACTACGAATGAAAAATCTATGTTCTCTCAAACAAATATGCTCATTGGACAAACGAAAGATTCGTTAGCAGATGAAACGACAGTTCTGATCTATATTGTATTTTAAAACTACAAATTTTCAGCACACAAACGTGCTTATTTCAGCTACTTAATCTACTAAACATGACAAAACTAATGACGCACATCAAACGCGAATTAGTTCACATAATAGCACCATTTGTCAAGCATCAAATTGTACAAGTTCAACGCTGCATAGTCAGAATTCTTCTAGAGTCAAAGTATTATTAAAATGAAAATTTAATATAAAAAATGCTTATTTGGGATTTTGTGTAGTGTTTTATGCGATTCTCCCTGTCGAGAAAGACTTTTTAATCTGTTTACGAAACCGAATCCACAAACGAGTAGTTGAAGTTTGCTCCACTAATGGGATATCGAAAACCGAATTATGCTATCGAACCGGAAAATGGGTTAGGTTATTGGAAATAGAAAATTTTTCATTGTAATTATATTCAAGTCGTGAAAAATATATATTTTTCAGCCCATTTTTCTTACATTGAATGAAAATTAATATTTTTTATGCCCTGTCTAGTTCCAATAATGTAGCATATAACTGACAATAAACTGAAATTAGACTAGACTTGGATTTTTTGTTAGTGAAAACTATTTTTAAATATATGGATCATATCGAATTGGAATAAAATACAAGTTAAATGGCGACTGAAATTCACAAAGGGAACAAGTGACCTTTTTTTATCGATATTGAGTTAAGTACAGAAATTGGTTCTGTATCATATATAGAACCATTTTCTGTAATTAAATTTATTTCAATATTAAAAAGATCACTTGTGTTCTTTGTCAAATTCAGTCTTCATATATTTTATGGGTACAATATAGAAGATAAATAATAAATAAATATATTTTAAGCCGATAGTTGACGATCTCTTTATCATGGTGATTAATTATTGAAATTGAAACGTACTCCGCCATATTAATACCCGTCACAGTAATTGAAATAGATTGCTACGTCGGCGTGCACTCGACAAAATATATTATATTTATTTATTTATAGGGGTTCGTCTACACCATTTCGTAGATTTATCTCGCATCGATTGTCTTTCGATTTGAATTAGTGATTACGTTTAAATACGAGCGAATATAGGTTAATTTTCGTCAATTTGACTTGTTTATTGTTTCTAGACTGGGGTATTTTAACAATGACAAAATATTTTGGTTTCGTGTGCGATTTTGCATAATCGTTTGTTAGAATTAGGGTGCAAAATTTGACAATAATCGAAATAGGATATTGGATTTTTGGTAATTTTTCTAAAATAATTCTGTCAATCGACTGGAAAAAAATTCGTCGAAAATAACGATTTTATCTTTAATTGTGACTGTAGTATAAGTTTCATTGCAAAAAATAGATTTAAATACATAAATACAATACTATAAAGTTACGCGAGTGAACGTCTGTCTTTATCTTTCGGCACTCGCCCGAAAATTTGACAGTTTTAAAATAGATTTAAGAATGCATTTTTGGACGTTTTTTTTACGATTTGTGTTCAATTTTATTCGAAATAAAAATTTGTAAAAAATCATATATTTTTTTAAATCTGTTAATAGCCAGATTCTATTTTTTAGATTTTTTATTTAAATTGAAATTCAGTTATAAAAGCGTATGTATTTTATTTAAATAAAATTATATTATAGATACATATTCGTCGCTTATCACATAAGTACAATCCATTTCTTCATTTTCAATTTGAGATTTATCAACAATTTTTAAAAAAATATATAATTATATTTTTTTTAAGTGCGAATTATAAGTCGAGGATTACCCGTACAATAAATTCGCGCTAAAAATCAGAGCTAATAAGTAAATTGTATTCAAAACGTATTTATTTTCAAAACATTATGGCGAATTGAATACGCCGTTTCAGTCGAAGACAACTATCGCTATACAAGACAAGAAAGCTCGAAAGACGTTCTAGTGCAAACAAACTCTTACAAAACGCATAAATCCATTCGCTCAACATCAACTACAACAACGAAAACAACAAAAACAACTCTGACAACTACAACGGAGACCACAAGGGGCGTAGTTGTCGTTTGGATTTTTGCAGCTCGAGTTTCTCAAGCCGAACTGTTCCATAAGCGATCTAGCTTTATTTCAGGGATACAATTTCGATTTCTATCTAAATTTAAATCTTAAAGTGAGGTTCGATCGATAGATAAATGATGACTGAAAAAGCCAAGGGGTACAAATTATTAAGTTAAACATGTAATAGGAGGAGGTCAAGTGATTAGATGATACATATCTATATCTCGGTTCACGTTCCAAGTTCGTTTATATTCTTTTGTCACCAAATATATGAGCAATCCTTGTACATAACTCAATTTCGACAAAAATGTCACTAGTACACCTTGCCCTTTTCAGTCGTCATATGTAAATCTCATGATTTTTCACTACGTTGACTTTCACTGTACATTCAGGGTTTTCACGGAAAATCGATTTCAAATCATTTTCATACAAATTTTCGTTAATTGGCAAATCAAACCAATGGATGCAAACTAATATCTTTCATGAACTTCATTGATTTTTTAATTGTATGCAATCATAGCAATGCTTTAAGATCATAATGAGTTAATTATAATCAAATCAAAATGTATCAAAGGAACGATCCAATCGCCATAGAAGGCTTTTCATCGTCCTTTCGATCCATATTCAAATCCAAATCTACTTTTCCGTCAAACGAATTCGCGTCCCTGTTTCGTTCCAAGGATACTTTTTCATTTTCATACTAAATTCCTTAACGAAACCGAACATTTTTTTTTCACAAACTTCATCGATTTCTTAATTGAATGCGATCATAGCAATACTTTAAGATCATAGTGAGTTGATTATAATGAAATTGAAACGTGTCAAAGGGATGATCCACTCACCGTGGAAATCTTTTCATTATATCCTTTCGATCCACGCTCAAATTCAAATCTTCTTTTTTGTCGAACGAATTCACGTCCCTGTTTCGTTCCAAGGATACTTTAAGCGTCGTCTAAGGACCCATGCACACGATCCTCGGCATATATTCAAACGTCACTGCGAAGTGAAGTTAACGCTTTCTGCTCGCTTGGAATTAAGTGTGTCGAAGTGTGCCAAGTTTCGGTCTTGTCGATTGTCAGTGTCGCTTTGACGTTTCGCTTTTGTGCAACGTCGATGACAATGGTTTCCAAATTCGCCATGTTGAGTCTCTGCTATGCGAAATTGAGGCTCTCAATCTTTTTTTTTCATGTTCACAGGTAGTCCTCGACTTACGACCGAGACACTCCTGAACCTCGGTCGTAAGTCGAATCCGTTTTAAGTCCATTTTTCCTCCTTTTATTCCTCTTTCCTCCTATTCTGATTCCTATTCCCAATCCAATTCTTATTCCTATTTATATTTATGTTTCCTCCATTAACGAACTATTGAAAATCTACACGAGTGCCGATAGGTAAATATGGGCGTATATACGTACATAAGTCCATTCTTGTCTTTCGGTATGGCAAAAAAAGCAACAAATTTATTCGAAATGAAATCAGTTATGTTCAAATATGACTTTTAAGATAAAAGCTTATATATTTTTGCAAATTAGTATATTCTCAGAAAATTATTTTGTGATTTATTCAGATTTTTTGAAAGGATTGTGTATGATAGTTTGAGAATCTTTAGCATAGAGTTGCATTCAAGTTGGATTGGCATGCTCTTGTTTGGACAGGTATTGTCGCGGTTTGAATGCGACTTGTCGATCTGTGTGTGCAAATGTGTTTAATTAACTCCAGTTTCAGGAATTTACTTGATACCATGTCTAATGACTGTTTAGATATCTATAGCTTGATTCAGCAGACTTTGCACTATTGAAGTATTCACACTTATGCAATATAGGCGAATTTACAAGTCCTACTAACGAGTGTTTAACGTAACCTCACCCTGCAAGCGCATAGTGAAAAGTCAGCCCGTTTTTCTTGTGCGTGGAATAAATACTCTGCAGGAAAGAGACTGATAGACTTTTCGCTATGCATTTGCATAGTGACGTCATGCCACTAGTCAATCAACAGACACTACGCGGCTGTAAATTGTAAATATGTGGATCATTCCGATTCTAGTGAATCCATCTATACTTCAATCCATTCTAACAAATGATTGAATATTCTTGTATTGTCATTTTGTATACAATTTTTTTTAATTTTAATTTGCTAATGAGTATATGAAATTTTTGAATTAAATTCTTTGTCATATCATATGAAAAACTATTAAATATCATTAAATCTAGTTTAAATATACACAAATCAGGATGCATTAAACTTCCTTTCAAGCAGTGCGATTTGACATTCACATATCCCAACGCCAACACGAAACCAATCGACAGAAATAAATAAAACAATTCAAATCCAATCAATCTCAACGACGACCAGATCAACTTCGTACAAACAAACAAACAAACAAACAAACAGACAGCCGACCGAAACGCAAACACAGTAATCCACATAATCAATCAATCAAACATACTAACATGGCCCGCTTTTCAGAACGAAATCCGATTTTTCCGATCAAAATCTCCATCTATATAACCCGCAAAATAGACATGTTATGCATGAGAATCCTAGGAGCCAAAGAGTATAAGCTGAAAGTTCAAATCACCGAAGTTAAGTGAAGAAATTGTCTTTGGATTGGTTTAATTTCGGAAATTTCGTTAACTCTTTTGGGATCTGTGTTAACAGTAGAATCTAGATTAGAAGGATCGTCTTGAATATCTTCATGATGCTGGGTTTGAATCCTGTCAGATCCTGGCGAGAGTAAAATACCATTTTCTTCATTGATGCAGATAATTTTTATGTCGTTTTTTTCAAATATTTTATCCGAAAAATTAATTAAAACAGTACTATTTGTAAGATTCTTGAGAAAGAATCTCCCGATTTGTCTGTCCTTTCTTCAGAGTTTCTAGCCTAACAGATAAATTGCGTAGCATCACTTGTAACAATCGAACCGCATATTAGGTACATAATGTGATTAACTTTACTTAAAAATTAATTCAGGACCGGTTTTTTCACTGCTTTAGTCAACTAACTAGAGAGTTAAGTCAATCAATCCCCTACGATATGACAAAAATCCGCAAAACAGAGACGAAGTTTGAGAGCTGATAATGGAAAGTTAAATTTTAACTCTGGTTAGTGAACCAAAGCAGTTAAAAGACGGGTTCTTACTAAAGTCTCTGATCTGTATGTTCTTGGAGATAAACAAATACTGTCATTTTTGTAGTAAAAAATAGCACTTATTGTATGAGTCGTGCAAGTGACAATATTTATATGAAAAAATGAAAACTCGAATTGGGAAATGTGCCATAGTAGACGTTTTTCTACATCAAAAATCATATGTAATTCATAAACTGTGACTTTTGGTGCGGGCTCTGCGGTCCATACGTTTCGCCCATTGTCTTTAGACCGTGCGAACTTACACCCCATGGCTTCTAGGGCCTTCATATAATACATCATACACCCGAATAGGGGTGTTTAAGGCATTTCAGCGTTTCGAGTGAGGTTTCGTCCTTTCAGCGGCACGAGGCCGTGTAACTGAGCCGTTTGAGTGACGCGCTTGATCCCGTGTCCCAAGTCAAATTACACAACGTTTCAACGCTTCGTGTTATACGATAAAACACGCTCGAGTTGATGAAACATGTTGCTTTGTGTGCTAGATTATTGTTCAGAGTGGTTTCGGGATGAATTTTAGTTTTTGTTCGAAGGAAATCTGATGAGGTTTGATGTGGTTTTTCGCAGATTTTTAAATCTGGATGCGATTGTTTCCAGTATAGCTTAATTCTAATAATAATAGTTTAATAGATTCAATATAGGAGGATCAACATGTAACGTAACGTCACCCTGCAAGCTCATAGTGAATATTCTGTTTCTTTCGGATGCAGTATACATACTCTGCGCGCGAAAGAGACAGACATACTTTTCACAATGCTTTTGTAGTGTTGATGTCATGCTACGAGTTTGTTCGCAGAATATAAGAATATTATTTTAAAATCAAATCAATTGGCGGCAACTTTACAACAGGAAAATAAAAAAAGTTGATATTTCACTACAACTTATATATAAAAAAAAAATCAACAATTCAAAAAAGTAGTTTATATGATTTCATTTCAAATAAAAATAAATTTTGATTTGAAAATAATGTTTAAACATATACATATGGAGCATCGTATATACGAAAAACTCGAAAATCTTCGATAGCAAAATTTTAATTAAAAACTTACACTTTTCTTTTCAACATTTTTATAAATCAAACATTTACATTCACATCACTAAACACTTCAAAATCTAAATATGGAAAAAAAAAATCTCTGAAAATAAATGTCCACGCCAAAATACGATATTCGATTCACGGTCCGCGGCCGGACACAAAAGCCGCGATTTTCCCGGATTTTCCCCCGCGTCTCGAGTTTTTCCGGAAGCGATTTTCGGAATTTTTCCGCATTTTCGCTCAGCACATCTTATTTATCGGAAAGCTCGCAGCCGCGGAAAAGTGTTTTTCTTTTGCGCGGAAAAGCGCCCCGAAGCACATCGTTCGGAAACATAACTCGGATCCGATTCGGAAAACTCTCCGGAAAATCTAGGTGAAGTTGTGTTTGACTTTTGACGAATGTGATGCGTTTGAGAGTTTGAATGTTTGTCTTTTTTTTTTCAATATAATCTATATAAATAACTAGCGATCGACCCGTTGAATATATCAACTCAGCATTTAAGCGTTACATGGACACATAGATAGACACACATATACACTATTATATAGTTGGATAATTGATGTATATTCGAGGCGCATTTTCATTAAATTCCATTCGGGTGAAAAATTTAATATATTTTTTTTCTTTTTCAAATCGATTTCATTTCAATAAGAAAGAATTTTGATTGAATTACATATTATACTTTTATGCATTATTTAAAAAAATATTTGAATATTTACCATCGTGGGAAGTTTTTTTTTTGTCTCCTTGTAATTACTTACAATTGATATTTTCATTGATGAACGTTTTCAGGTTTTGGTGGCTTTCTGTTGTCAATAATGATTTTGATTAGATTATTTATGAATTTATAGATTCAGATTAGACGATTGTAATGATGATTTGATTAATACAAAGAAAAGAAAACTAGTGAAAACAAACAGTTTTTAATAAGAATGCTTTGTGTGAAGTTTCTATAAATTTCAAAATCTGAATTTCACTCGTTAACGTTGATTACTGTGTTGAGTTAAATTATTTTTATTTATGGCAATTTTCTACGAAGATGCATATATACATTGATTTACCACTCTTAATATCACCCAAACAATAATCTAATAAAGATACTCTTTCATATAGACAATATTTTTTTCCTAAATGATACAGAGTAAGAATATGCGCCTCGCATCTAATAAAAATATTCTCTAACATTTCTTTATCATTTTATTAGTGCACTTATAAAATATACCTAATTTCAATATACGACAGCTAAAAAACTAAAGAAAATTGCATTTTTACACTTCACAACTATTTCATAACTATGCATAAACAACATTCATACAAAATTTCATCACAACACACCGCAGCCTCGAAACGCGTAATTACTACTTTCACACATTTCACATTAAAAAAATCACTCAAAAACGTAAAATAAAAGCCAAAAATCTGTCTAGATTAATTAAACGAGGAGACAAATGCAATGTGTGAACGCAGCCTGAACACAGGTGAGCTTTATGAGGTCGATGCATTATTCAGAAATCGCTGAATAATTCAGTGCGGTTCATGAAAAACAATAAAACAGCCAAAACGTCCGACGGGAGCGATTCTCGATCTGAACGCTTTTTCCCTTTTTTTTTCCCTTTTCGGCGAAATATTTTTTTCGGGTTTTCGAAAAAAAAAACTCGAGTTTCCCGCCGAAACTTTCGCGCTTTCATTATTAATCGAGCGCTTTTCGAGTCGCGTATGAAATCGGGTTCGAAATGCGTTGTATTGTACGAAACCAAAAGGTACAAGTGACAGATTTTAATCGCCGGTTTCGAGTGTGGAAATGGTCTTTGAATATGTTTATTCGATTGGTTCTGAAAAATATGCAGATTATTTGTATTCTGTATTAATTTATAAGCAGTCTTTCGACTATGAACATTCAAAAATATGTTATGAAACAATAGTTCTCATTTTTTTGAGCCTTAACAAATCTTCTGTACAAATATAATCAAATGCATGCATGAATGTGTTTTATGAACTCCTTAAAAAGTTATCTTTTCTCGATCAAATTTTCCAGATTTATTGTTTGAATACATAATTGTGGAAAGAATTCTATTAATTACTTAATATATTTTGTAATCTAAGGGATTTCTATCGTTTAAAGATTTACAGAGGTCTTTTATCGTTGTTAATGCAATGTAATTGAACATATTTCTACATATATTTTATACAAAAATAATAATAATTATTATTATTAATTGAAATTAATTAATAATTTAATACAAAAAAAAAAGTATTGGCATTAAGTTCATAGTATTGAGCAACGCCAGATCACAAGCTACTTTCCAATACATATTTTTGTAGTTACATACATACATATAATAGATATTCAATTTTAAATTTGGCTTTTTTGAAATTCAGTAAAACGCACTTATACCTGTTGGTATCAAGGTTCCTCGTATGTATATAGGTATTCGAGTGGAAAACGTTGAAAGTCGGATGTTTATTTTGTATTTTTTTTTCGTTTGAGGTTGAGTTTTGTGTGGGTTTCAGGATATGAGGTCAGTTTGTTAAAAATCGAGAGATATGATTATTTTTAATGGATTTCGTATGAAAAAATACAAATTAAAACATTTAATTATTAAAAATTATCATATCAATAATGGATAGATTTCAGCAGGTTTTTTTTTCTGAAAGTAATCGTTTCTATTCGAATATTTAAGATGCTCACGTTTTTATGAATTTGTAATGCGTTTAAGATTATTTTCTAAGAAAATAAAAAAAACGATGAAAGCATTCGAGTCAGAAACGTCGATCAATCAATCTTCGTTTATGATACAGAAAGTTTATACACGAATTTGTATATTTTTCTAAGTGTTTGCTCCTGAGGGATTCGTTATCCGTGTTATTTTCATACATACGACACAAATTCATCGGAATATACGCGCACTTATCATTATTTATATCGAAACAGAATGATTTATAAGCTAAGTGAAATATGAAAATTAAGACGTAAGACCGTCTTTCGATAACTCAATACTGGCTAATGCCAAAAAATAGATATAAAGATATATCCACGCGGAAAAAAAATACAACTTCCATCAACGTTGATCGATCGCTTACGTTCCAGAGCAAACATTCCATTATAGAAAAATTTTCCATATTCCGAAATCGATTTTCACCTACAGCGAAGAAAATCCTTCGGCGTTTTCAATCTACGCTCGCTTGTATCGACGCGCATTGTTTGCTTTCGGGATTGGCTTTTCGAGTTTTTTTTTACCGGAGTTTTTCCACGGAGTTTTTCGCCGGAGTTTTTCCGCCGAGGAAAATTTTCCCGCCGATCGAAAATGGCCCTAAAGTTTCGCTTTTGCGTCCGAGACCAACAAATAGCGAATAGTCAGTCGATAGAGCAGTTCTATGAAGTGTTTGTGTATGTCGCGTCGGTATTCAGTGACCTTGTGATGGTGGGTTTATGTTCTGTCATATATGTATTGGCGAGAGTCACACAGTGATTTAACTGATTATTTCCATAAAAATAAATGTCAAAGCACTTATAATAGTATTATTTTAATGTGTGAAATTTTTAAAAATAATAATGATACAATTAAATGAAAAATTTTTTAGGCCACCGAGCGAAAAATCATTTATTTCTGAAGAATTTTAATTAATATGAATTGATCAAAATGTAGCTTATTAAACCATAACAAAGTTTGTATGTTTATAATCTTAGAAATACGGAATGATGAAGAGAATTAAGCGAATTATGAAAAATGCATCAAATATGTTTTATCGTTTTTCCTTGACATTTTATTTTAAAGAGCTAGTCAGTTTGTGCATTGAACGACTCACATGTCGTTTATTTAAATTGTTATGAGTCAAACGTTTTTTTTATGTTTAAATCGAAAAAAACTTTTAATTTAACAGTTCCTAATATGTAAGATATCCTTTACATTTTCTGCGTCGATTAAATTTAATCGGTTTCAGCGCCATATTTTGTGTACTAATTACTCTTTTAAATTTTTAAACCAGAAAGTGTTTCATTATTTTATGACGAATAATTAATTGAGAATCAAAAAAATGGATACTTAAAACAAACGAAAATGATCATAACCGCGATATTTTCCGGCGAAAAAAATCCGGAAAATCACCTAAGATTTTTCCTGCGGGACACTTTTGCAAATATTCAAAGGGGTGTTTTCTATTTTATTCCTTTTTTTCGCTCTACGGTTATTTTCGGTGACTCGGCGAATTTTCGCTTTCGTATTGAAATGTGCGAGATTTTTCGCGGGAAATTTGGCGCGAAATTTTCGCGTTTCGGGAAAATTTCAATGGCGAGTTTTCCGCCTTTCGTTTGGCTCTGACTTAATTATGTCGCTTTTGTGAGGCTCGATGTCAAAGAGAAAAATTTTTGTATTTCTCTCTTAACATGAATGACGTTTCGTGTAAAAGTTTCCCTCGTGTTTCTTTCATCTGAATGGAATAATTATTACGATTGTCTAATTTTGATACATGGACGTTATCTTGTAATGATTGATATATATTATGTTAGAATTATGATGTATTTATATTACGTTGAATTAAGATACATATAAATTAGCTTATATCGTGTTATATTCAAGATATTATTTTTATATACCTAATCAACAAATGAACATGACATAATTAAAAAACATCATCTTAGAGCACAATATAAAGATGATAATTGAGTTAGTCAAAAAAATAAAGGATTATTCATTTATGTATCCATAAATGACATTAATACAGACATACACATATTTTTATTTATACAAATGATGTAAACTCTGTCGAATTGAATACTTTCATCCAAACTTAAAAATCATAATTAAAAATAATTGAATGCAGAAACATGAAATATTTACAACGAGAAAAACTTTCACGAAAATCTCGCCATATTAACGAACGCCACAGCGCACAACAAAAGCGGACATTTTCTGGAATTTTCTTCGGGAAAACGTCATTTTTTATAATAAATCCCGATTTTATATACTTACATATATATATTGCGATAGATTGGTCAACTTTTGTGCGGTATTTTCTTCATCGATACGTCGGCAGGTGAGACTCGACGTCGACGTATAATGCAAATAAATGGGGCAAAAAAATGAGAAGGGAAAACTTGGCGAAAATGAAAAACCCTATCTTCGAAAGGAAAATAGAGCAAAAGGGACGTGGAAAACCCTAGACAATGTGCTTTTTTCCTTTCGAGGAAAAGGGATGAAAGTTGACCCATGCGAGGAGAAAAAAGGGGAAAAGTTTGTATGCACTATTAGGTGGGCGTTTTTCGTTCGAGATTTGGGAAAATTCGTTGTAATTTTCCGTGTAATGGGTATAAATAGAGTTTTCCTATGTCTATTTAAATAGCGTGATTTTTCGTGGAAAGTTTGCCTAGTGAAAGTATTGAACGGTCACGAAGTGTTGTAAATACAGGATAGTTAATGTTTTAAAAAATAGTCTTAATCTTTTTTCATAATATTACGAAAAAATATGGTGATTGAAATGATTACATATAGTTATCAAAAAAAGCATCATCATGTTTCCAATCTCAAGTCATTGAAAAAGACGAGATTTTTGAATCTAATGAGATATCTAATGTTTCAAACTTAAAAATTTGTATACGAAATTCAATTTGAATTCAAATAAATGAAAAAAAAAACATGATTATTTTATAAACTATTTTATTTCTGAGTCATTAATATGTCATGTTATACAAAAAATATTTTAAATTAAAAAAAGTGAACAAGTTTAAGCTTAAAATTTCATTTAAGCTTAATTCATTCATTGCTCGATCTGTGTTATCTAAATTACTTTTAAAACAATTCACTTTGCAAACTATATTTATATTTTATTTTAAACTTCAACGAATCTCATCATATTCAAATTTAAAATTAACAAAAGCATTCAAATTCCGTCACAATTCGAATATTGATACAAAGTATTACGAGGGCCGTGGATTAGGTTCGTCGATAAGAATATTTGGCGGAAAGTTTAGGCGAATTTATAATTACAGGGTTTATAATCGAATGAATTCGTAATTTTACGATAGCCGAGTTTGTAACTGTCAAAAGCTTTTAAGGTTACGGTCACAGTTTTATACGTGTATATTTCGATCGGTTCGAATGACTCTGAATAAATAAACCCTTTTTACGAATGAATAAATAATCGATTGATTCATAAGAATCTGTTCGGATAAAGTTGGAGCGAAAATTCTGTAAGAAAGTGTGTGAAAAATTGATATTTTCTCCTTCGGAAATATTGAGAGTCGATATTTTCACTGCTATAGTTAACTAATTAAAGAGTTACAGTCAGTTTTTCAACTGTAAAATTGTTAAAATTACGTGGAACATAGATGGATATTTCGATAGTTCGATGTTCGATGACTTAATGTAATTCTATGGTTAGTTAACTTGAGCAGTGAAAATGTGGAATCTGAATATTTTTTATAAAGTTTAATGTAATTTTTATTTCTATATTAACATATTTATTCAAAAATTCTTTTTTTTTTGCAATATTTTAAGGAATTCAATAGAATTTGATTTGATGAATATTTAAATTGAGATGAAAATATTTTTTTTTTCAATTTTTAAAAGCCTATATTTTATATTTTTAGGAATATCATTAATGGAATAGTATTAATATAGGTACATAAATAAATAGTTGTATGTATATGTAAGTATTTCTGTACTTTATAACGACTTATCCTTTCTCGAACTATAAAAAGGAACGACATACATTGAATCAATAAATAAAAAATTCGAAATATCAACAATTTTATTAATGATTTTTGAAATACTTCTCTACAATTTTATGAAATGGATTTTCAATAATTCCTATGCGTGTTGAAAAAAATTGATTATCTGTATTATGGATAATTAAATTACATGTTTCTACGCAAAAAAAGATCTAATTGGGTACGGATGATTCGTTTTAAATTATCCACTCAATGAGCGTAACGCATCATTAAAATTCGGGCTGAAAACGTGAAAAAAATACACACAAAGGCAGCTGAAAATATTAAATATGATATAATCGTAAAAATAAAGGGATTTTTCGGCTCGCAGTACGAAAAATGATGGATTTCGCGAGAGATAGATACCGTTGGGAATTAATTAATCTAAAACGGAACCCTTTTTAAGATTAAAGGTTTTTCTGGTGGTTTTTTTTTGTATAATATAATGTAAAATAATATTTTACGACGCGTTATTATGATTATGATGCGGTGTAACACCGGCTTTATTATCCGTATTAGGTTAATTTAGTACGCACCCTTGATATATGAGATTTTTTTCGCTAAAGGACGTATGTTGAACGAAAGTTTTTCATGGTTAATGTTAAGTTATTATAATGCTGTGACTTGAATTTTTATATTAGAAATTATAATGGGATTATTTTTTAAACTGATGAATAAAATTCGCAGTTTTAATATTGACAACTTTACTTTTTACCGATAATCAATTAACTTTTATATTATTATATGTTCATGATAATTTCGCGAATTTTTAATATTTAAAAAAAATCAACAATACTATGCCAATTAAAATCCTAAGTCACTTTTAACGAGAAAGCACACACGAGATAATTAATCACTCGGAACTGAAAAAAATGAAAAGATGACAAAAAGGAGACATTCAAACGGGTTAATGAGGACTCATACTAAGACAATTCGCGTTTTTGCACTGCACTAGGGTCGCTATGTGTCCCGGATACATTGGGACATGTCCCAGTATCCCGGTAATTCTTTTCGATCAGAAGGTCTTTTGACAGTTATATCAAATTTTGTCAGTTTTTTGATTTAAATTTTGTAAAAAATTTTCATTTCTTGAATAGAGAAAGGGTGGGAGTTTCCATGTCTGGACAATTATGGCGGCCCTACATACGAAAGTCACCCTTCTTCAGAGAAACGAACCTTCTTACGACCGACTAGAATGTTAAAAAAATAAAAAAAAAACACTCACCTCTTTCCCATTTCAAATAAAAGCGAAAATGAGCGGGAAAAGCAAAAATCAACACGGTCGAGCTCACGAGTGGGGTCATCCGTCTTTATGTCCCCGTTGTTCGAGGATTTTTTTCTGGACCGACTGTTTTTCGTCTTTTGAAATTTTCCGCCGGGATTTCCTTTTGTTTTGAGTCTCTTTTTTTTATGTGTTTGACGGGAAAAGTGTCTTTTTTTCCAGTCGCTAGTTTGGATCTGCCTAATGAACGTCGCCCGAGGGAAGGGTTTTTTGTTTTGAGATTTTTTTTTTATGCGAGTTCTAGGAGTAGACATCGTTTAGATTTGTTAGTTTGTAAAAAAAATATGTGTATGTATGTGGAAAAATAAATTTTGATACTTGATTATAATTAAAACTAGCAATTAACCCGTTGAGTGTATCAACTCGGTTTTGGAGCGTTACACGGACATATACACACATAGAATAGCGCTATTATAATTAGATAAATCTCTATTAAAATCGACCACGTGATTTATTAATATCTATAATATTATATGAAAACTTAAATGGCCAAGTAGTAAAAATAACATTTTTGTCGATATTGAGTAATATATGACTCATATATTCGGTGGCAAAAGGATATAAACGAACTTAAAACGTGTACCGAGATATATCATCAAATCACTCGACTTCCTCTTATATGTACATGAATAACTTTGAGCGACCTTTCTCGAAGTCACTTGTACCTATTGGCCATTTCAGTCGTCATCTATATATATAAAAGCGAATGTGTGTATGTATGTATGTATGTATGTATGTTACCTATAGACTCCGAAACGGCTGATCCGTTTACCGCGAAACTTTCAGCGATTATTCTATGCATGTAGGAGAAGGTTTAGAGATCATAAAATTTTGATTTTGACAAAAAAAATATTTTCGTAAATTTTGACTTTGCAAGGGGGGGACCCTTAGATATAACATACATATGTAGGCAACAGGATTAACTAGAACTCCCAAACGACTGATCCGTTCGCTGTGAAACTTTCAGGAATTATTGTATAATATATATAACTAGAAAGGATTCTGCGTCATTATATTTTGAATTTAAAAAAACATTTTTCTTCGTAAATTTTGTCATTTCAAGGGGGGAAGCTTCGACACAGCCAATGTTATGCAAAGCCTACATACGCAACGGGATCGACATATTTTTAGATCTCAAAATCACTGATTCTTTCACCGAAATTGTAGCGGGAACAGATATTGAATCGGGAACGGGAACGGGAAATAATATACTACAATTTACAATCGGTTTAAAGTCTTAATAGTCTCGAGCAACGCCGGGTGACAGAAGCTAGTATATAATACAAGAGCAATAAAATTCATCGTTCGACACATACACGCGTGTATCGCACTGTCGAAAGAACAACATTCGCATCATAGACGAGAATCGAAATTTATTTTTCCGCGGAAAATAAATCGAAACTCTTGCGGTCGCAGATTCAAGCGAGTCTACTTTTCCCGCGCAAATATTATGCCAAGATTTGAATTTCATGCGGTTATGAAACACACGCGGTTCGTCGGAGAATTATTCAAATTTCGCGCCGAGCCGAGCCGCACGGACGGATTTCCAAATTTGTGTGTTCGCAATTATTATTGTGTACTATTCAAATCGGTTGCGGATCTTCTTCGGCTCGTTTCTCGGAATCAGACTATTTTTCGATGCTCCATATAAATATGTGCATATGACGACTGAAAAGGCCAAGGGGTGCAGAGTTGTGGTAGAGGCAAAAGGGCATAAACGAACATGGATCGTGTACCCAGATATATCATCAAATCACTCGACCTCCTCCTAATACATGCTCAACTTAGAGCTCGCTTTTCTCGAGATCAGTTGTAGCCATTGGGCTTTTCAGTCTTCAAATGTTAAATCAATATTTGATAGAAATGTATTTCGAGTGTAGATAAGTTCCTTTATATCCTTTTGCCACCGAATATATGTATGAGCGTACATTGAAGCGATTCTTGAACGTAACTCAATATCGGCAAAAATGGCATTTATAATACTTGGCATATTAAGTCGTCATATATTATAAATATAAATAGATTATGTGGACGATTTTAATAGAGATACCTATTTGATGTTTGAAACTTAAATGAACTTAATTCGATCGTTCGTTATCTCATAATTTTCTAAATATCAAAATTTAACGACGATAATGAAAAGATGCTGATTAAAAAAAAAGGAAATTGGCGTATCAAAGAAAGATGATTAGAGTGCGTAAAATTTGATTTGCGCTAATTTGATTGAGTCCTAATTTTTCCTTTTATAATTTTAACTTTTCCTTTTCCTTCTTATCGAAAAAAACTTCAATTTATAAATAATGACATATTTTTCATTAAATAATTATAAAATATAACTAAATTTCAATTACGAGGACACATTTATAATATTCGACAAATAATATCTTTTTCAAGTTAAATATATAAAAAATTGAATCAAATCTTTTCAGGATAGTGATATGCTCAAAACTGTTAGATGAAATTTTTGACAAATGTATTTGACTTGGATTGAAGTATAATAGAAATAAATTTAAAATATACTATTGTGAAGAATTATGAATAATTTTGATATTTTTATTGAAAATTGTAGTTTTTAATAGTATCGGTGCAGATACATTATCCATTCGGCCACGGTGGTACTTAAGTAAGCGTGTACATCTTACTCATATAAAGCGTAAAATCCAGAGTTCGATTTCTGTCTAAGACGTATCTTTTTATCACATAAATATACGTATTTCACTGTAAAAAGAAAATCTTAATACCAGCCCGAATTTGGTTTCATTTTCAGACAGTTCAAAATTCAAATTACCCATGGGCATTTTCAGTATTGTATGAATTCAGCTCAGATAGGGTTGCTCACGATTACAGCGATAGTGGGGGGCCAATTTCCTATAACTAGCAACTAAATTCAATTTCAGACAAACAGAAATTCCAGTATGCAACATTTTTAAGATTTACTTTTTACAGTGTTATATCGAAAATTACAGGCTCTATTTAAAAATTTAATCATAACCCATTATTACCATTTTTTTGTAATTTTAAATTTTTTTTTTCGAAAAAAAATGAAGCTAATCGATAATAAACACATCTGTTGCACTGCTAGTCTAATTAAATCAGATAAAAAATATAATTCAATCCGGAAAAAAAATTAATCTACAACGGAATCAAAACTAACGTTAAAATCTCAAAGCGTAGCCACAATTACTCAGTCGAATTTTCCAGTCGCATTTCTCATCTAGGAAAAGCCATTTTCCGGGACCGGCGTTCGACGCGACCGTTTCTCAAACCGTGGGGCGCGCTTTTCCCGCACTCGTCCCACTATCCGGCGAATATTATATATTTGGGCATTATTTAAATTAAACGGGCCGCATTAGGGGCGAGGTCCCGTTTTAATCTCGTCCTTAAAGGTTTTTCTTCGGCTCGTCAAGGCGGAAAATCTTCCAAAAGGAAAATTCGCTTTTCATAAATGAGAGCAGCTCGTGCAAAGCTCGTCTGTTTCTCTCTTGTGTGTGTGTGTTCGTATTTTAATTTCGTTATGGATATAATATTTTTATTTCGATTTCGTAAATAAATTACACTCATAGTGTCGTTGAAGAGTGTCAAGTATTATATCTGCACGTGTGCTGAATGGAAAAGATGGATTCATTCACGTTTATAAGATAAACGGTTATAACTTCGTTAGGTCAATTACATGGACATAATTTTAGCCGAGTCAATTTAAATTTGGATAAATTGAGATATTTCGCATTTCTTTTCGATTCGATATGTTAAGTGCTTATAAAAATATGAAGAGGTTATAGCCATTTAACTTATATCCATATTTTTCTTTTGTTTTCCATCAACTTATTGTTAGTAACTGATGTCCAAAAATTATTTTACTAAGTGGATTCATATGTTTTGACAAGCTATACATATGACTAGTGTTTTTAGTGGATGTTTGTTATAACTATATGAATATTCATATGATTTAATATATAATATAATATTTGCTAACTATTAAAAATGTATATTTTGTCTAGTTGAATTTGATACTATGACTCGGTTTCTCATTGCATTTTTTTCATTTTTGACTTCATTTCTTGTCAATATTTAATGTAAAAAATAATTTCAAAAAAATCTTTACGGAAGCTTTTAAAATTAACAATTCCGGATACATATTTTCTATATACCTCGACTTTCGAACATTTTGCCTTTCGCATACATTTTCAAAACCAATTGTGTGCGAAAGTCGAGGTCCTCCTGTAACGTGTTTATTATGTATTTATAAAATAAACTATTTAGCTTCATGAAAGAAACACCAAATATAACGTCAAAGAAATTAAAATAAATTATTCGAAATAAAAGTTCAATTATAATATTTTTTTATATCGATACTAATGGATACTTAAAAAAATATCGACTCTGAATTAAATTCCATGCGATTTTGAATACCAAAAGCGTTACATTATTTTATATCAACGTCTAAACCTAAACAGATCCTATGTACATACATATATCGACAATTATTTTTTCGAAATACAACAATCCAAAATGAAACAAAAAGAGTGTATCAAGTGTCCCAGAGGATATCTCCAGTCGTCCTCCTCCATCCAACGAACTAATCAATCAAACTATCCCGGATAACGAACAAAACTCCGCATAAAAATGTCCAACAACCGATAAACAACGAACTAACGGGTCGACCCTCATAAAGGGCGAGACTCGCAACGGCCACATCGTCACAATGGAGCCAATTAATCTCCATTTATTTTTCACAGCCTCGTTAGCCATAATGGGCGAAGGCTTTCGCTTCGAGACTTTTATTGGTCTTGATGTCGAAAGAGGGTCGCGCTGATAGTTCGCGTCGCAAAATGCGCGCCCTTTATCACGAAAGCGGTGCAAGTCTGGATCGTTTCCTCGGAATATTTGTAGCCTGATTAATGTAAATGACTGAAAAGGACGAAGGGTACAAGTGACTTTGCGGTGATTTCAAGAAAAGCGAGCTCAAAGTTGATCATGTGCCTACATGTATTAGAAGGAGGTTTAGTGATTTGATTATATTATATACTAGCTTCTGTCACCCGGCGTTGCTCGAAACTATTAGGACTTTAAGCCGATTGTAAATTGTAGTATATTATTTCCCGTTCCCGTTCCCGATTCAATATCTGTTCCCGCTACAATTTCGGTGAAAGAATCAGTCATTTTGAGATCTAAAAATATGTCAATCCCGTTGCGTATGTAGGCTTTGCATAACATTGGCTATGTAAAAGCTTCCCCCCTTGAAATGACAAAATTTACGAAGAAAAATGTTTTTTTAAATTCAAAATGTAATGACGCAGAATCCTTTCTAGTTATACGTTCAATAATTCTTGAAAGTTTCACAGCAAACGGATCAGTCGTTTGGGAGTTCGAGTTAAACCCGTTGCCTATGTTGACTGTTATATCTAAGGGTCCCCCCTTACAATATCAAAATTTACGAAAATTTTTTTTTCTCAAAATCAAAATTTTATGATCTCTAAACCTTCTCCTACATGCAGATAATAATCCCTGAAAGTTTCGCGGTGAACGGATCAGCCGTTTCGGAGTCTATAGGTAACATACATACATACATACATACATTCACTTTTATATATATAGATCTCAGTACACGTTTCAAGTTTGTTTACATCCTTTCGCCACCAAATATATGAGTGTACATAAAAGCAATTCCTGTACATGACTCAATTTCGGCAGAAATGTCACTTGTACTGCATGGCCTTTTCAGTCGTCTTATATTTTGACATATCGTTGAATGTTGTGTTTTCCGTATTCACAATTATTTTATGTCTACACTCGTTACTTTTTTAAAAAGTTTAGTCGAAATCGATAAGAAGCATTACAAAGCCTTTGAGAGATTTTTTGATAGAAAGTGCTAGTATATATCGTATGTATAGGACTAATAATAATGTCCTTATGAAAATTTTGTGTGATCCGAAGTATTATATTTGATTTTAATTATATTCTACCGCGCGCTTAAGGTCCTGGCCACATGACAGGTGTTTTGCGCGCGTTTCGATAAAGAACTTCTAACAAGCTATGAGCAACAGATAGTTCTTGCTTTAGAAACTTTGACAGCTATCAGTCACCCATAGTATGCTAAAAGTTTTTAATCGAAACGCGCACAAAACGCCTGTCATGTGTCCCGGGCCCAAAAAGTCGAACGCAAAACATAAGGACCAGCTTTATATCTCATTATATATAATTATATTATATTAGTTTAATTGATTTTTTTTCTATAGACTATTAAAACTCCAAAACAGCTGTCAAACACTATAGAAAAAAATCAAAATAAATTATATTTGAGTGGAAAGACCGGCTCTGAACATCTCGAAATGGTAGTAAAATGGACTTAAACCACTTTGGGTACTAAGGGCACATATATCGAGGGCAGGTGGTGCCAACTAACCCCGCACTATATACAGGATGGGTCGAAAGTTCGTTTATTTATCGAGGGCCTCTAAGGTTCGCTGTTTTGCCCTCTAGTGCTTTCTAATTGTTGTTTTAATTTAATTCAATTCCTATGCTCGGGTTGTTAATGTTATTATGTTTGAATTAATCGAGCGCTGTAAGGGGTCCTTCTTTACGACGGTGGTGTTTCGTAAATTTGCCAAATTCTGCGATTAAATCATAGATGTGAATAAGTTGCAATTATTTTAGTGATCAAATTTTGTGTCATTTGGGGTAAGTGCGGCTTATGAAGCAAATGGAGCTAGAATCGATATCTCAGAAATTATTAGAGAATATTGATGGCAGCTATATCTGTTCCATGAGTTGCATTTACTGTAAATGGTTTTTATTAGTGTAAAATTTTCATTTTAAGTTGATTTTTTTCAATTTAAATAAAAATGGGGCAGTTTTAAATATACCTATTATATTAATTTGAAAAGAAAAAATATTTATATCTAGTTCATTGACAATGAGTCTTAAGAAAGAAGATCTGTTTCAAATTCTATGAATATTTTCTTAAGTTATTAAAACGTGCGTCTTCTTAATATTTATATAATCACAATTGTATGCAATTAGCTTAACGTATTTCCATAAATTGTGCTCAAAGAAAGTTCGAACGCAATTATCTCGACAGATGCACATTTACACTTTCTTCCAACATTTTTCACTCAATATGCACTATAAAAACACAATTTTAGACACAAAAACATTCAGATTAATCACATTATATAAACGACAAGATTTCTGAATCATTTTTCAATTTTTTCGTATGCAAACGTCTCGACGCGTGTTTTATTTCGAAATTTGACTGAAAGGCCCTAACAATGTTCAGCTTTTAGTCCCCAATTACAAAACGGAACTTTATACTTTTTTTTCACATTTTTGCTTCGGCCTTTTTCGATGTTTTATTTTCGAAATATATTCGGGAACAACGCGTGTTGACACATGTTCGTGTCACTGTCAACGCCAATCAAAATAAATAATGTATTACTGTGATACAATATTTTTTTCTTGTATCTAAATCGACCATTACATGCATAATTTATAATTGTTTTTATTTGCCCAACTATGTAAAAATGATCATTAATAATCAAAAGAATAAATATTCTAAAAATTCGCTACTAAAAGGCTAAAAATATATCAATACTTTCTCGTCTTATTTTTACTTCTGGATTGAAAATAATATGAATTTAAACTACTCCAGCTTAACTAAAAACAGCCGCTGAAAGAGACAAACATACTACATTTCTTGCAATAATACATACATCCATCTCTTTCTCGTAGATTTAGACAGCTCATAGTTGGAGTAGTTGGAGTAGATCAGATCATCAAAATAAAGGCCTTTCCTTTGAAAAAAAGAACGTCTGTTCACCTTAATCATAGGACAAGTGCGGCAGTATTCAACATCTCAGAAATCAACAAAAACTGCCGCACTTGTCCCACGAGTCATATTTGCCCCAATCGATGCTAATCCATATTCAAAATTCAACATAATAAAAAATCATACGAAACAATGAAAATTTAATCCGTTCAACTGAAAAAATTCAAATTTTCAAACAACATATTATCACGACGGACAAGTTCATCCCTCGTTTTGTTCAGTAATAAATTATGATGTTTACCCTCGGATTATCCACGTTCTGAGTTTACTATGTGCAGGATAAGGTCCTTTTGGTCCTTCGCACTGTTGTTCGGATGAATGTGATTAAGTCTGAAAAGGAAAATCTGAAATTACAGTGGATAGTGTTGATTAAAACCGTGCGCGGTTTCGTTTTATGTGAGTATTTTTTTATACACTCATCGTAAAATGTTACAGTATTTTTTATACGAAAATTATATTTGATTTTGAATGAGATAAACTATTTAGTTTTATGTATATGTATCTATCGAAAGCTGATTGATTTTTTACTGTTTTAATTAGATTTCTCATTAGAATATTCATGAAATATGTATTCGCATCAAAGACAAGTACTAATGTGTATTATAAAATTTTGAGTCACATTCGAAGTTGATTATCTATTATAATTATAAAAATATTGAAAAGTTGACATATGATCAGATTCTGAATCCGTTTACATATGACGATTGAATAACACATATGGCGTAAGCGTTCTTTTTAATCGAAATTGAGATAAGTACAGAAAATGGCTTCGTATCATATTATAGAAAGGAATTAAACTCACACAATATAAACGAACAAAAATTAATTTTTACTAGCGTAAAAATTCATAAGCATCCAATATCGTCTTATTCACTAATTCGACAAGGAAAAAACATAATTATCCCATACAAACAAATGTTTAAAAATTAACATTTCAATTTCGAAAAAAATTGCGAATTCCCTTTGAATGAGTTCGAAAGCGATCAAAGAAGCGACCTTTTTTTCCCCCCATAGCTTTCCAGAAAATTTCCTCATTTTTTCATCACTTTTCACCCATGCACACGTATATTTTTCAGCACTTATTTTTTCATCATCCGAAAAACAAACGGCCAAGTCCCTTAGATACGAAGCCACGGTCAATATTTACCGTTGAAAAGTTAAATTAACTCCGCGAGTCAACGTTTAAAACGTCTCGAGACAAGGTGTTACATTTTTAAGCTCGCTCTTTCCTGTGTTTGTATGTTTTTTTTACATTTTACATGGTGTGTAATTTCATGTGAAATTGCGTTCGCTTTCGTTGGAAATTGCGTTCGGAATTGAACGCTTTCTTGATGGATTGTGATTTCATTTGATGCGACTTGTTTGTGCTTACGATATTCGGATTAGATTATATCGAGAATATTTTTTTGTTGACTTAAGAAATTTTTGTTTTTATATGGATTCTGTATTATATTCCAATTGAATTTTTCAAATATTAAAGATTTTATATTTTTTTCAACGATTGTAATCGAAACCGCTGTACTTTCATTTTAATTCGAATAGTAGATACATATTATTTCTTAATTATCTAGACTAAATTGGTATGAATGTATTGTAGAAAATTAAAAAAAATATACATAATTATAAGACATTAACAATTTAATTCATTATGAATCATTTTTATTCATTAATGTTAACGTATAGTTTCAATATTGAATTATTTTTCATTTAAAGAAAAAGCAATCATTTAATGACTTTATTAAACGAAATATATAATAATCAGTGATTTCTGCATGTTTGTATTTTTTTTTTCAATTTCTGAATGTTGTATAACTAAGATTTTACTGTTATGTTGTGAAAAACATACGGATTTTAGATTTTACATTGAATTACTTCCATTTTGATTTGAATCAAAGTATCTAACAAGTATCTACATTCAACGGACTGATCGCTATTTTCAGAATAATTCAGATAATGATATGATTAAAGTGGTCAGAGAAAATTTTTAAAATTTGTAATTTGAAATAGCTAATCTCTGTTAAATACAACATGTAATATTTCATCAAAATTAAATCTAGATTCTGATTAAATTTCGTCAAAGTATTTATATATGACTTCATTAAAACAAATTTGCGAGAAAAATTAGCTGAAAAACTAACTAATCAACTCGTCGAAATTTCACATATTCAATTAAAACATTTCGGAAAATTCCACACACCGATGCGATGTTCGAACAATTCGAAATATTCCAAGACCTGAAACCAAACATCGAAACACCCTCGAATAAAGCATGGCCTACACACGAAACACAACACGCAAAATACACAATAACATGTATATCTAAGAAATTAGCCTGATTCAAAATTAAGCGAACAATTAGCCGAAACGTCTTTTGGCAAACACCGATCATAATAACCGGGTGTTTATTGCTACAATATCCGGTTTCCATTTAACACTCTAAGTTCCTCTCTAATATAAGATTAATTAATTATAATACGAGCCGTTCAGAGCTAGGCGTGACTAACTCCTTAAAGCAGGTATGTCGAAAATGCGTAGAAATCTTGGTTTTGATGATGCGTTTTTCGATATGTACTTTCTTCATTATTTCAATTTTTAGAAATTATAAACGTACAAATTTTGTTTTTAATGAGTTATAGACGTGGTCAGTTTATATTAGAGTACAAAATTGATTGAAATGACGTCTGAAATGAATGTTTTATTGTCCGGTGGCCGAACGAATTAATAGTATATTAACGAACGAATAGTATTTTTCTTTAATATTCAGAAAATATATTTTTTCGCATAAAAAGTTTTGACTATACCAAGTGATTTGACATTTAAATCTCTTTTTTTTTCAAAAAATGAAGTTAATCATGTTAAGCTCTGGACAGATCATATAATTCTAGTTTCTGTGACTTGGCGTTGTTTTTTGGACTTTAAGCCGATTGTGAACTGTTTTATGGTATTTATAATAAATACAAAACAAACGATATAAAAAAATATCTATCGTAAATTCTGTAAATTGTAAAATGTAAATTTCAAATCGTAATATGTAATAAAAAATATTTTTTTCCTAGTACGCATACAATAAATCATGAAAGTTTCATCATTATTATATAAACGGTAAACGTGAGCGTAAAACACAACACACATGTATGACGACTGAAAAAACCAAGGAGAACAAGTGACATTTTCGCCGAAATTGAGTTATGTACAGAAATCGCTTCAATATAAGCTCATATATTTGGTGGCAAAAGGATATAAATGAACTTGGAACGTGTACCGAGATATATCATCGAATCACTCGATTTCCTCCAATCACATACACGAATACCCATTGGCATTTTCAGTCATCGTATATTTTTGTTTGTGTATATAAATTTTTAATTTCACAAATAATCTTTCATTATGATAAAATTGTTCAGAATGTATCAAAATTATAAGAACAACAAGAGCGTTGGTTCGTTTGCAGATAATTCTGAATTTATTCGATCGAAGCCATTATTTTTGCAGCACCCTGTATGCATATGGACACGTATAAATTCCTTCGAAGCCTTACACTTGTTACGTGTACGTAATATGATATAATATAATATTCATTGTACGTTGCGTACGCTCAATTAGCGCGCTTCATAATTTCGCGCCCAACTATGCGAGACAAAGGGCCTCTACAAATGGTACGTGTTGTATTTTATATACATATATTGTATACAGGGTGTTCCTCAAGTTTGCCACTGTATAATAGATCCGAAATAATAAGTTTAACGACGTGTGTTTCTTATGATTTTCGAAATGTTTGTGGATCTGTAGGAATCTTTCGAAATTGGCTGAAATGGAGAGGTTTCTTAAAACCTTAACCGATTACGATGAAAATTTATAGATACGTTGTTTTAGAATAGAATTAAAACAATTGTGGAAACAGAAAATGTAACTTTTAATAGTTTGTTTTTTAGTTATTACAAGTTGAAATTTGTTTTTAATTATGTTTTTTTCTACATGGTCTGTTAAAATATAGCAATATTATTAATGATACATTTATTCTTATGAAAATATGTCAATATAAAACATTTTTAAATCTGTGCATCTTACAAATGTATCAAACTTTAATTAAACTACTATTGATTGTTGCGTTTTCGTTCTTCACGACTGTTTTAATTCTATACTCATTTCTTCAAAACATTTCTACAAATTTTCATCGAAATCGACGGGGATATTTATAAAGCCTCTTTTAATTATAATACCATAATTTAAATTATCTAATGGTTTATTTTAAATGGAGTTAAATAAAATATTAAACGTGATATTTATTAAAATTTTGTGAAAGCAGTTTGCTTTTTACGTGCAGCGTAGCGTTGTATAAGTATGACTTAATTAGCTGGAAAAGTGTTGAAAAATGTGAGGTTTCATTTTACTTTTTAGAGCGAATTAAGTTCCTTATGAAAATTCATAGAAATATACTTACAACGTACACACATATTGAGAATTATGTAAAAGTACAATGAAATTTCTAAGAACAAATTTAAAAAAAAATCAATTTGGAACGCTTTTAATGTATTCTAGACGACTTTGATCTCTTAACATCATCATATCGCGAAAGAAAATCGTTATTTCGTGATCTGTAATTGACACGAAACAGGGAAAAAGCGAGAAAGTGAATTTCCCGGTTCTCGAAAAGATAAAAAAAGCAGGTAATAATCTCTTTTGAGATGTTCACACATCCGTTGCTGAAAGGAAAATGAGTATTTTTTCAGTCTATCGAATTTCCCGCCTAAATTAGCGGAAACGAAACTCGGAACGTTTCAGCAGATACTCTCATATAAGTATATGAAGGGCAATAAATATGGAAACATTTAAGTTTTATGCATATATTTTCCACATATGAAAAATAATCGATATTCTTGAGATATAGATTGAGGCCAAATATACTTAGTTGTGTGTTAATTATAGTAAAAAGAAGAAATAATCACTCGTTTGAACAAATCAACGATAGCTGAAAAATTATTTTTCATATGTGTATCAAATATGGAACAGCGGTGATTTAATACGAAACAGTCAAAGGGTGGCAAATATGGAATATGTATTGAAAAAAACTGCGTCAAGTAATTGCATTAAACAGGGGAGGACTGTACAAGATTTGTTCTTAAGATACGACATCTAGCTGAAATTTGTTAGAAATATACTATATTTTAGTATTAATACAATCGTGTTTATCAAAATGTATATTCGAGTGTACGGTTTGAGATGAATTTCCAGCTCTTCACACGACCCGAGCGAGTTATGAAGTTGAGTTGTAGGAACGGTGACAAATATGGAATATCGCGATATTTATTACTTACAGTTTCGACAATCTGCTGATTTTGCATAAAATCGGTCACTAATAGTATTATGGTTAGATTTCAAAAAGAAAAACAACAATATCGATATTGAGTCTAAAAATATTGAAGATTGAAATTTTACTAGGTTTTTGAACAATATCAGCTATAATTTTGAAGTGTGATATTTTTTTAGGATATGTTATGAGATTATTGCTTGGCGATTTGTTGGATTGAAAATGCGTTGATTGAAAATGATATTCAGTATTCCATATTTGCCACTCTTTGACTATTTCGTATTAAAACACCACTGTTCCTTATTTGATAAACATATGAAAAAAAAATTTTCAGCTATCGTCGATTTGTTCAAATTTTAGTGATTATTTCTTCCTTTTATTATAATCAATACATAACTGAGTATATTTGGTGGTCTCAATCTATTTTTCAAGAACATCGATTATTTTTCATATGTGGAAAATACAAGCTTAAAACTTAAATGTTTCCATATTTGTCTCGTTTCCTATATTCGCAATATTCCCTGCCGAGTTAATCTCGCTCGTTAAATATTAAAGAGCACCATATTTTTCATCGTGAAATATTTTTTTATCATCTTACGGTTGTGTTTTTTTCCCGCTATGACTGCGATTTTTTTCTACTGTTTTCCTGCGATTTCGTGATTATTTAACTGTGAAAAGTTTGCGTAATGAGGTGTATATTTTGTATTATTCAAATTGTGATTTCTAAATCTGCAACGTGGAATTTTTCTTATGATTTTTTTTCAATAACATGTACTTTAATTTTATAATGTAATTGATTTCTTTAATAATTTAATAGAAAAAAAGGATTGACTACCCTTAACCGAAAGAACTCTAAATCAGACCCGAACTGCTACGTCATTGAAAAAAAATCGAATTTTAATATTAAAATTAATTATTTCTTTAAAAAAAATATTAAAAATTGTTAAATTAAGACGCACGAAATTTATATATCTACTCCTTGAACTTGAATAACTAAAGCAAACTTGATATAATAACATTATATACTGATCGTTTAATAAAGTCGATCGTAATTGATAAACTTGGTTTGAACCTTACCCAATTTGACCCTTTAATTTCAATATATTCCATATAAAAGGTCAATTGATAACTGAATTGAAACTTCATAATGCGAGGGTCAAAATCAATATTTGTATGCACATAACATCTGAATTTGAAATCGCTTTAAACATGTATTTGCTTACTGTGTAAATATCCGAATATGAAATCATAATCGTTTCGCAAAATTTCAATATGTATTTTCATGAAAGTTTTTGTATAATTACCTAGCAAATTTATCGCTTATTGAAGCGCTTTTGATTGTACTATTTTTATTATTATTTGCTAGCGATCAATCCGTTGAAAATATCAACGCATACCTTGTTAGAATAAAGTTGCAATTTTTGATAGTTATCTCTGATTAATTGTCGATATGCAGTTGAAGATCGCGTATTTAAAAAATACTAGCAGTAGGCGCAAGTGTATCAAAATAGTTCGAAATTAATCAAACTTCGTATTGCCACGGATGTTTTATTCGATAATATTTTTTATTGCCATCTATGTGTGAAATAAAAAAATATCCTACATTTAGATTTTATATACAGTTACGTAATTACGATGGTAGCTCGGCGGTAAGACGGCGGGCTTAATAAACTGAACGCGCCGGTTCGAGGCACGGGCTGGCTGAAAATTTCGAGCATCGTTAGCGTATTTATAATACAGACAATTAGACAACATTGGAGCGTTACACCGGACACACAAACACACACACACAGACGAAATAGAAATTCCATTTTTGAATTTTTCATGAATTTGAAATTTTTTCTTAAAATGTCAGAGTGAAAGAAACGTTTAATTTGACACAAAGTATAACCGAAACAATCGAAATCGGATCGTTAACCGAAATCCAGCGGCACTATAATACGTCGGGGGCCGGAAAATCCGGAAAATGCGAAGAAAATCCCGCTTTTCGGGTCCCGGGCTTTTCGGCTTTTCCCCGACAGAGTGTTCAGAAGGCTTCGAAGGTGGAAAGTGTTGTGGTTTATTGTTATGGCCGGTGTTTACAGCCGCCAGAACTTCTTCACGAATATGAACCGTGAATGTGAATTATTAACGAAGCTCGTGCCTCGCTCGTTGCGAATATTTATACGATTTTCGGATGTGTTTATTAATGGATTTTCGTGTTTGCTTTGATTTTTGTTCGTAAAAACTGTTGGGGTTGCAGTGAGGCGTCGTTTGTGATGAATGCGCAATGTCGCCATTTTATCAATTTTGGTCAAACTTTATAGATGTTTTGAATATATGTGAAGATAGACAACGTAATGTTCTAAAATTTTGCTGAAAAATCGAGTCGAAGTTCAGAAAATGTACGTGAACACGCAGTGTGAATGCTCCGACACATTCGCATATGCCGCCTTTGGGGACATATACGTACGTCTGTGTTTAGGATATTTACATAAATTTTAAGTCGATTTTTCAGAGAAGTTTTTAAGTGTTGCGTTTTCTGTCTTCACAACTTATTAATATCTATGTATATTAATACAACATATCTATAAAGTTTCATCAAAATTATGATTGTGATCTGATATATCTCCTTGTTAAATTATGAAAATGGCATATCATATTGCATCTGAATTTGCAGGTATCGTGTTTACACTTTTAACGTATGGGTTTAACGTATGGAAGCAATCTAAAAAGAACCCTACTAGTTCATTTTTCAAAACTAAAAGAAACTATAAATTTAATATTCGAATATTATATGTATATTAAGATTCATTGTTGCAGTGTGAACCGAAACGAACTATAAATTCGTTTGATTAAATTTAATTCCTTGACATATGCCACTATCATGATGCGTTCAATTTTAATGAATGCATGTATGTGAGAAGCCAAAATGTATAATTTATAGTATATAACATTAAATTCAACGAACAACGACTTCATTTGCAAGTAAACAGTTTAATGTAGGTCAAATCTCAATATTACGTATCATTAACTCGTCCTTTAGGACCGTCGTTAAATTCAAACAATGAAATCCATTTGATTACATTCCGCAATCGGTTCGAAAACTTAAATATATATAGATAATTACGAATGAGTGACTTAACGACATAAAACTTTATAACACATAAGCTTTTGTGAATCGGCGTTGTTCGAGATTCTATCGACTTTATGCTATTGTGAATTTGTGGGAGGAAATGCAAAATATCTGTAGATACAAGTTGAATTTCCTCTCATTTGTAGGTCGAGCTTAATATATTTGCAAATTTCAATTTGGAAAATATGAAATGTAATGATGCAGAAACTATTTTCAGATGTGTATACAATCTCGAATGGTTTCATTGTGATAGGTTACATGGTTTTTGAGTCCATATGACAGAAACATTCTTACTTACATTCATTTTTATTTGCAGATATATAGACTAGCTTATATTTACTAAATATAAGCCGATTATGAACTATTATATAATTATTTCGAATACAACACAAACGAAATTCAAAATATCAGTATCTTTGCTCTTTCGTGACTGCTTTTTCTTATTCGTGAAAGTATAACTTTAGTCAGTTCAAAGTTGATTTTAGTCAGTTTAAAGCCGACTTAAGTCAGTTAAAAGTTGACTATTCACCAGTTTTCATCTGAACACACTGTAGATTTCGAGATGAAAAATAAAAAGGCCGACTTAGGGACCTTCGAAATTGAATAATAGATGCGACGGGGATTATATTATATTCGAATTCATCAAAACTCCATAAAATATTCCCGAAATAATCGTCTGAGTAAACAGCGAAAAAAAATAATAAGAAGAGCGTTCGAACATTTTTATCAAATAATAAAAATGCTTCTTTCTCGATTTTTCCCCACGACTTGAATGGAAAGTTAGAGACTTTTCCGGTGGGGTAAAGTTTTTAAGCTCCTTTATGGTTGGTAAAAAAAATCCCTTTTTTCATTTTTATGTCCCCCCTCCCCTCTAGAGCTTTCCCCTCGCCTATCCTCCGTCGTAAAATTCGAATGGAAAAAATTGAATATAAAAATAATCTCACTTTTGTTGTCGATTTTTCGATGACCCCTGGGGAAAAGTGGCCTTCTTTTTTTTAACGGCGAAATATTTTTCATGAATATTTTCGTTAATTAAATTATTTGGCAAAAGGGGTTGTTTGGTCGAAAAGTGCGAGGATAAATATTAAATCGGATTCGCTTAAAATGTAAGTGTGCTTCAGTATCATTTTGTAAAATGTAAATTTTCATTACGTTTTCGAATAACGATCTCGCAAATTAAATATTTAAAGGAATAACTGGAATTTTTTAATATCAACTTTGATTAAACGCGAAAAAGGCTAGAGCAATATTTTTCTTTCGGTTTTCGTAGAATTTATTGAACGTAATAAAACCTATTTTTTTTAAATATCAAAGCACAAAGTTTTATAACATAGTCATGTGTTATCGTTTCATTTCCTACATTCAAATCAATCCTAAAACGATAACGCAATATTTTTTTCAAGGCAAATTGGTTTTCTACGAAAGAATCAGCTATTTAATTTCATACGATTCTTCATACAATCATATTATATTTTCCTTTTATCTTTTTTGTGATAAAGCCTTATATAGTACTTATTCAATATTTTTCATTTACTCAAATAAAAAAATCTTTCTATTTGGAAAAACAAAACAATCTTAATCGAAATTAATATCTATATTAATTTTAAGCATAAAACATACAATATTTCATATTATAATATCGAAAATAAAACATCTGACAAGCAGTGTGTGCACATAAAGGACCTCACCTATTTTGACTTAACTTTGTAGAAATGAAATGTTAATTTGGACATAAAATAACTGTAAATAGTTAAATTTTCTACAGAGTTCCCAATAATATACTAAACCTCGATAACTGAAATACTAACGAGAGTCACACTTTAGTTCTTCACGACTATTTTAAGTCTACACTTACACTACATTTCAACATAATATAGTCACAATCGGCGTGCAACTTTATACGCACACCACTCACAAAATAGCTTATTTTAAGAATTAAACTCAAAATATATAAAATTTCGCATTATAATATCGAAAATATAACATCGACACAGATTCTGAGATGTTTCGAACAATTTTCGGTAACAGGTCGACGTCGGGTCTTTCATTTATCAAGTCATGATTGACGCACGTTCAACGGAGGGTTGTATCATTAATTTCGAACATTCTCATATCTTCGTGTTAATCCGGATTTCGTGTGTTGGGAAGTCGTTGAATTTACAGTCGTCCCTCGATTAACGCGATTTTTTAACGCGAAAAAACGCATAGAAATGATCACTCATAATAAGATTCATTATTATATAAAGTAATCGCGTTAAACGGGGGACATCCTCATATCTTCGCGTTAATTCGAATTTTGTTTGTTGAGAAGTCGTTTAATTTACAGTCATTCCCCGTTTAAAGCGAAACAACGTATAGAAATGATCACTCGAAATAAGATTCATTTTTATTATTATTATTTAAAGTAATCGCGTTAAACGGGAGATGAATATAATCTAGTCACACTGAAAATTCAAGTAAAAATTCACTGCGATACTCGCAATGCTCGTATAGTCATTATAATTACCAATTACCAATTATAATTATAATAACAATACCTAATGCTTTAATTGTGTCCTTCACGTGATATTGCTATCTTTTTTCCTTACAGAGTTATTCTTATCGTCACAACTTACCCCCGGAACAAATCTCCCCTTTCTCCTCTGTTTTAGCTTTCAAGCAATTGTTTTCTCACTTAAGTAGAAAAATATAAATTTATTTAGTTGGAATTTTTATTTTTTTTCCATTTTTAGCCCTATTTTTTCAATTAGAATATTATTCAATATGTGATTAATCTATCAACGTCTTTGAATTCCGACTGATTTCTTATGCTTATGCGAGAATATACTTATAAACATATTCGTATCTATATAAATAATTACGTTTATTTATATAAAAATTTGATCAATAATAAAATGAATCTGTATTTATTTGATAGTATTATTTTATGATTAAAAACACTGTTTGATCGAACATTTTATAAATGTAAAAATGTGGATAAAGCGACTCTAGAATCAAATATCTCTTACGTATCTAAAGCTCTCCATCAAAATTTAAACAAACGACATTTTCTCACTCTATTGTTCCAGTTTCTATACATTCTGGAATTAACATACATATATCAAAACTTATGTCTTTGTGAGGTCTTTTGGACCCTCGGTATGTTTGTACTGTAAACCCTATGAAGGGCTCAACTGTACGTTGTGTACATAAATACGAACGACAGACCTACAATATTAAAATATATTTTTTTACACATGTTTTTTAAATCATTATATTTCGTTTATATTTTGAAAATGACTTTAAGAATCATTATGCTTGTGTAAGGGCCGTTTAGAGGTAATCGTGATTGACTTGACTTTTTGATAAAAATGAGATTTGAATGTCAAAGTGCTTTGTATAATTGTAAATTTCTATGTCTGAAATATAATATCTATCGTGAATACTTTGAATTTTCGAACATACATATTTATGTTATTGAGAACTAGAAATATTTTTTTTCAGTTCAAAGTTGAGCATGTACCTACATGTGTTAGGAGGAGATCAAGTGATTTGATGATATATCTCGGCACACATTCCAAGCTCGTTTATATCCTTTTGCCACCAAATATATGAGGGTACATAGAAGCGATTCATGTGCAAGACTCGATTTATAAAATGTCACTTGTACCTCTTGGCCTTTTCAATCGTCAATATAATATATAATAGAAAACACGTGTAGTACGTAATGTATTAGTGAGAGCTTAATCCGTTTTCGTACGTCGATGGTGCTTTCGGACTTGCTCCTAGAACAAACGTACGGAATTAATAAACGAGCTTTTGTATAAGCCTGATTGTTCTACGTGTTCTATACTTTCTATGGATATAATACGAAAATCATAATAGTACAAAGGGCGAACTCGAAGGGTGTTTCTTTGGTCTCGTTTTATCCCCGGTTACGTTTGAATAGGTGTAGTATTATTCACATTTATGTGTATGAATGTGACTTTTCATACTGCACATTTATTAATCAACAAATCAGATGTTTATTACACCTCGTGATTAGTTTCATAAAACCATAATTCTATAAAAACTATGTAACGTGTTTTATGCGTTTTCCGAAATCGCCTTAATTCTTTTCATCATTCAATTCTGTTTATAATAAGCTACTAATGAGGTCAGTTCATGGAATTAATTAATATAGTTTCTTAAATAAATGATTTATTATCCGGTAGTCAAACAAATCTTCTCATTTAATGGTATTTGGAGAAGATAATTCACATAAAAATTTATGATCATACCACATAATATGAAGTTTAAATTTATTTTTTTTTAATAAGAGTAAATCACTTTATACACTGATTAACTCAATTAATAGTCTACAATTTAATAGAGACAATATTATCTATAGCATTTTAAAAGTTATTATTATGATTATGTTCTTTATTAATTATAAGAGGATGTTAAGTTTGTCGGTGTTGTGAAATCGTATCGGTTCTAGTTTTATTATTAGGGCATAATTTATTTTGTGTGAATGTAAAATTTTAATGTTCAAGATGTTCTTCGGTGTGTTCAGTGACAGACACAAGGTATAATATAGTGTCGTAAAAGTCGCTGTTTCGTTGGAAAATAAATTTTTAAGGAAAATTTATACGCGTTCTGCACTAAATTAAAATTTGGATAGTTTTAATGAGTGCTAAAATTTCTTTCTCGATGAGCATAAATGTCTATTTATTTTATAATTTATTATTAATTTTATTTCGAATTTTTCTTAAATTAATTAAACTTATGTAAATAGTGATGTTTTCATTCTAAAATGTGGTAAAATTTTATATTCGTTAAGTTGAAAAAATTTATTTAAAAATACGTTGAATTTTACGACCAATGGCCGGTTTTAAAGCAATTTTTCAAGACAACACAAATCATATTTTAAGAAGTGAAAAAATGATCACAGCTTACTTTCGAAAAACATTTATTTTCTTCCCATAAAAATAGATATTAAGCAATGTTTTCTTATTAGAATCAACCTATGAAAAAAAATATCAATTCAAATGATTTCTACACCATTACGTAAAATCGAAAGAAAACTCACAAATCTAAAAATATCTTGACTCCATACAAAGTTTACATAGAGATTCCAGTCTTTCGAGAATTCCAAAGAGATCGTCAACCTTCGGTGTCTTTGCCAAAATGACACGAGATCAAAAACGAACAATGAAAAAGGCAAAAGAACCTAAATGCGGTAACGTGAAGATCGTGTAAATTCGATAACGTTGTTTTCTGAAACTCTAAAGCGCTTTGGAATACGTCCAGACGTTTGTTATCTTCGTACGAAAGGTAACAGGATTGTTAGATGGTTCTGAAAAGACACGTGACTGATCTGAAAAGCTATATTCGGACTCGAGATACAGTGAAATCTCGCTATTCGTACATAATCCGTACAAAAACACAGTATAAATAGCGAGTTGTACGAATAGAGGATCGTAGGCGTATCATTTTTTGCATGATGTGAATTGAATTTATCAGTTTCGATCTACATATTATTGCTAAGTTAATGATATATTACAGTAATAATGGTTTTGAAAAGGCAGGTGAATGATCTGAAAAGCTATATTCGAACTCGAGATACAATAAAATCTCGCTATTCGTACATAATATGTTTCATAAAACAAAATAAATAGCGAGTTGTACGAATAGCGGATCGTAGGGGTATCATTTTTCGCATAGTGAGAAAAATGTGTATTTGTATTTGTTCGAATAGAAAGAATTCATACGAATATCGAATCGAATTTTACTCTACTAACAAGTTGTACGAATAGAAAAGCAGACGTATAGCAGGGTTCCACTGTATGTCGATACATTGCGTTGATCTTCAGTTTCGAGATAAATATTTTTGATGTTTAATAGAACTATTTTGGGATGATTCTTATAATCTATTTCGGAAATATTAAAATATATAAAGTGAAATGAATTTTTTGTAATAAATTGTTGAAAATCTATAGAATTAGCTATCGTTTTATATGAATTTATTATTTCATAATATCTACTTGATCTGTTCGTATTTTTTCTCTGTTGTGGTTGTGACTTGATAACGGATATATTATGAAAATTGAAAAAAAAAATCTCGAACTAAATCCGGATTTGAAAACATTTCGACACAAATATACTCTTCTCTTATGAATATTATCATATATAAACCGAAAGTTTTTGGTCCATATGGACGTCTTCAAGTCGTGTTGATTTTTCGAATATCGGTCGAAATAATTTTCAAATTCGAGTAACTTGTAATTTTGCAACAGAGATATTTTCGGCCGCTGAAGATTCAAAATGTTTCGAATGAATATTGGAATTCGATTAAATCAAATTTTACGTTCTATAATCACCATAATTCAAAGTCGATACATTCATATAAATACAATGAAAATTCAAATTGTAATGAATCTGGTGCACAACAAATACGCGAAATCCAATGAATATTTGATATCAAATAATTTCATCTCCAATAATACACGAACAGCCATTACCAGAAACATATAATTCTATAACACAATATAAACATATTCAATAACGATTTAAATATATTCCTATTAGATTTCTACCAATTTATACACTATTTTATAAATTTATATCGTTCACCTTAAAGCGTAGAAGTGAGTCATAAGGAAGAAGCTCTGAAAAGTTAGTTATAGCGAACACACATATGTGTCACTAAATAGATCGAATTTGATCGAAAAATATATGACGACTGAAAAGGTCAAGGGGTACAAGTGACTTTGCGGTGATTTTCATAAAAGTGCGCTTAAAGTTAAGCATGTACCTACATTTATTAGGAGGAGGTGGAGTGATTTAATGATATATCTCGATACACGTTCCAAGCTCGTTTATATCCTTTTACCACCAAATATATGAGGGTACATAGAAGCGATTCTTGAATATAACTCAATTTCGACAAAAATGTCACTCGTACCCCTTGGCCTTTTCAGTCGTCATATTAGGCAAGAGTTGATCGTTTGTAAAGCCGTTTCGCAAGCATTTAAACTAACACTTTTTTTCTATTCAAATGAATCAAAACATCCGAAAGAAACGACATAGTCTTCATACTAATTAATCGATTGATAAAAACATGCGAATCTCTCCAAGACACGATTCGAACCCACGCATCTCAAGTACACTGAATCGGCACTTTATACTGCTGTAGTATCAACTAACTATTTTTTTTTTACAACTCTATCTCTTGGTCAGTTATATAAATTTTATTTTTCTACAAAATTCAAACCAGCCCGTTTCCAGAATTGACAAATTGCCATAATTAGCCGTAAGAAGCAGAGGAATATCTGGTCGGACTTTCGCTAGTGAGGACCTAAGGTTTAAGTGCCGTTTAAACGGTTCGAATTTCGCGCCAAACTTGAAGCACTTAAATTAATTTATACGAAAACTTGACAGCATAGGAAAGCTCACGTTCGCAAATAAACTCACCCTATTTCTAGTCTAGATGACGATTACGATCATAACGATGCTTTTCGGATTTAAAATATTGCTTTAAATTGAATATGATTTGAGGTTGTAGTGTAGGTTTGTAATATTATATTTCAGTACATGCGACTATTGCAATATTATAACCTACAGATTCTTATATGAATTATTTTTTTGCGAGAAGAATTGTTATACATATATGGTGCGTGGATAACAGTAAATATTCGAAAATTTTTACAAATAAAAATGCACGTATGTAGGTCTGTTTATGCTTTGTAGACTCATCAATGGTTTATTCTTTCATGATGAAATTTTCCTTAGTTATTGTGTGCATATCTGGGAAACTTTCTGCAAAATTAAATTTTACAAATTAATAAATGTGATAAAAAGATACGTCTCAGATAGAAGTCGAACCCTGGATTTTACTCTATATATGGGTAAACTGTATACGCTTGCTCAAGTAGCGCCGTGGCCGAATGGTTAGTGTGTCTGCACCGATACAGTGCACGCTCGATATTTCAAAGCTTGAAAGCTTGAAATTTTCGAACGTTAGCGTATTTATAATAAAGATAATAGCGTATTTATATATTGATCAATACAATCGGCACAAAGTCCGAAGAGTCTCGAGCAACGCCCAGTCACAGAACGAAAATGTCGAATGATCAACCTTTTTCAGTTGTACGAGTTCGGGTCTTATCTAGAAACTGAAAGGTCCGGAAAAATAAAAGGTTCGAACGTTTCACCTGAGCCCGATTTTCACGTGTGGAAAATATTTTCGAGGCTTTTACCGAGACTCTTTTTCAGACCTCTTTTCAGATTAGGTGGTGTAACGAAGATTAATGGATAGAATCGGGACTGTAACGTTTCAAATAAATAGGTGCAATTAAATAGCGTTGTTCGGTACCACCCTGTATTTAATTTTCGCTATTTTATTTAATTTCAGAGCGTTTATTTTCAGCCGATTTGTCTCGCTAAGTAATGAGCTGATATCTCTATGTTCTATTTCTATGTGTGCTGAGAGAAAATCGGGGTTCAATTTAATGAAAATTCGAGATTCATAAATTTTGTCTATTTACTAAATTTAATATTAAAACTGAACTTTATAAAGCAAGATGAAAACTATTCAATCGATTTAATATACTAATTATCTTGCTTGATTTGAGGAACTGTATCGAAATTTTTTTGTTGAAAAATATTTCAGTTTCACGGAATAAGATTTTACAACATACTTGTAAAATTCATTTTTATAGATTTATGTAGAAGATAATCAAAAATAACTCATCTTCTGACAGTGAGATTCAGGAATTTTATGATATCGACCTTTCTTTTGCTCAATTTACTCATTTGTTAATATGTCATAAGTCATTATGAAATATAAACGATAGAATCAATTCTACAGAAATGCCAAATACAATGCAAATTCGACAGATACTCACTATAGCCAGCCGATAGTGCAGCGGTATAAAGCGTTTGTGCATGCCGTGTCGATTCAGCATACTAGGATGCCTGAGTTCGAGTCCTATCTTGGCGAGAGTTACATATCGTTCTTCTTAATTGATAAAATTGATATGGAAACTCGGTCGTTTCTTTCGAATATTTTGATTCGAATAAAAGTGTTAATTTATTTCTTTACGAAACTGCTACGTAAATGATCATTAATTACACTTTTCATGTTTCGATTAAATTCAAACTATTTAGTGACACCTATGTGTGCGCTTATCTACTCTTCAGAGTCTTGCCTAACGGTTGACTGTCTTCACTATATAGTGAATGATATTAATTAACGATAATCGTATATAATTGGGTAAAAATTACCTGTATAAATAATTTTAATTTTAATTGCTACTAGTATGTTTATGCACACACTGAAACGAACACACGACATCGATATTTCTGCAACGAAACAATCACCAGAATCATTAGAAGCGATATCCCTTTCGTTATTTAAACCAATTTTAATCGTGACGTTTTCAATGGCGTTCGCGTATTTCCACGAGACGTATGTAAATATTCATTAGAGCCGCGGTTCTCAATTAGTTTAATGGAAAACGGGGAATCGACGACGACGGCAATAATTAATTAAGCTAACAAGTGAGGCTTTGTGTTTGTGGACGAATAGTGTGCGGATTTAGCGCTCGTTTGCTTTAGAGCCTTTTTTTCCGTTTTCGTACTCTCGTTGTGATTTTGCTCAATTTGCGAAAAAAAATTTATGGACATATTGTACGATACATATGTGTATTAATTTTTGCAAAGTAGGGATTATTGTGTGTGAATTTATGTTCAATGATTAAAAAAAAATTGATTTGTAACTTAATTTACATATATATGAAAGCTCGAGTATAAAGCTTTATTCAAGCATTTGAAGCTAAATTTGTTTAACAAAACGATCAATCATTCGATTCATTTTGTTAAATTCACTTTATTTCCCATTTAATATTATTACAAACATACAAATTTTGTTTATAATATGAATGAGTTCTATTAACATTAGAGTACAATTAATTATATTGGCTTTTAAAATAAATTATTTATTTATTATCCGGTGGTCAAACAAATTTGTCATTTAATGATATTTATTTTTATTATTTAGAAAAGACATTTTGCATGCTTTGATATTCAACGGGTTCATTACTCGTACATATACATATAATCATTAATTTCATAATGATTTTTATAATATACAATCAAACATCTGAAAATATGAAGTTGTGTTCATTTACATACAATAAATCATATCAACTTTAGTTCTTTAAATTCACAAATACCTTGATTCATAAAAAAGTTATTATGGACAAAAAGACAGATCAGTTCTACAAAATTGAAGAGCTTGAATTAATGAAATGCTTCTGAAAATATACAAGTGCATTATTAGTAAGTCTAATATTTCTACAATATTTAAATAGGAAATTTCGTTTATATATCTAAATTGAAAATCATTAACACCTCAGTGTGTGGAATAATAGATAACACAATGAAAGGTCAGTTCCGGTTTTTCCGGTTGAAAATCCGGAACCGGATGAACGAGATAGGTGCGAAAATTCTAACCGAATTCCTATAGTAATGTGTTTAATTATGGGATCATTAATTAAGAATTTACAAGCGTAAATATCATGAATTACATACACTCATGTCTCAATTTGCGAACTTCTACTTCATTTGCAAGCATTATTAAAATATTAGTGCCGGTATAGTGTGAGGTCAACCTGTTTTTTCTGGTGTAATTTACATATAATTATAGTAATATCATTATATTATTTCATATCATATCATAGTTCTCAATTTCATTCTTGGAGGATAATATAAAATAAACAGTTAATATTAGAAATTAATTAATTATTGAAATCAAGTTCTAAATGTTACTTAAGGCCACGTTAATATACCAAACGATATGTGAAAAACTGAATTTATTCTATTAAAGTTGTAAGATTGTCGATAATGTTACAATATTCGTTTATATACTCTCATTGTCAGAATTTCATGTTCAAACATTTTAATTTAATTTAATTAATGTTTATTTTTTTCAAATTCGCATTGTATCTTTCGTTTATAAAATATCGGTATGATGTAATATTTTCAAAAAAAAAATTAGGTAAAAAAATCATATTAAAGAATCAAACGATAGATTTTTCCATTCTGTTGAAGATTTCGAAATATAATATAAGGTAGACCTCAATAGGGTTCCGTTTGTAGATACCTATAAATAATTTTCGATTAATGCGAAAAACGATCTAATTCTCAAAGCTTCCATTCGAGAATCTCTGATTAAGCAACACTTTCAGAGCTCAATTTAACTTCGGTCCTCGATACGAATCCGGTAACTTTTCGACGACTCCAATCCCTAGTTAAAAGTTGGCAAACTGATACAATGTCAACGAACTCAACACGTTATCGCAATATTGAATCGAACCTGCGGAGATTTCTCTATGCAGATAACGAACGAGACGAAAATATTCCATTTTATTTAACACTGGTGATCAATACGTCGAAAATATCAAATGTCTGGTTATAGTAAAATTATAGTTTTCGATAATTATCTTTGATTAATCGCTTGAAATGCTTTGATAAATAAATATTCACAATTCAAAATACATAATATGAATGTGAATGCAATTCTGTTAGATTTCATTAAAAAAAATCAGCACTTTAAATTTCTTAATGCACTTTTATGCGTATTTTCATTAACAAATAATTCAGTTCTAAACGTGTTACTTTTTTACAGACGTTTACGGGTTACAAATTTAAACGATCAATTCTAAAAGTATAGAGTTCAAAAGAATCCGACCCTTAAGGAGTATAATATAAAGATCAAAATTCCCCATCGTTGATTTCAATCGAATTAATTATTTAATTCAAATTATATTAATGTATAATATAATAATTCTCAAGAAATCGGTGGTGAACCTTTTCGATTGCGAAACTTTTCAGCTTGTTTCGAATTTCAGTTGAAAAATAGAAAAATGAGGATTTTCGTATATATTATTATATGACGACTGAAAAGGCCAAGGGGTACGAGAAAAGCGCGTTAAAAGTTGAACATGTATCCACATGAATTAGGAAAAGGTCGAGTGATTTAATGATATATCTCGACACACGTTCTAATTTCGTTTATATACTTTTGCCACCAAATATATGAGCGTACATAAAAGCGATTCTGGTACATAACTCAATTTCGGAAAAAAGGACACTTGTACCCCTTGGCCTTTTCAGTCGTCATATATTTATACATATGTATGAAACAACGCTCGTTAGTAGTTCGTTCGGATAAAGTTAACGGTTCTATAGAAAAGTTGTCGGATTCGAATGAACGATTTTACAGTTTGAAATTGGACGATTTTTTAGTTCGTATTTGATTCTCGAAAATCGTACGATTTCGAAAATTCAATGATTTAAAAATCAGTCGATTCGTTAATTGAATATGTGTTTACACAACGAGGCGATATTTTAAATCGCAATTTTCTCAAGGGAATAAAAGTCATTAGCGAATTTTATTATTATGACGAACGATAATTTGATTTTAATTATGTTCGTATTGTAAACATATTAATCCGCGATAGGAGAAACGTTTTACGTAATTACACATAATTTTCGTTGAACTCGATAAAATCGAAGCTTCTCATATATTAATATCAATCGTATATATTGTTATTAAATAATTAATTAACCTTTTCAGTCGATTGATTTTTAAGATTTTTGCCGATGTATTGTATACCGTTGTATTCCGATGTATCATTTAAGTATTTAGGTGTTATTGGATTTATATGTATTATTATCATTTTTTTTAATTAATTTCAATTAAAATATGTACGATGTTATTTTTATGGTCGATCTTTTTGATAGTCAACTAATCTATTGTTAGGTTTGTGCCATTTTCTTTCTCTAGGTAGAGATGAAAAAGGAAAAAACGTATTTTGTAACACTAGTGTCAAGCACTTATAATTAAAATACAAATTTAGCAATTAATATAACTTCGATTAAAATGTTACTTACTCGTACCATAATCGGCCTCTACTGACTCTCAGTTGTAAAATATAATAAACTTAAAAATACAAAATGATCGAATCAAAATCATAATAATTTGAAAAAAAAAAACGCTTTACTTTCATTGTCAGCAAAGACTTTCGGATGAAAAACGAAAGTGACGCTTTTCATTCGATGCGGAAAAACTGTTTTTCCGAGTGAAAAATCACTCTTTATTGTAAGGGTTCGTATCGATTCGGTTTTCCACGACACGAATTTTCCCTCGATGTGTGATTTTTCCGATCGTCTCCGGAAAACTATCGAAATCCGGATCGAATTTCCCGGATGAAATGCTGTAATTTCCCGAATACATGCGATTTTCCTGGAGGTGGTTTAATTTGTGTGGTTGTTAGCGGGGGTTGGAGGTTGTGGCCGTGGGTTGTGTGTGTGGAGGTGGGTTGTGTGGGTTTTTTGTCTGGGTTGTCTTGCATTGGGGGGGGCGTCGTAGTGTGCTGGTTGTGTGGTGGGGGTAATGTGGTTTTTGGGGATTTGTTATTTCTGGTTGTTTGGTGTGTGATGATTTCTGTTGTGTGTGTGCTTGCTTGTTCGGTTGGGTTTGTTAGTCTTATAATGGTTTTGCTTGAAGTGATTATTTTTGTTATAGATTGTTTTATTGTGCTTAGGTGGTTTTTGTCTATGCGGGGGCCCCATATGTTAGTTGGATGGGGTGAGTAGTCTGTGTACGATTGCTTTTGGGTTATTGGGTGTTTGGGTTTCCTTGTGGTGAGTTGTCTGGTTTTTTTTTTGTTCTTTTGTGGAGGGGATATAGGGCCTAGGGTGTGGGGTGTGGGCTGGCTTTGAATTTTGTTGTGGGTTCTTTGCTTTGTTATTGTTTGTTGTAATTGGGAGGCGTTGGTTACTTTTTTATATTATTTACCGTGGTACAATATGATTCAAATGTGATTAAAATAATGTTCTATTTATCTTTCTTTAAAAATTTTGAGAATCGATATTTTTTTCTTATACTTACTTATGAATATATTTAAATTGAATGTTGCATGCAAGCTGAAAAATAATAACAACAATAAAAATCAAATTGAATTGTTTTTATAGCACATATATTTGTACAAAGATCTCTTCAATAACATAACACATCACAAAAATTTCAAAATAATTCAAAATTCACTAGAACTGATAAATTCATCAACAAAATAATATAACCAGCATATCATTCTTAATGATCACATAAAAATTCGTCATAAATAATATACAAATATATTAAAAATATTATCACAATTTCAGGTGGCTGTCGCACACTGGAACAGCACGTTTGCGGAGGTGTGTCAAACATTTTTTTTTTCAAAAAAAAAATAAAATACATACATTGATTCGAATTAACAAGTAATTTAACACAAGTTAACACACATTCGACAACGAACGAAAACCCATATTTAACGTCTCGTTTCTCTTCCTGGAGATTTGGCAAGTGTCCCCGAACTTCGCTGAAAATTCTCTCGCTCGTGCTGAAAATTTCAATGAAAAAACGAAAACTTATGATTAACGATTTCATGAATTCAGTATCAAACGAACGTGTGCGTTCTTAATCGTTACAACGGTGCAAGTCCAAAGATTGGAGAAAAAATATAGTTAATTGTCTTTTTTTTATAATTTTATATGAAGACTGAAAAGATCAAGAGGTACAAGTGATTTTGAGAAAAAGTTGACAATGTACCTACATATATTAGGTGGTCGAGTGATTTGATGATATATTGAGGCACACGTTCCGAATTCGTTTATATTCTTTTGCCACCAAATAAATGAGCGTGCATAGAAGCGATTTATGTGCATAACTCAATTTCGACAAAAATTTCACTTGTACCCCTTGGCCTTTTCGATCGTCATATAAGACTTAGTCTACTAATTTCGTGTTTGAAAATCATCAAATCAACGAATCACACTTGGAGAATACTAAAAATATACGTTATCTTATAAATATTTCAATTCATATGTTGTATTTAAAGTTAAATAAAAAATAGTGTGATATTTATTATTTTCAATTGTTCATCTGGGGTACGAAATTTTAATCTTTAGTTAATTAACTCGAGTATTAAAATACGTAGAACGAGTTAAGGTCAGTCTTTTCACATCTGGTTTGAGAATAAAACGATTTTAAGCTACACGCGGTCCTCCAACTGCTAATTGTCAAAATCTTGAAGGAAAGAGATGGATGTATGTATTCTTGTGAGAACTGAAGTATGTCTGTCTCTTTCAGAGTATGATAAATATGATACTTATGTAAATTTTAATATGATTTTGTGTTTTAGGCTAGAATTAAATGAGCTATTCGGAGCTAAAATAAATAATTTCATGTAAAAAAAGAGATTTAAATGTAAAAGAACTCGGTTTAGTCATAGCTTTCTCTATGTGAAATATTTCTTGAATAATAATGATAAATATCATTAAATGATAAATATTGTTTAACTAATATAATTATATAAAGGTATACATTTAATAATATATTTTAACTAAATATAACTGCCATATTTCCAGCAGAGTGCCAAAAGATAAAGATAAACATACACTCGCACAGTTTTGTAATAAATAATTTCGTAGGTGAATAAAAAAAGTCTGATCTATTCGCTTAAGAAATGTTACTCTAATTTTTTTACAGTATTTGACAGTTGAAATAACCATTAACATTTATCATACACCTGAAAATTCAATAGTTCGTATGAATACGAGCTTCTTTCGAAACGAAAAAGGCGGACTTACACCATTGTCACGATTGAGGGCACACATAAATGATATATTGTGTTTTGAGAGAATGCACGGTAACGCTCTCGTGTTATTATTGCTATAATTTACGATGTTGAAAGTCAACAGTTAATTACGTGCGAAATTCGCGTTTCGAAATGCACGTCGTTAATCAGCGAGTTGAGGTTCTCAAACTTTAGTCCTCGGTACAGATTTATAGTAGGATTTGAATCGACCGAGTCTCTATATCGACTAATCGATTAGGAAAAGTGACATGTGATGTGAACCCAAGTATGCTGAATAGACGCGGCATGAACAAACGCTTTATACCGTTGCACTATCGGCTAAGTTTAGAAAGTAGTTTTCGAATATGATTTGGGTAATGGATTGGTTTTAGTTAATTTAATGTCGATTTCTTGTGTTATTTGTTCAAATTTATTTTATATGACAGTTGATTTTGATTTGGAATCTAAATTTGAACGTGTCAAATAATCGATTAAATGTTATTAATCATCCGAGTTCGATAACGATTAATCTTGTTTTATAATGATTTTGAATTGATAGTTATAAACGTGTTAAATTATTGAAAATAACAAGTTTATTACTGAACGAAAAATGTAGTCTGTGTTTAGGTCATTTTAATTTCGAACGATTATTTATTATATTGATTCAATATAAATACTTGTACAATTTAGTACACTAACAATAAATTTAAAAAATAGTGAGATAAAATCGTTATCTAATCAAAATATACAAATCTTAAAGAATGCTGTTTAGTTAATAAAATTTTCCAACGTCACTTTTTGGAAAAAAAAAGAGATTAAAATATCACAGTACGTGGTATTGTCATATTTTTTTTAACTGTAAAATATTTTGTCTGATTAATTAATACAAACACGATGAAATCTTTTTTGTTTTTAAGGAGTCAATCACGCTTTGATAAAATAAGACAATTACTCAAACCGCCAACTCAACATATTCATATTCGATCAGTTCAGAGTCAAACTCGACTAACTGCATACCACAAAAAGTCAAGAAAAACAACCGAACGAATTTGATGCGTTTTTCGATATTCCATAATGCGATCTATCGACATTAGAGTACATAATTAATTAAAATTATTCCTGAAACAAACGATTTATTTATATATGGCCTGAAATATTGTATCATGTAATGATATTTATTTTTATCGTTCGGGAAAAATATATTTTATACACAAAAAGTTATGACTATACCGAGCATTTTTACATTTAAATCACCTTTTTTTTCCGGCATTATTTATTTCAGCTCTGAATAGCTCGTTTAATTCTAGCTTAAAACACAAAATCATCTTAAAACTTACATAAGCATCATATCAATCACTCGAGCACCGATCATCACTCCGAAAAACGAATTTTTCTCTATAATCCGAACATGTTCTACGAACGCATAAATCGGCCCAAAGCGACACTGAAAAAATCCAAAAAGATAAATAAAGTTTATTCCGATCGACCTGAATCTCAATGTAGATACGCAGGCCAGCAATAAAAATAACGGTGTTCGGTATATTTACGTTATGCAGAGATTATAAGGGATATAGCTTCGTCAGGTTGATTTCGTGGATATATATATTTTTTTCATACGAGTAATTTCTCTCCATTTATACACAATTTGAAGAAGAAGAAGTAAGTCGCGATGCAGAGACTGCGGGAAGTGAGTTGTAGCGTACACAGGTGTCACTAAATAGATCGAATTAAATCGAAACATGTGTATAAGAGATGATCATCAGGTGGCTTCTCTTTCTTTCTTTTATGACGTCTCAGAACGGTGTGTTTCCGGCCGTAACCAAGATATGCGGGTTGCTTGGTTCATTTAATTTTAGGAAAGCATGACGATTTTTAATAGGTGACGAAGTTATAGCCATTTATCTTAATCTAAATGTTGCCGTTGAGCTTGCGCTTCTTATGGAAGAGGAAATTGGGTGCATTTCGACATTTGCTACCGATATTTTTACCGCTTTAGTCAACTAAACATACTGTCAAAGTTATCTCTACGAATTGTCAAAAATTCGTTTCTGTTACGCAGATTTTCGAGAGTTTGTAGTTGAAGGACTAACTATAACTTTGTGGTTGACAAAAGGATATAAAAGAGTTTGAAACATGTACCGAGATATATCATTAAATCAGTCGACCTCTTCCTAATACATGTAGGTACATGGTCAACTTTAAGCGCGCTTTTCTCGAAATTGCCGCAAAGTCACTTGCACCCCTTGGCCTTTTCAGTCGTCATATGAAATATAGCAGAATGTACATTACTCCGAAATTATTCCAGTTTCCTCTATATTTATAGCGTTTATCACGTTACATAAATCTAGCGCGTCGGTTGTCAATGGGTTAATAATATACGTGCGCAGAACATTATTCACGCTTTACGTAGATACGTCGCCAGTAAAATTCTATATTATTATATATGTATGTATATATAATTGTATATAAATATATAATCAGGGTTGCACTATTTTCGGTTTGAATCTTATTCGATCACCTTGTACTGTAGTGAAAAAGTGGTAGTCGAATTGAAGTTGACTGAACTGTTTTCGTCTTATTTATGGTGGAATGTTTTTTTTTTCGTTCATTAAAAATTCATTTATTTGATGTTTTACGATGTGAGTCAATTGGTTTCGATTGAAGTTATTAAGCTGTTACAATATTTTATTTAGATTTTTTCAATTGACGAAATCTTTAGTGACATTTTGATACATGAGACGAAATTGGAAGCGTAATCGAAAAGTTTCACAATCTTTCTTTACTCCAGAAATAATATGTATAAGAGTGTCGAAATGACGACTGAATAGCACAAAGGGTACGAGTGACTGTTTTATTTTCGAAATTAAGTATTGAATCGTATATTATACAGAACCATTTTCTGTACTTAACTCAATTTCGATGAAAAAAAATCACAAGTTATAACTGAAATTGTTAAAAAAAACTAATGAAATTTCAATCCTTAATATTTTTAGATTCAATGTCGATCCTGTTATTTTTGTTTTCGAAATCTAACAATAATACTATAAGTGATTGATTTTATGCAAAATTAGAAGATGGTCAAAACTGTAAGTAATAAATATCGCGATGTTCCATATTTCATATTTGTCACCCTTCATATACATATACGACTAATTTTTGAACATAATTTATCGTTAAATTTGACGAGTGAAAAGGCCAAGGGTTACAAGTGACTTTGCGTTGATTTCGAGAAAATCAAATTCAAAGTTGACCATTTACCTACATGTATTAGGAGGAAGTTGAGTGATTTGATAATATATTGAGGCACACGTTCCGAATTCGTTTATATCCTTTTGTCTCCAAATAAATGAGCGTACATAGAAGTGATTCTTGCACATAACTCAATATCGGCAAAAATGTCACTTGCACCCCTTGGCTTTTCGGTCGTCATTTGTATACACTCATCCCTCGATTCACGAGGTAGATACGTTTCTGGAAAAATCGCGTAAATTGAAACCGCGTAAATCGAGACTCCGAGTTCATACAAAAACGGGAGATAGGTTCCAGGAAATAAAAATCCGCGTAAATCGAGACTTCAAGTTCATATAAATTAGGGGGATAGATTCCCGAAAATCGCGTAAAACGAGGTAAGAAAAGATAGTTTTACTAAGAAATTTTACAGATTTAATAGCTCGACAAATTTATAACATCATAAAGTTAAAAGTATACATAATTGTAATTTTATTATTTCGCCTTCTCACTGTTATATTCTAATTCTAATTTGTTGAATCTGATACAACAAACGCGTTTGTATGACGCGTGCCACAAAATATGTATGATTTTTTCAAAAAATCATAATTTTTTTACTGACCGCGTAAAAGTGAAACTGCGTAAAATGAGCACCGCGTAAATCGAGGGTGTAGTGTATTTGTGCTTAATCGAAAAATCTTAAACAACTCATCACACATTGTAGCGTTGTACTGCGTTCTGTACGCATTTTCTTCGTCTATTCGGCGTACAGTGAGATGGCGATTTTACGATCGCGATAACGCGTTTATCGCCGACTGACGCTTTTATGTTGTGTGACATTTAAATCGCAATATCGGTGGATTTGATTTACATTTACGAGCATAACGAACGACGGCATTCGCATATTCTCAGGTAATGCGTCGCATAAACGAGCCACTTTAGAGAATTTTCAACGATTTATGTCCGAGGGAATGTTTTTTTTCCCCTTCTATTTACGTTAAAATCCGTGTTGTGCTAATGGTGTCCACACACGTATACGATTTGTCTCGAAAGTTCTCATACACGATACGATTCGGCGCAAGATTTAGAAGACGGTTTCATGTGTGCCGTTTTTTTGTCCACGAATCTTAATGAGACTTTTAGATGCGTTCGAATTGAACGGAACAGACACTGATGAACGAGACACACTTATACGATTATACAACCATCTCTTTATTTTTTTTTAATTAATTTAATTAATTTTAAAGACTTTAATTTCAAAAATATTTTTCTAGAATTACAGGCACTATGCTTTTAGAATTAATGTCCTTCCTCTTTAACTCAAATAGAACATATTGTCCCTTTTGAAGCTTTGCGTATAGGGAGTTCATAGATCTTACAATCAATTGAATTGGACAGAAAATTTTAAGACAAAACGGATCGTCTATGAAAGTCTTGAATATTAAAATACAAATACTAATTCATATGACACAATAATAAAAATATTAATTCACAAGAGAAGTCCAGTCCAAAGAAACAGACCTGTTAAACGATTACGTGAACGAACCGAAAGGCTTAATTCAAATTAAAGAACTGATATTTACCAATTGTATTGATTTTTGATTTCTTCTATATATAATATTTGAATGTAGATGTAATTTACAAAATTCGCTTTACCTGCATTTTCTTTTAAGCTGTGCGAACTGCGAACAATTGAAGCTTTTTTCTTATCGCTTTCTGCAGATCTAATGCATTATAATAGCACTAGAAGTTTTTTCTACCTGAAAAAAAATAAATGAGATTTAAAAAAATAGTCAAGTGGCTCTTTTTGATTTTTTTATCAGCTTAAGATTAAGTTATAGATTGGAATATTAGCTAGAGGAAATACTTATTTAAAGACTGATTTGATTATTCTAGAAGCATAGTAGGAATTATGATTCATGTCGATTTTATCTAATTCAGAATAATAGATATTACTTTCGTTTAAGCGCTGTTAAAAGTAACTCGAAAAATAAAAACCAAAACTGATTTTATTTTAAAGAATAAAGAACGTAGTGATATTAATATTAATCGAACTCATTAATAGCTTCATAGTTTACAGCTACTAATCATTATTAAACGGTTTTAATTAGCTCAGCCCGTTTGTTTTCTTTATTCTTATTTCTTTTTTCTTTCTTGGATCAAATCTAGTAATTCAAATTTCACCCACTTCCTGTCAACCGATTAATCTGAAATTTTGTATACACTTTGGATTTTGGTGACAATACAATTATGTTTATTCATTATCATTATAAATTCAAGATGGCCGCCGCTACAAAATGGCGGATCATTTATGTTTTATTAATTCCATAAATATGGGTATCAAATGAAAGGGCTCAACAAGCAGAATACAATATACTATAAAAAATTGAAATCCAAGATGGCGGCCGCTACAAAATGGCGGATAACGTAGGTTTTATCAATCCCATTAACATGCGTATCAAATGAAAGGGCTCAACAAGCAGAATACAATATAGTATAAAAAATTGAAATCCAAGATGGCGGCCGCTACAAAATGGCGGATAACGTAGGTTTTATCAATCCAATCAACATGCGTATCAAATGAAAGGACTCAATAAGCAGAATACAATATACTATAAAAAACTAAAAACTAGAAAATAAAAAAAAATAGGTAAAAAAACTTTTTAAGTTAAACGGTTTTATGTTAAACATACATTGCAATGTTTAAGATAAATGTACTAAAAACCAAAAAATAATAAAATAGATACAGTCGTAGGAATTATAAACATATGCATAGACTAGACTAAAATTAAACCGTGGGGCACGTCGAATTTAACGACGAATTAAACGATTCTTCTATCGCACATTAAGTCGATAATTTGTAGACAATTGACTTGCCCCACGGTTTAATTTTAGTCTAGTCTATGCATATGTTTATAATTCCTACGACTGTATCTATTTTATTATTTTTTGGTTTTTAGTACATTTATCTTAAACATTGCAATGTATGTTTAACATAAAACCGTTTAACTTAAAAAGTTTTTTTACCTATTTTTTTTTATTTTAATAATTAAAATCGAATCGTTACAGAAACTTTTACAGAACATGCGACAAATATGGAAAATCGTGATATTTATAAATTGCAATTTCGACTTTATGATAATTTTGCATAAAATTAGTCATTTATAATATTATTGTTAGATTCCGAAAAGAAAAACAACAGGATAGACATTGAGTCTGAAAATATTGAGGATTGAAATACTAGGTTTTTTAACAATATTAGCCATAACTTTGAAGTGTAATATTTTTTAGGAAATGTTATGAGATAACTGTCTGGCGATTTTTCGTATTGAAAACGCATTACTTTGAAATTAAATTCAGTATTCCATATTTGCCACCCTTTGACTATTTCGTATTAAAAAACCACCGCTCAATATTCACTGTAAAAAGTAAATCTTAAATCCCGACATGATCTTAAATTTGAATGATTTTAAAAATCAATTTGCATCGAAATTACGTTAGCTGTATTTAAAATCAAAATTATATTTTATTACGTATATTTAATATATTAAATACAGTTAAAAAATGTTTATGTAATTTTTTAGCAATTTAATTTCGACGTAAATCGATTTTTAAGACCTTTCAAATTTAAGATCATGTCGGGATTTAAGATTTACTTTTTACAGTGTTTGAAACACATGAAAAATTGCGAAAAAATATTTTTCAGTAATCGTCGTTTTTTTCAATATTGAGTGATAATTTATTCCTTTTGCTATAATCAACACATAACTTAGTATATTTGGCATTATATTTATAATGTTAAATATTATTAATTTGTGGAAAATACACGCTTAAAGCTTATACAGGGTGTTCCCCGGGACTTTGCCAACTTCTAAGCGGATTTAAAGTGACTTAGAATCAAGATAGAGAAGCGAGAGTTTTACCATTAGTCTTATAATCGTCTGCAATTTTTTTTTCATTTTTACCCCCCACCTTTAAATTTTACCTCTTCCCCCCTCTGCCATCGTCGAATAGCGTAATTCCGTTCACTAGCTCGCACAGGACTCGAAACAGCTTTTGGAAATTCTCAGAAATCGTGACTGCGAAAATAATGGATTCCCGGAAAGTCTGGACACAAAAATCCGAGTTCGAACTAAATTATTATTGAATATCTGTTTTTGTTTAACACTGCTTGTTTAAGTGAAATTAATGGGACTATTTAGATGGTCAGTGAACTTAATTAACTGTATTTATCGATTTTTATGTATGCTATGTTCATTTTAGATGATAAGTCAAGCAAGATTCAATCGAATTCGTAATTGATTTTTTTTAATAATAATAATAACAACTTATAAGTTATTAGTGCCTAAATGATTCGAAATATGTCTGTGTTGAAAGATAAATTGATTTAAAAAGACGAAAATAGGGTAGGTAAATAAATAATTTATCTGAACTGTACGAGCTAGTGAACGGAAGTACGCTGCATTGGACTATGGCAGAGGGGGGATGCCGTAAAATTTTAAGGTGGGGGGGGGTAAAAATGAAAAAAAAAATGCAGACGATTATAAGACTAATGGTAAAACTCTCGCTTCTCTATCTTGATTCTAAGTCACTTAAAATCAGCTTAGAAGTTGGCAAAGTCCCGGGGAACACTCTGTATTTAGGACAGTTCATCTACGTGTCGCTTTTTCTATACTATTTTATTTTATTTTAAATCAAAAAAAAAAAAAAAAAAAAATCCCACCTTTCAATAGCTGAATATCATCCATAAGAACGTTCAGATTTTCCAAAAAAAAAAAAAAAAAATTAAATATTTGAAAAAAAAAATTAAATCTTCGATCGACTGTCGTTGATCCAGCCAGTGTATTTGGCCGCGTCCGTGTAAACGACGTACTCCTTCAAATCGCAACTCTTCGTCGTCGGGTCCTTGAGCGAGTTCGACACGACCCCCCTCAGAGTCCATCTGCTGTCCTTTCTTAGATAGAGACCGCCACCGGAGTCCCCGTTGCATGGGCCGGCGCCGGTTTTGCCGCCGGCACAAAGCGTCCTCTCCGAAGTCAGGTGATGGTACTCCATTCTCGAGGATCTGCGAAACGGTTTCGATTGAGCGCCTTTTTCATCGATCGAGTGTGACGACCGGAGAGGCCAAGGGGTGCGAGTGAGCTTCGCGATGGTTTCGAGCGAAGCGCGCTCGAAGTTGCGCTTGTATTGCCGCGCGTCCACACTCAGGCCGGCGGCTTCCAGCGGCAAAATGCAGAACATGCCATATGTTTTTTATCTTCGTTCGTTTTATATTTTATATTAATCTATTCCAATTGAAATCTTATTTCACTTGAATCAAATGAAAATTAAGTGATAAATGTATGAAGATAAAAAATAGCGAAATTTTATATTCACCCTAGTAAATCTTAAATCTGCCCTAGCCATGATGGCGCCTCTGGTGGCTAATTGTCGAAACCGACCCAACTGTCAAACACTAGCGCCCCTAGTGGCTAATTTTTGCATAGATCCTAGAAATTATTCACCGATCGTTCAAATTGCTTCTGGAAACTGTTAAAAAATGCGCTTTTCATAAGATATTGCGTTTTAAATGCAAAATTGGATGAAACCAAGCTGCTGATTTGAAATGTGATCGTGTAGGAATATATTCCTACACTTCAAAACAGCGGAGCACTTGGTGAAGTGAAACATAACATATATGTTATATTTCACTTCGGTTCACTCTTAGCTTCTTATATACTCATTCCTCGCTAAAATCTCATTTTATATCTGAAATATACTTATAAACTTTGGGAGGAATCTAGTGAATTGATCATTATATAATTGGAATCAATAAATCGTTATTAAATCAAGTGAGACACCAAAAGTTTTTCAATTTCAATAATTATTGTTGAAACATAATGATAAATCATTAACTATATTGTAATATAATAATCTCTTGGAACAAACAAAATTAGTTTGACAGTTGGGTCGGTTTCGACAATTAGCCACCAGAGGCGCCATAGTAGCTAGGGTAGATTTAAGATTTGCTAGGGTGAATTTAAAATTTCCCAAAAAATATATGGCATGTTCTGTATTTTGCCGATGGAAGCCGCCGGCCCAAGTGTGGACACGGCCTTAGGAGGAGGTCGAGTGATTTGATGGTATATTGAGGCACACGTTTCAAGTTCGTTTATATCCTTTTGCCACCGAATATATGAGCGTATTTAGAAGCGATTCATGTACTTAATTCAATATCGGCGAAAATGTGATTTGTACCTCTTGGTCTTTTCAGTCGCCATATGACATTCGAGTTATATGAAATTATTTGGTAAGCGCCTTTCTGTTGACGATTCAAAAAAATATATATGACGACTGATAAGTGACATTTTTGCCGATATTGAGTAATGTTTAGGGATTGCTTCTATGTATGTACGCTCATATATTTGGTGGCAAAAAGATATAAACGAACTTGGAAATTTTCTACACTTATTTTCCATAAAAAACCCATGTCCATAAAATGAAGATGGTTTCGTTCTTGTTTTAAAATAAATTATACAATGATGAATGATCAGAGGCGTTAATTGTTGAACGAATTGTTGAAATAATTATTTCAGCATTGCTGATAGTGATAATAATATTAATTAAACATTCGAGTACTATTATATCTATATTTAATCTGTATCGAAGTTTGCCTGAATAGATTCAATATTTTAAATTACTCTTAGAAAAATTTAAACTTTCCGCAATTTCAGTTATAAAATTTAATCTTCAGATACGTGGAGATTTTCAAAATAAAATAAAGCAATAATGAAAATGGAATGAACAGTTTCTAGTTTTAAGTTCGGAAACTTTTAATTAATTTTTCAATGAAGACTTATAAGAACCGGTGATATTGATTTGAAACGCAGTATTTTACGACAGAAATTGAAGATATATGGAATAATTTAGTAATTAAAATACGATTTTAAATAATTAAAAATGATTTGTCATCTGTTATTACCGTGATATAAGTAGCATTGTTTTCTTTTTAAAATAATTACCTTCGCGATTTATTTCGTTAGGTGTACCATTGAATACAAAAAACAATATTCATTAGATTTTATTCATTCTAAAATTTTTGAAAGTTTAAAATATGACCCCTTGGCCTTTTCAGTCGTCAATAAGATTTTGACATTTGGTAGACCAGAAACACTGCTAGAGCGTTCAATTGCTCTGATGAATTTTCGATAGAAATTTATGCCTTATTAATCATTAATATAAGAGCGATTTTTGTGTACATAATTCTAAATCATTTAGCAAACACTTAAACAGGCCAACTTGGAGAGTGTATAAACATACTAGAATAAAAATGGAATGAACACTCGTACTGTGACATACATATAATATTGTACAATATTATATTGTGTATAAAACATTTGTGCATGCCGTGTCGATTCAGCATACTTGAGATGTGTGAGTTCGAGTCCTATCTTGGCGAGAGCCGTGTATTATTTTTCTTTATTGATAAAATTGATTTGGAGATGAGGTCGTTTCTTTTGAATGTTTGGATTCATTTGATAAAAAAAAATGTAAATTCAACGCTTAACGATACAGCTCTGCAAATGATCATCATCTACACCTTTCATATGTTTCGATTAAATTTGAACTATTTAGTGGCACCTATGTGCACTAATTAACCCTTAGGAGTAAGTCTTACCTAATGGTGAATTATCTTCACTATATAGTGAATGATATTTTTTTTTAATCTCTCAACAGGCCGAAGCCCAATTCCTCAAACATCAATCAACATCATTTCACTATACAGTGAAGAAATTTTTACCATTTGGCAAGCTAATCCGATGAGTAAATTATAGTGTACACACACAGATGTCACTAAACAATTCGAATTAAATCGAAACATGAAAGGTGTAGGTGATGATGATCATTTGCGGAGCCGTTTCGTAAAGCGTTAAATCAACACTTTTTTCGAATCAAATGAATCCAAACATTCGAAAGAAACGACCGTGTCTCCATATCAATTAAGAAAAACGACATTTTGACACTTGCCAAGATAGGACTCGAAACCACGCATCCAAGAATGCTGAATCGACACGGCATGCACAAACGATTTATACCGCTGCGCTATCGGCTGGCTTATACACGATTATATTAATTAATGTATTAGTAAAAATTCTGCATGATATAAAAATATAGATGAAGCACGCACCTGCACGTAGACGTCGACACTATAGGAACGTCAACGGCCCTCGGCTCAGGAGTGATCAGGACACCAGTCTCGTCCTTTCCCCATCCCACAACAGTTCCCGACCTTCCGTGCACCAGCTCCTGACTATCGTCTCCGTCCCACAGGCAAACGGGCCTGATCCTGTTCGTGAAGGACACGGCCTGGTCCAGCTCCAGAACGGCGATGTCCGCATTCAGGGCGAACCCCTCGTTGTAGTCCTTCCTGGTCCTGACCCTGACCACCGACCTGCTGACGGCGCCCTCCTCGGTCCACGCCTGCAGGTTGTACACCCCGAGTCTGACGAGGACCTCGTTCGGCTTCACGTCCTTCTTCTCCTTGTCCTTCACGCAGTGGGCGGCCGTCACGATCAATCGGTCCGATATTAGATTCCCAGCGCACACGAAGTTCAAGCCCCCGGTCCTCTTCATGAAGATGGCGACCAGCCACGGCCAGTCTTCCCTCGAGGTGGCCTCGCCTCCTACCACCAGAGGGTTGACGCTGGAAGTCGTCCCGCATATTCCATGGTCGTGCAGCGACGGGTCGTAGTCGTCGACTTGTGCAGGCTTCGGGTTGAACACGATCGAGTCGTCCTGGACGTCGAATCTGTTCTGGACCGTCTTCTTCTTCAGCGCATACTTCTGAACTGGCTTGGCCGCGCTAAAAACCAGCTCGTTCTGAGGCGAGTTCTTAATGGCGGACTGTCCAGAGTGTAGAGTATGCTCTAGGTCTATGGCCGTGACCAACCTTCCTAAAGCGACAGGACCTGAACAAATCAGTCTTCCGTCGAAGATGATGCTGATCACGTTGGGCAGCGGAGAGGCCAGCGGGAAATGCACCTTGTACTTGATAGGCCTCCCATTTTCGATATTCTCCAAGATCGAGGATCTGTCATCTCCCAGAACTATCTTCCCTACGTAATCTGTGGGCAATCGGCCATTCAGAGTCATCCTGACTTTGATCGTCATCTGAGACCCGTAAGGTGGAGGATCTGGAGCATCGATGATTCCAAAATATTCATATCCGTCACTCGCGTAATCGAAAATCTCTGGACACGGAGAAGGCAGATGAGATACGACCGGTTGACACGTGCACTGTTTGAGAAGCACTGTCAACGATACAGAGAAGTAAAAACAGTTGAGAATCGCTGACATTGCGAAGAGAGCGTCTTGTCAGCTCGAGGTTCGAAATGCGACTGGTCGTTTTTGCACTTTTGCTGTCTATTTACTATTAAAGTGTTGCCATTATATTCATACATTCTTTTTTATTAAAGGTTTTAAGTTTCTGATAAAGTGCATGTTTTATACGTAGGACAGGTAGATTAAAAAAAATGCTTTATTATAAATTGATACTTATAGCAATATACAAATACGTAGACTTCATTTTTACGCAGGTATAAATAATATCGTTAACTGTTGTTTTCGTTATACAAAAGAAATAAAATGCTTGACATTTGTCAATACAAGCTTATTTTATGTTGAGTGTGTAGACCGTACACAATTTTTGCTACAAATTAGCTACGGAATTAATTGTCTTCTTGTGAAATGTCGAACAATCGAAATATTTTAGATTGTAAAGTGTTAAATGTAATGAAGCAGAAATCTTTTCTGAAGTGCACAAAATATGTCTGGAAAGTTTTATTGTGAAAGAATAATTCGTAAATGAGTTTAAAAATAACATACATACATGATAAAAATATAATTTTTACTTATATAGATAATAGATTTATACTAATAATATGGATACGTCGAATTTTTATGCAGGTATAAAAAAAATATGATTTTATTGAGTCATTTTAAAATTTACCATATTTTACGAAATATCAGTATGATTAATTTACTATATAATTATTGCATTACACAATATAATAATCGAAGTACAATTAAAGTGACAATAATGCGGAACACATTCGTCAGAAATTAATGAAACTTCAAACGTAACTTGCAAATATAAATCATGCTAAAATGATACATTTCGAATGTTGAAATTGTTTGGAAAAATATGCACAATTTGATGAAAAATCTTTCTGGAATAGAATTGAAATATGAAATGGAAAAATATTTCAGATTTTTTGAAAAATTTACAGAACACGTTCGTATGAGGACTTTTAATTAAGGCTAGTGCATTCCCCGCGCCTGGATTGTTCCGTTTTTTAACTGTTATTATAGTTTTGAATTTTAATTGAATTTTAGCATTTTCGGGACAGTTACGAAAAATTTATTATGCAGAGTATATTTTATTTGAAAAATACTGGGAATTAAGTGCGATTATTTCGAAAGAAAAACTGCTCTTTCGGTCGATTTATTCTGAAGTTTATGTGATGAGTTCGATGCATCATATTTTTTTAATAATAATACGACGAAATCGATTCAAACAACTTTCATTGTCTTCACATTTGCTAAAATTTCAGTAAATACAGGGTGTTCCCCGGGACTTTGCCAACTTCTAAGCTGATTTTAAGTGACTTAGAATCAAGATAGAGAAGCGAGAGTTTTACCATTAGTCTTATAATCGTCTGCAATTTTTTTTTCATTTTTACCCCCCCCACCTTCAAATTTTACCGCATCCCCCCTCTGCCATAGTCCAATGAAGCGTACTTCCGTTCACTAGCTCGTATAGTTCAGGTAAATTATTTTTTTACCTACCCTATTTTCGTCTTTTTAAATCAATTTATCTTTCAACACAGACATATTTCGAATCATTTAGGCACTAATAACTTATAAGTTGTTATTATTATTATTAAAAAAAATCAATTACGAATTCGATTGAATCTTGCTTGACTTATCATCTAAAATGAACATAGCATACATAAAAATCGATAAATACAGTTAATTAAGTTCACTGACCATCTAAATAGTCCCATTAATTTCACTTAAACAAGCAGTGTTAAACAAAAACAGATATTCAATAATAATTCAGTTCGAACTCGGATTTTTGTGTCCAGACTTTCCGGGAATCCATTATTTTCGCAGTCACGATTTCTGAGAATTTCCAAAAGCTGTTTCGAGTCCTGTGCGAGCTAGTGAACGGAATTACGCTATTCGACGATGGCAGAGGGGGGAAGAGGTAAAATTTAAAGGTGGGGGGTAAAAATGAAAAAAAAATTGCAGACGATTATAAGACTAATGGTAAAACTCTCGCTTCTCTATCTTGATTCTAAGTCACTTTAAATCCGCTTAGAAGTTGGCAAAGTCCCGGGGAACACCCTGTATTACTGAAAATCGTCAAGATACGATTTATAATATTATATTATAAATACTATGACGACATTTTATATGAATTATTCGAAAGTAGGTCGTTTTGCGAACACTGAAACGAAAGCTTTTCTCTGCAAACTTTTCAGCTGAAAACACACATTCTTTGTATATTTTTTTTATTCCTTTCGATTCTATCTAGCATATTATTTTCTCTCATTTCTCATTTAACGACACCTGTTTAACGAAATTGCTTTCATGAAAAAATCCCCGTATAAAATTTGTGGAACCTCGAATAACGAGTAATTTTTATAATGAGCAATATTTAGCGTACCACGTAATAAGATAAAAGATATTGTGATTTTGTATGCAGCATTGTAATTTTTCATCGTTCTAAAATTTATTTTTCGTTTAGCGAGTTTTTCGTATTGCGAGTGAGTTTTCGTTATGCGAGGTGAATTTATAAGATATGCAAACGTTCAACCTTATTTAGTCATACGTTTAATATTACTACAAAACTTGTTTTAAAGCCGAGCAAAGTTTACACGAAAACTATGTAGTACTAGTTCTTGCACTTTAAAATTCACTTCAAGTGCATTTCTAGTACAGAGTTCGCTAATACAAAATTTCGAATTATACAGAAGCTCCCAGAAGTAAGTCAGATCATTTGCATATCTTCAACATTCGCATGTGACTTATTCTATTTGAATTCGTTTGAAATTTTGTATTTCATATTAATGATGAAAAAAATGAAAAAATATATATATAATATAATATAAGGTTTTGAAATAATTGAAATGAAATAAAGCGAATTATAAATTTATTATTTTACTAAGCGAATTAACACAGATGTCGTTAAGCAAATCGAATTTAATTGAATTTTGTTTTTAATATTCAACGATAGAGAGAATTGTTAAAATAAAAAAAAAATGATAATCATTCGTGAAATTTAAGAATGCTCTTAACGAATTTAGTCAAGATAAATAAATAAAAGACATATTTATGTATAAAAATTTGACATTTATTATAAGAATTTATTAGTTTTTTTTTATTATTATTAGAATTATAATATTTCAATTCGATAGATGACGTTTTCTTGATCAACATTAAAATATTCATAAATATTAATAAAAAAAACGTATATTTTCACGGCAATATACATAGTTTCAATTACTTAAATGAAAATAAAAGTTTTGAAATAATAAATTACATCTGTCAAGCTGGATGACAACTGTCAAATCGTGCGTCCCAAAGTTATAAAACGCACCTTGAAATTATTTTTCATTTGAAATGTCTTAATTTGAAAAACTTTCAAGCAGTATTTTGGAACACATTAAAACGAAAATAAATCTGCAACATAACACATACTCAAAATGTGAGAAATGCCAATTTATACATAAACCAAATTTACAGTAAATTATTCTCGATGATTAGTCCACTGGGTGTTTGGTAGTTGGATGAGATTTTGTTGGCTAAGGTGTTTTTTTCGAATTTGGGTAAAATTGAGCTGTGTTTTAGATTATATAATAATTGTCCTAAATATGAAAGCATCTGAGCTTTAAGCGTGTATTTTCCACAAATGAATAATAATTAACCTTCTTAAGAAATAGATTGAGGTCAAATATACTTATGTTACGTGTTGATTATACTAAAAGAAAGAAATAATCTCTCAAATTTGAAAAAAAAACGATGATAACTGAAAAATGGCTTTTTCGTCATTTTTTATTCTTGTCTCAAATATGTAATGGTGGTGATTTAATATACGAAATAGTCAAAGGGTGGCAAATATGAAATACTGAATTTAATTTCAAAGTAATGCGTTTTCGATCCAACAAATCGCCAAACAGTTATCTCATAACACATCCTAAAAAAATATCACATTTCAATGTTATAGCTGATATTGTTAAAAAAAACCTAGTTAAATTCCAATCCTCAATATTTTCAGACTCAATGTCGATATTGTTGTTTTTCTTTTTGAAATCTAACAATAATACTATTAGTGACTGATTTTATGTAAAATTAGCAAATTGTCGAAACTGTAAGTAATAAACAAAGCGGTATTCCATATTTGTCGCATGTTCGATATTTACAATTCCAATATATTGATGTTGTGGCAGCCCTGAAATGAAACGTCGCGAAACACCTGTTTAGTCAATAGCGCATTTTTCGAACATATTAATGCTCTCGTTAAATTTTTAATAATATCGCTGTTGCTTTTTTTTTCCATTTATTTTCGTTGATCCAAAAATATTTTTTATTTGAAAATAATTGAGACGTTTCTAAAAATTCGCCTCTCGTTCGAAAGCAACGTAAACAGAATCGTCCGAAAGTTTCGAGCAAAAGTATGTTGTATTTTCGACGAACTTATTTTATAATATGTATCCATAGGCCGTTCGAAATTGTTTGGAAAATTTAATAATCCTCTTATGCGAACATTTTAAGCCATGTTGACGTTTCAGTAAATACCGAAATATGTCAGATGCTTAATTTGCTAAATGAACTCAACGAATATTAATTAATTTAAGATTAGAAATTGATCTGATAGATCGACGCAATGATTTGATTCGTCGAATTTATCGGATTGTTTGATATTTATCAATATTCTAAGTCTAATCGTGTAAAACATATATATGTATATTTTTCCGATGCTCCACACTTAAATAATGGTTAATAAGTTATTGTATGACGACTGAAAAGGCCGAGGGGTACAAGTGGCATCGTGGTGATTTCGAGAAAATTGCGTTCAAAGTTGAGCATGTATTATTAGGAGGTCGAGTGATTTGATAATATATCTCATTGTCAGCACAGGTTCCGAATTCGTTTATATCCTTTTGCCTCCAAATAAATGAGCTTGTATAGAAGCGATTCCTGTGAATAACATAAAATTTTTGTAAATGCTAATAATTGTGATAATGGCTCAAGTCCAATAATGGAATAAAAAAAAACAGATTCAATCGATTTTTTGTTCATATTTATTCAAACTATCAAAATATATTACAAAGATAAAAGAATTTAAAATAGTTATATCTATGTGTTCATTATTTTCAACTCTGCACCTTAGAAAGTCGAACGTAAATACAATACATATTAAACATACATTTAAAAACGAAAGAATGTGGACTTATACCATTTCCATAATTCACAGACACATTTGAAAAAATTTAGTAAAACATATTTGAAGTTATTTTTCGAAGCATGTGTCGATTAATGTGCCATTTATACGCAAGTAACGTTCACGATAAGATAACGTTGCGATAAGCGCTACGATGTAAAATCGTGTATTTTTTGGCAACAAATTATTTGAGAAGTAACTCAATCGATTTTCGGTCAGTATTTTATTAACAAAATCGTAAGTATTAAAATATTAAATTGTAAGTATCAAGGTTGCGTTAGGTTAGGTTAGGTTAGGTTCAGGGCAGATCGATCCTTGGAAGATTTTCCTTCCTCTCGCAAAAAACTTAAAAATTGGTCAATTAATATAAATACTTACATTTTAATATAACTACTAATCATTTAATATTAATACTGACAACTAGTATAATGATCAATTGATACTTACTGTTTATTATAAATATAAATACTGACATGCCATATTTTAATACTTATAAACCGCTTTAAAAATACTGACGAAAGTAGAATAAAATACTTACTAGTAAAATTCAAGCCCATTTTTTTTCAATATTCATCTATGTGAATATAAATTAATATTACGGTTTGTATTTGTGTCTATACTTTCATATGTATGTATTTTGTTGGCTCTGACGGCTTATCCTTTCACGATGAAACTTTGCATAGTCATTGAGTGGATATCTGGGATGTTTTTTGCATAATTACAATTTTCATTCAGCTTAATATAATCAATCGGATTTATAGTTTTAACATGTTTAGACAAATATTTTAATGTTGTAATAACATTTTAAAATCAGTTTTACGTCCAAAGTCTCAAAAGAACCGGACCACAACAGCTGGTACATATTTAAACACTCAAAGACATCGACTTATGATGTCATCTTACTGTTTTAAATTCTATACACACATGTGGAGTAACGAAAATTTGAGAATATGATTCACTATCAGATTAGCACCAACGCAACGTTTATATTGACTGAATGAATATCTGTATGTATGCTATTTATAGACTTCTTAACGGATTATACCATCGCAGTGTGCTTTTTAGAGATATTTTATGCACATCTGGAAAGATTTCTTCATCATTAGCCATCTAGTAGCCCAGTCGTAGCAACTATTATGCAAGGTCTACACACACACAACGGAACTCAATATGAGAACAGGAAACGTTATAAAAATGTTCACAATCTGAATTTAAATATGACGATCGAAAAGGCCAAGGGGTACGAGTGACATTTTTACCGAAATTGAATTATGCACAAGAGTCGCTTCTATGTACGCTCATTTATCTGGTGGCAAAAGGATATAAACGAATCCAGAACGTGTGCCTTAATATATCATCAAATCACTCGACCTCCTCCTAATACATGCTCAACTTTGAATGCGCTTTTCTCGAAATCACAGTAAAGTCACTTGTACCCCTTGCCCTTTTCAGTCGTCATATACTCTTACATAGTTATTATTGAGTGTGCAGCGGTTAGTTCGAGATAACAAACAACACATTTTCAATTTTTTTTAATTAACTGATAATGATTTTTTCTACATACATATGTTGATAAAAAAAAATTAATTATGAAATATTAATGTAGAATATAGCAGGAATACAAAAATAATAGTAGGTATTAATCTTTCAAATTATATTATCAGAAAATAATTATTTTCTAATTAATCGAATAGTAAAATTTTATATTTTTATAATGAATTATTATTTAGAATAATTTGGTGATAAAAAAATATCAAAGTTAGTTTTTCTTAAATGGTTTGAAACGATTAAACTGTGTTACTAAAAATTAGAATCTTTAATACAAATTAACTAAAATTTAGCTACCTGCAAAGAAATATTTCTTGGTAAGAGAATATCGCCGAAGACAAATTTTTTATTTTCTCATCGAGGAAAATGTGAATTAGGAGCTCATTTTCACATTTCTTTACGTGACCCCAAATTTTCTGTTCGCGACCCATAGTTTGGGAAACTGTGTCATAGATAAATATCCCGATGCTAAAGGGTTAATAAAATATTGAAAACGCATAAAGCGACCGACACACTCAACAACTTCTGCACCGAATTCAAAAGACGGTTATTAAAACATTAAATGTAGGTACAATATTTATTGTGATTCGACGCTGGGCAATTTTGGAAATTCGGTCTTTTCGGCGAAATTGATTAAAATTTTCGGCGTTTCGTTCGAAATTTTCGCTTTGATATATTGCGATGAGTTTTCGCATCGAAAGTCGATTTGTCGTATCGAGAAATTTATGTTTCGGATCGGTTTTGCGATTCTGTGTTTTCCGCGGTTTGCGAGATGGAAATTCCTATTCGCGGTTTTCAGTTGCAAAATGATATTTACTCGCTCGAGGATTCGCAGATTACGATTTCGCATGAATCAGATGAATATGACGACTGAAAAGACCAAGGGGTACAAGCGATGTCGAGAAAAGCGCGTTCAAAGTTGAATATGTATTAAGAGGAGGTCGAGTGATTTGACGATATATCTCGGTACACGCTCCTAATTCGTTTATATCCTTTTGCCACCAAATAAATGAGCGTGCATAGAAGCGATTCTTGTACATAAGTCAATTTCGGCGAAAATGTCACTTGTGCCCTTTGGAATTTTCGGTCGTCGTATATTATATTTTAAGGATCGATTTTCTAATTGATATTACCAAATCACAAGTATTATGTTCATATCGTCGTATTGAAATTGATCTAAGTGTAAGATACAGTTGAACCTGTTCATACATTTTCTATTGTGTTCGAGAAAGGAGATGGAAAGGTTAGGTTAGGTTAGGTTAGGTTTGGTTCAAGGCAGCTAGATCCTTGGAAGATTTTTCTTTCCTTTTGCGAAAAAAATAACAAATATTTGGTTTAATTATTATTGTTCTAAATACTTACGTCTTAATATAAATACACTTGGGCCTCGTATAACACGATTGTATGAATCGTGGTACATTTTTATACAGGTAACTTAACATAACACGGTTTCAGAAAAAAAATACATACATAATTAAGATGTTTTTGAAGATTCCTGTAATGTGTCATTACAAATGTTACTGATCGTGTCAACTAGTATAACGACCGATGAATACTTACCGTTCAATATATTCACTAACGTGCCATATTTAAATACTGACAAACCGCATTATAAATACTGACAAAAGTAGAACAAGATGCCAGTCGATAGCGCAGCAGTATAAATCGTCTGTGCATGCCGTGTCGATTCAGCATACTTGGGATGCCTGAGTTCGAGTCCTATCTTGGAGAGAGTCACATGTTGTTTTTATTAATTGATACGGAGACTCGGACGTTTCTTTTGAATGTTTGGATTCATTTATTCAAAAACAGTGTTAATTTAACGCATTAAGAAACAGAAATGATCATCACCTATACCTTTCATATGTTTCGATTAAATTCGAACTATTTAGTGACACCTATGTATGTGCATCGATTTACTCTTCGGAGTAGTCTTGCCTAATAGTGAATTGTCTTCACTATATAGCGAATGATATTAATTAATTATAATTGTGTATAATTGGGCAGAAATCACCTATACAATACAAAAAAAAAATACTTACCACTAAAATACTAGCCTTACAAAAACGTTTCGCCGATCTTCAGGCTCCTTTTCCTTCAGCTAATTAAAAATTGAAAGATTCATGTGGATGAAAGAAATATTTTCAGAATCGAATTCTCGTTCACCGATTCTATGTTTAGGTCGAACTTGTTTGCGTACATAAACACCGTGTGTTTATCGCTTCGTCTGAAAAAAAAAACGTCTGAAAGCGTTTCGAGATATTTTCAGATGTTGAACGGAAAAGCTCCAGGGCGAAGATGACGACTGAATAGGCCAAGGGGTGCAGGTGACTTCGCGGCGATTTCGAGAAAAGCGCGTTTGTAGTTGAGCGCGTGTTGGGAGGAGGTCGAGCGGTTCGGTCTCGGCGCACGTTCCGAACTCGTTTGTATCCTTTTGCCACTAAATGTGTGAGCGGACTTAGAAGCGATTTCTGTACATGACTCGATTTCGGCGAAAATGTCACTCGTGCCCCTTGGCCTTTTCAGTCGTTATAAGTGCTAGCGCTGGAGAGTTTTATATGCGTTGCATCTCAAACATTTTTGTTTCTAGAAATTTATTTCTTCGTATCTTTTTGCCCTGGAATGATTTCTTGTTCATTTGTTTAAGTCGGAGAGATATGACAACTGAATTTCACAAACGGCACAAGTGAACTTTTCTGTACTTAACTCAATATCGATAAAAAAGGTCACTTGTGTCCTTTGTGAAATTCTGTCTTCATATAACATCGTCAGGTTATATTTTTCCGATATATGACAACTGAATAGGCCAAGGGGTACAAGTGGTATTTTCGCCGAAATTGAGTTATGCACAAGAATAGCTTCTATGTACGCTCATATATTTGGTGGCAAAAGGATATAAACGAACTTAAAACGTGAGCCTTAATATTTCATCAAATCAGTCGACCTCCTCCTAATACATGTAAGTACATGCTCAACTTTGAACGCGCTTTTCTCGAATTCACCGCGAAGTCTATTGTACCCCTTGACCTTTTCTGATGTCATATATAATATCTTCGTGTTTTCTTTATTATTAGATAAATTAAGCAATTTTGCAATGTTTTTTTGTTGTTATTCAAAATGTCAGATAAAAGTATTTAAATCATTGGATATCGAGAAATATGTATTATTATTATAAAATACTATGAAGGATTCCTTGATTTATTTTATTATGGCAACAAATTATTTGGGAAGTATTTTAATCCATTTTTGATAAGTATTATATTTTATTAACAAAATTTAAAGTTTTAAAATAATGAATAGAAAGTATTTATAATAAATTGTAAGTATTAAGGTTGGGTTAGGTTAGGTTAGGTTAAGTTCAGGACAGCTCGATCCTTGGAATATTTTTCCCTCCCTCGCAAAAAACAAAAAAAAATAGTTAGGTTAGGTATTTCTCTAAACACTTACAATTTAATATAAATACTTACATTTTAATGTAAATACTTACGTAATATTACAAATACGTATATTTCAATATAAATACTTACCATTTAATATTTACTGACAACAAGTATACTTACCATTTATTATGTATACTGACAAAAGTAGAATAAAATACTTACCAGTAAAATACGAACCTTTAATCATTATATTAATATTTGACGAAATCCCATATAGTGACGAGGAATTAACCGTTTACCTTATTTTATTTTACTGGTATCGTAATCCTGTTATTTTCTTACAAATATAATCAATTGAAGAATAGTAATAATTTATATTCGTGTGTTCCAATTATTTTTAAATTTATTTAAATAATATTTTTTTTTACTTGATATATAAATTAATGTTTATAAAATCTTGCATTTTTTCAAAGAATCTGCCCGTTAATAGTAAAAACTGGTTAAATGTTTTCCTGAGCTTAAAAGCTTTTATTCAAATATGCGGTTTACTCGACTCATTATTATAAATACTGTTTGGTTTTTCTTTAATCATTTTAAAAGATTTAAATTTTATTATACATCCTACTCGTTCACAATATGTCGTATCTGAAAATAAGCTATATAAATTTCTAAACACGTTCTCGTAAATTCGATATAGTGGCTTAAGGTCTTTTCAATATTTATACCAGACAATATTGAAATTACACTATGTGCATGAAATAAATTTAAAACACTATAAACATTCTGTCTTTTATTCATTTATATGTATATAATGAGAACCGCTTCTATGAATTAAAACTTCAATGGAAATTGGAAACGGTACAGTTTTCGATACGATTTAAACGGTTTCATTAGTTTATTTCGAAAATGGGTTATATCGATTATTATAGGTTCAATTCGATTCTGCAAATGATGAAAGTTCATTAAAAATATATCCCATTGAATGCGTGAAGAATTTTTTTTCAAACGATGAAAATTTTTGTTTAAGCCAAATATTTATTTTCCAACTTCGAAGCGCACGAAAGTTCGAAATGAATTTTTAACTTTTACGAACTCCAAGCGAGTTAATATAACAATTCGTTCCATTTCTCATTAGAACATCGATTTCGATATCATTTTTGCGTTATTATCATGTCGAATATATAATACGATTATTTTATGTTCAAATAATGAGTTAAGTAAATGGTTATTATCTCGTTACTGTATAAGATTTCGTTGGGATTTCCTAAAATTAAATAAGTCAAGCAATCCCGCATAGATTGAATATTTTTCTTGAAATCAAACATTTTTAACACTCATATCTGACTTTTCAAACTAAAAAAAATGAAATATTTCTCAAATTATTCAATTTTAGGTGAACTTGACCGAAATTTTATCCACAAGATTGACCCGACAAGTTATAGCCATTTACTTTAATTGTTCGATAAGATTGTAAATAACTTTCTAATGATATTAATTGATTAGATAGTTTATAGTTTTTTTTTATTAAACTGACAAATACGTTTTTTTATAAATAAATAAATCGTATTTATTATATAAGTTTTTTTTTACATATTAGATGTTCGTATTATGGAAAGAACTAATTTCTATATCTTGATATTAAACGAGACTACATTAATATAAAGTTAATTGTTAATGTTTCTGTAGATTAAATTGAATTATCTTCTATTGTATTATATATAAACGTTTAAAATTATTTGTAAAACTCTAATTAAATTTCTGAACTTATTAATTATTACGTCGAGTTCATATGTGAAAGAATCCATTTCGCGTTCACGTCATAATCAGTAACTCTCACGTTTCTGAATACGATAAGCATTCGCTTATATTATGATAAGTTAAATTAAAACAACGTGTTAATTCTAAATTCTGGGAGGGGGGTATTTAAATTAATTTTTGACCGTTTTAATTACGGAATGAAATTGAAAAAGTTACAATCAAAAGAGTGTGTGGTGACTTTTTAATATTCTCGGTGGACTGTTTTACCACATGACCTGGAAATAGTCGACTTTTTGTGTAAAAATTATTAAAACTTATTGTTAATTATGCAATTTTCGGTTCGATATGTCATTTTATTAGATTCGTACTTACGATTAGAATGTTAATTTCAAACGTGTGGTATTTACTTTTGTGGAAGAAAATAGGTTGTTAGAGTTTTTTATAGCTTTGTTGTTATATGAATTGTCATATTCATATCCATGAATTAGTTCCGAATTTGCAAATATGAATTCAATTTTATATACTGAGTTTTATTGATGATTTTATATTAAAAACCAAGTCATTATTGAATTTTTCAAGTGAATTTTGATTTTGTACAAAAGCCGTATTCATTATTTTTATACATAAGTCTTCAGATCATAAACGAGCTTATCTAGATTTGATAAATGTTTTGCAAAGTTAACGAAAATTTCTTTTTAGTAGAGTCCGGGAAATGATCCTCACCGATTTTGACGAAAAATAGTATAAATGTCATAGAATAAAGTCATTAGAATGAGTGATATCGACGGTCGTTGATTGGAAAATCGTTTTTACATCTATTATACATTGAAAAACTTCATGATTCACATATTTTCAAATATAGGAGTTGCGACAAATGTGGAAACGTTTAAGTTTTAAGCGTGTATTTTTCACATATGAATAATAAACAACGTTATTGAGAAATATTTTGAGGCCAAATATACATAGTTAGGTGTTATTTATAGTAAAAAGAAGAAATAATCACTCAAATTTGGAAAAAATGATTTTTTTATACTTATGTGTATCAAATATGGAACGTTGGTGTTTTAAAATACGAAATAGTCTAAGGGTGGCAAATATGGAATATTGAATTTCATTTCAAATCAACGCGTTTTCAACCCAACAAATCGCCATGTAATAATCTCATAACATATGCTAAAAAAATAAATCACACTTCAAAGTTATAGCTGATATTGTTAATAAAAAAACTTAGCAAAATTTCAATTCTCAATATTTTCAGACTCAATATCAATCCAGTTGTTTTTCTTTTTGAAATCTAATAATAATACCATTAGTGACTGATTTTATGCAAAATTAGCAAACGGTCGAAACTGCAAGTGATAAAAATCGCGACGTTCCATATTTATCGCCCTTCCTATATTATTTAACGTGAAAATTTCGAACATTTTTTTAAGCGCATTTGAAAAAAATCCCACACGAGAACGAAGCGAAGAAAATATTTACGATCGCTCACTCGAAAGCATATTCCCACAGCGATTCAAATATGCGCCCTTAACGCGCGCCTGAGTCCCGGAACTTTTTCGCACGACCCCCGAGAGTGCGCTTCGTTTAAGGCCAGGGTGACCATATTTCCTGAAACCCGAAACGGGACGCTCTGAAAAAAAAAATGAATAAAAATGACGACTGAAAGGGCCAAGGGGTACAAGTGATGGTTTCGAGAAAAGCGCGCTCAAAGTTGTTCATGTGTCCACATGTATTAGGAGGAGGTCGAGTGATTTGACGATGTACAAGGTAGGATCAAGAAGTAACGATAAAATCTGTATTGTGAACAAAATATTAAGGTTACGTTAAATATGAATTAATATTCTTCAAAGTACTCTCCTTGACTAGCTATACACTTATCCCGAAGATGCTGCCATGATTGGAAACATTTCTGGAACGCTTCTTTCGGAAGGACCTTTAGCTGTCTTGTCGTAGCACTAATAACATTGGAAATGGTGTCAAAACGTTTTCCTTTCAGCACGAATTTAATTTTTGGAAAGATCCAGAAGTCACATGGTGCTAAATCTGGTGAATAGGGTGGATTTGGACAAACAGGAATATTTATTTCAGCCAAATATTCACGAATCATAAGCTATCATGTCGCTTCTGATATTATAAGAGCTACGACATGACAGCTAAAAGCCCTTCCGAAAAAAAGTGTTCCAGAAATGTTTCTAATCACGGCAGCACCTTTGGGATTAATGTATAGCTAGTCAAGGAGAGTACTTTGAAGAATATAAATTCATATTTAATGTAACCTTAATATTTTGTTCACAATAAAGATTTTATCGTTACTTTTTGATCCTACTTTGTATCTTGGTACACGTTCCAAGTTCGTTTATATCCTTTTGCCACCAAATATGAGCGTGCATAGAAGCGAAATCTGTACATAACTCAATTTCGGCAAAAACGTCACTTGTACCTCTTGGCCTTTTCAGTTGTCAAATATCTTCAGAATTTTTTTTTTTGAAATATGTTAAAGTCGATCTTTTTACTGCACTTGCGTTTGAATGATGATGATTCTCATCGTGATGATGAAATGTCTGAGAAAGAGTTAAATATGCTTTAAATCAGGCGAGATACAACTGACGTAGGTTTTATCGAACGCAGTTTCAAGTGAACTTTCTTAACTTTTTATTGCACTGTAAAAAGTAAATCTTAAAAATGTTGCATATTGGAATTTCTGTTTGTCTGAAATTGAATTTAGTTGCTAGTTATACTTGATTGGCCACCACTCTCGTTCTAATCGCGAGCAACCCAATCCGATCTGAATTCATATAATACTGAAAATGCCCATGGGTAATTTGAATTGTCTGAAAAACAAACCAAATTTGGACTAGTATGATTTTCTTTTTACAGTGTGTTTATTTTAACTATCTATATAGTCAATATTTCAATTACAAGTTGTCGATAATTCGCGAAACAGATAGATTTTTGACAGTTCCTGGACTATAATTTTATGGTTAGTTAACCGAAGCAGTGAAAAGATCGGCCTTTAATCATTTAAATAGAAAATTAAATTATAATTTCCGGAAGATCTGCGCTGTAGGCAAAAAGTTTATCTCTCCATATCTAAAATATTTTGAATTAAAACATTCCAAAAACGTATTTTTATATAAAAAAAATAAGTTATTAAATAGTTGAACTAATAATTCGACTGCAAAACTTGCACCGCTGCTGAAAAAAATATTTATCAAAGAATCATTAAAATCACAGATTTTTTTACAAAATTCATGCTTTTAAATAGTCATACTAATAATTCAAGCACGAAATTTACACGGCAGGTGAAAATTTTTCTCATTATTCTTGAAAAATCGTAAAATTCAATATTATAAAAACATTAAAAAATCGTGATACTAGAAAAATTGAACAATTTTACGAAAACTACACGACAAATGCATGACATGTTGAAAACGGTACTGTCCCGGCAAAAACGGGACGTTTATATGTATGGTCACCCTGTTTAAGGCTTTTTTTCTCAGTTTTCCTTCTTATTTTAGGCATTTCGTTCGTTTTTAGGGGTGTTTTTGGTTTTCCGGAGGTTTTTTTATAGTTTGTTTCGACGTTTTATAGTATTTTCGTAGGCGTTTTTCGGTCGCAGTTGAATAATTTAAACGGTCTATGGTCTGAGTTTTGAGGTGTTTTTTTTTCAGCCTAGTTTCTGATGTGACATTGTGTTTATAGTTTATTACTGTTTTTTATCGATTCAAAATATATTATGAATAAAAATTTATGTGCATTAGGAAGGTGTGAAAAAAATTAAATGCTTAAAAGTTGCTAAATGTAATTAAAAGAAAACCAGCGTGAACATTTTTAAAATTGGTCAAAGTTTTTCAGTCTCGAATCGCACTTGAAGTTTTGAAAAAATTCGAAAAATTGCAATATTTTTTTTAAATAATCAAAATTATTTTAGTATTAGTTTTTTATTATCGTGTTATGACTTAAATAAGCTAAACAAATTTAATTCTTATCAATTTTTTTTCTATTCTTTTTATTTCTTTATTATTTAAATTTAATATTATGTTCTCAAATAATCAAATCAATCATATAAATAAAAATAACTGATTGTGAGTATTTATTTTGAACACTCGTAAATTCCAAAAGATGTGGGTAATCGTATAACATAGGGTTAACATTACGCTATTAATGTGAATCATTGGACAGCATAATTTTCTTAAAGTACATTTAATTTGATTTTTTTGCATATGTTAAAACGGAAAATTGAGATTTAGATGCAAAAAAAAAAATGATTTTATGTAATTTAGAAGTTGAGATATTCATGAAATTGGTTTGAAGTTAGTCATTTTTGATAATCCAAAATGGCGATTATTTAATGTTTACTGTATAAAAAATTGCATTTAATTTTTTTCACACCTTCCTTACGTACTTATGTGATTTATAAATTTCTATTAATGGAACTGAACTTGTTCTAGTTGAGTTTTTTAAATAATTAAAATAGCTTTAAACATCATCTGTTTCAGACTTTATATATAATATTTAGAGCAGTTTATTGCATATCCAATGATTTTTTACGTTTTTACGAATCAGATGTGTATTAAAAATAATAAAAAAATGTGCAAAAATGTATTTTCGTTATGTGAGTTATTGGATATTTATCTAGTGCGATAGAAACTCAGAAATATATACCTATGTAATGCTTTTCGAAACACACGATAAAATGGTTTTTATTTACTTATGTGTTTTATATTTTGAAAATATTCAGGTGATCTTTTAACCAAATGTTACCGATAAGCTATCTATTCTATTCTATTGAAAAAAGAGACATGTTGCTAAGTTGGTTAAAAAATTCAAACAATCGCGATAGCCTTATTTTTATTCAATTATAATTTTGAAAACTATCAGTGATTTTAAAGACTCGTGGATAGGTTTTAAAAAAATGATGGCATTTAAGATTACAAATACAGGTATGTTACATATATACAAAAATTCTTTGTAATTACTTACAGTTACAATCTTTTCTTACCTTTATGGTTACTTTCTGCTGCGTCTTGTATGATGAATTCTGGAGTGTAATAAAGATGTGAAGAAATTTTCATGTTCCAATTCTAAAATTAGATAAATTGAACAATCCCACAATGTTTTATTTATTAAAAATGTCAGAAAAATGTGTTAACATTGTATGATATCGAGAAACATAATCGAATTTTGTGGAATTACTCGATTTTATTTAATTTTAAGAAGGCAAGACTATATTTAATACTTGATGAATTTGTAGCCATTTACTTTAAATAATAATCAAATCACGTGATCCCTTCCAAATACATGTAAGTACACGTTCAACTTTAAGCGCGTTTTTCTCGAATTCACCGCCATGTCACCTGATCCCCTTGTAATGTAATGTTTTCCTGGAAAAAATCTGAAAAGGAATCGATGCTTCTCAAACTATTCCGTTTGTTTGCTATTTGTACTCTTATAGAGCGATTTTCTATAACACATTCGGCATTTAGTCACCCAGTATGGTCTGTTCTTGATTAGGTGCTCATAATCTATTCAAAAAATGCAAAAAATTGTCGAAATAAGGAAAAATATTTCCAATATTTAGTATATACATTCACCTGTTAATTTTCAATTGAATTTAGTGATTAAACAACAAAATTAAGCTTCCAACCAAATATGTCTACATTTCAATGAATAAGAGCAATGAAATAGTCCAATAGCTAACTCTGTAATGTCAAAGCTATTAATATTTACCATAAACATATATTATATTACATTAAATGATGTATAATTAATTGAAAAAAAAGATAATATAACAATTAACCCATGTATTGTATGTATGTATGTGTGTATGTAAATATTGTAAATCATGATTGTGCATAATTTGACCCAATTTTCATGTTATAAATGAAGGTAAAATAATAAAAAAATTGTTGATATGATAATAAAAATATATTATAAGTATACCTATAAAAATATTTATGTACATATGTAGTAGGTATAATATATAAAATTAAATTATTTACATTCTTAATTTTTCACAATAATCGGAAAAAGATTTTTCATATAATATTAAAATCATAATATAAATGAAACTGATTAAAATCTAAAATAAGCAGATAATCACAAACGATTTTTATCATAAACCAATAATGTTTATTGCTTAAATTTTAATAAAAATTTCTAAAATCAATATTATTTTGACTTATATTCTAATGTGGCACATTTACGTATGTTATTGGTGAAGATAAGTAGAAATTTCAATTTTATATTATCCTCAACCATATAATGAGCAATTAAATCTATAAGCTTTACCTCGAAGATGACAAAAAGGGCAGACAAGAAAGAAAAAGAAATATTAGCATATTTATTTATGTTATTAACAAACCATGAAATCAATAAGAATCGATTGATTGACTAATTTTATAAAATACAGCATAAAAAAAGAGACAAATGCAACGGATTTAATAGTTCGGGAAACACTAATTAAATTTTGACTTTTTTAATTACCCTTGCAACGGGAAATTAAATTTTATATATCTACGTTCAATTCAATATAGCTGAATTGAAACATAAAATCAGAATTCGCATATTATTAGGTTTCTTCAAGATAAATTATTGAATCATGACCGAATTTGAATACCTCTTAAAAATATTATTGAGGAAATACATTTTTTATATCGGCAAGTCCGGCTATTTTATTTGTTCAACAACGAATGGAAAAACATCAGCATTCTCATTAGTAGCTGCTAAATTAAAATTGTGTCATTATTGCAGTTGAATGGAATTATACTTTCATCGAAAAAATTCAAATCCCTCAATATGGTGAAAAAAATGCGGGTGTTGGAAATTTAACTTTCAAGAACGTCATGAAGTAAAAGTGTTCGATCCAAATAACCTCTGATTTGAATGAGTGATTCAAATATTGCTGGTTCATGTTTCAACTGCTCAACGACAAATGGGAAAACATCAGCATCCTCATTAACAGCTGCTAAATGCAAAATTGTGTTGTTTAAGCTGTCGACAGAAATTATACCTTCATCAAATAAGTTCAACTCCTTCAGTGTCATGAAAAGCGAGCGGATGTTGTATATTTTACATTGAAGAACGGTTGAAAGTAAAAGGGTTCGTCCCAAATAACCTCGGCGTTGAATGAGTAATTCAAAAATTGCCGGTCTATTTTTTAACTGTTCAACGATGAAAAAGAAAACATCAGCATTTTCATTATCAGCTGCTAAATGCAAAATTGTATTGTTGTCATTGTCGACTGAAATTACACCTTCATCAAATAAGTTCAATTCCTTCAATGTCGTGAAAAGCATGCGGATGTTGGAAATTTTACTATAACGAACGACATGAAATAAAAGCGTTTGACCCAAGTAACCTTTGCGACAAATGAGTGATTCAAAGAT